>CM038147.1:13315988-13706744 GCA_021437245.1 Aegilops speltoides | reverse complement strand
TTGAAGACTTCCTGCACTTCATGTTTGTAAGTAACAATGTGTACCCATGTATATCGAGAATAATCATCAACAATGACAAAACCATATAGAGATGCATCATTAGTGACCGCTGAATAATGATTAGGTCGAAGAGGTCCATGTGAAGCAATTCAATGGACGAGTAGTGGTCATGATAGTCTTATTTGGATGCTTGGCCTTGGTCATTTTCCGGCTTCACATGCTCCACATAAGTGATCCTTGAGGAATTTGACATTCTCAATGCCAATGACATGCTTCTTCTTCGCAAGAGTGTTCAAATTCCTCATGCCTGCATGACCAAGTCGTCGATGCCATAGCCAGCCTTCTGAAGCTTTTGCAAGTAGACACATGGCTGGTTGTGGTCCCAGAGAGAAATCAACAATATCTGATCTCCTCTCCTAAAGCCTTGAAGACTTTGGAATTGTCAGCTTCCATAATCACAACACAGCGATATTTGCCAAAGACAACAACCATATCAAGATCACACAGCATTGAGACTGACATGAGATTGTATCCTAAAGATTCAACAAGCATGACTTTGTCCATGTGCTTATCCTTAGAGATAGCAACCTTACCAAGACCCAATACGACTTTTGCCTTTGTCAAAATATGATATGCTTCAGAGGTGGCGGTGATAAAGGAGCATCCATCAATAGATTCTTGTCACCGGTCATGTGATTTGTACACCCACTATCGAGGACCCATTCGGTGGTTTTGGGTTGATCATCCTGCAGATGATTTAGTGTAACTTACAATCTCATATGCTTCATCGATGAAGAATATGATATCAAGTTCATCGATGAATTTCATCAAGCGAGAAACAGGTATAGCGAGATGAGGACATGTGAAATGAAAGTTCATTTCATCATGATTCGCTGCGTCCTTCGAGCAATTTTGTCGGGTCCCTGGCAAATTCTTCAGACGTTCGAGCACGCCCGGAGACTGACCCTGCAGAAATGATTAGTTCTTTTTCTTCACCACCCACATCTGGAGGGGTGGCAAAGAATTCATCATCCTGCGAGCACCATGTGAGAAAGGTGGCAAAGATGCCAAACCATTTTGCTTAGCATAGGAGGGGTTAGGGTAATCAATAACCAGAATAATTCTTCGAGGACTTATGAAAATAATGGTTTGAAGAATAATGCACATATTCATAGCCCTTAGCTTTACCCTGCGAGACAGATTTGTTAGCACGGTGATAATCATATGAGGACTTTGATCCAGTTGAGGAATTTGATCCTCGTGAAGAATTTCGTCCATATGAAGAATTTGATCTGGGGTTCCTGTTCTTCACTGGTGGTGTCAGGACATTCACCTGAAGACTTTCAACACAGCTTTTGGGAACCCAGATTTTCTTCATAGGGGAACCGTTCCTGCAGTTAGTGCCCACATATCTAGCAAATACTTCACCATTCTGATTCTTGAACAGTTTATAGTTAGAGTCAAATGACTCATCAGAAGAATGAGGGGATTCACATGTAAAGCCAGATAAGTTAGATGGATCAACTGGAGGTTCCTTTGCAGCAACCCATGAGGTTTTGGGATACTGCTCAGGTTTCCAATATGTTCCATCGGCATTCAGTTTCCTCTCAAAGGCAATACCCTCTTTCCTAGGGTTTCTGTTGAGGATCTGCTTTTGAGCACATCACAAAGTGTCGATGCCCTTTGAGGCTTTTGTACATACTGTCATGTACAATTCCTTCAGCCCTGCATTGTCAGTGATACTAGCAATGTCCTCAGATGAGGAATTAGTGATAGCAGAGGCAGATGAAGAATTTGTAACATTTGAAGCATTTGAACATTCAGGTGAAGAATTAGCAGATTCACGTTCAATGCACTTTAAGCATGGAGGAACAAATTCTTCCTGAAAAGCGCTGATTTGTTGAGCTAGTAATGAATCGCGCTCCTTCTGAAGATCTTCATAACATACTCTTAGCTTTTCAAGGTCTGCCTTTCTTTGAATAGCTTCAAGAGAAAGCTTCTCATTGTCTTGCTTCTCTTGAAGAAATTCATAAGAAAGTTTCTCATGATCAGATAAGAGGGAGTTATGATGACCTTGAAGGTTATCATACTTAGACTGAAGTCTCTGAAGATTTTCAGTCAGGGCTTTAGTGCGATCCATTTCTTCACCCCTAGCATGTTTTGAACCTTTTCAAGAGCCCGTTGTTGTTTCACAGCAATTTTTGCAAGTTTAGAGTAGCTAGGCTTAAGATCCTCATCAGATTCATTTTCACTAGAATCAGAGGAGTTGTATTTGAGTACCTTAGCTGCTTTTGCCATGAAGCAATAGGTGGGAGCGTAGCCATCATTGTTTTCATCAGGCTTGTCGGTGAAGTCAGTTTCTTCGGTGTTGAAGATGGACTTCTCGACAAAAGCAAGAGTAACGCCGACTCGCCACACCAGACTCAGATTCTTCAGACTCTTCTTCTTCATCATTTTCCTCCGATTCAGCTTCAGAGTCCATTTCCTTGCCAATGAATGCCCGAGCTTTCTTGGAGCTGCCCTTCTTGTGAGAGATGAAGACTTTGATGGTTTTGAAGACGAGGATTTTGATGATTTCTTCTTCTTCTTGATTTCATCAGAACTGTAGTCCTTGTATTTCTTCTTCTTCATTTCCTTTTCCCATTGAGGACAATCTTGAATATAGTGACCAGGCTTCTTGCATTTGTGGCAAAGTCTTCTCTTGTAGTCACTGGAAGAAGAATCACTTCCCCTTGAGGGTTTTCCAAAGCGACCACGTCTTGTGAATTTCTGGAATTTCTTCACAAGGAGAGCTAGATCCTGGCTCAGTTCTTCAGGATCACCAAGGCTACTACCAGAATCCTCACATTCAGAGTCAGACACAACCTTGGCCTTCAGGGCACGCGGTTTTCCATAGTTTGAGCCATAGAGATCTCTCTTTTCAGCAAGCTGGAACTCGTGAGTGTTAAGCCTTTCGAGGATATCAGCAGGATCAAGTGACTTGTAGTCAGCACACTCTTGTATCATCAGTCCCAGAGTATCAAATGAGGAATCAAGCGATCTTAGTAGTTTCTTCACCACTTCATGGTCAGTGATGTCAGTGGCACCGAGGGCTTGAAGCTCATTTGAGATGTCAGTGAGGCGATCGAAGGTTTGTTGAACATTTTCGTTGTCGAGTCTTTTGAAGCGGTTGAAGAGATTCCGAAGAACATCAACTCGAGAATCACGCTGAGTTGAGACTCCTTCATTTACTTTGGACAGCCTATCCCAGATAAGCTTGGCAGTTTCCAAAGCACTCACTCTTCCATACTGTCCTTTGCTCAGATGGCCACAGATGATATTCTTCGCTTGAGAGTCGAGTTGTTTGAATCTCTTCACATCAGTAGCGTTTAGTGAGGGAGTGACAGTGGGGACACCATTTTCCACAACATACCAGAGATCATTATCAATTGCCTCAAGATACATCAGCATCTTGTTCTTCCAGTAGGGATAGTCCGTTCCATCAAAGGTAGGACACCCGGCCGAGACCTTGATCATACCTGCGGTCGACATAACTAGAACTCCAGGTGGTTAAACCAAAATCACACAGAACAAGGGAGTACCTCGCTCTGATACCAATTGAAAGTGCGTTATATCGACTAGAGGGGGGGTGAATAGGCGATTTTTATGAAATTCTTCACTGAGGAATTTGCCGGTGAGGAAATTCCTTAGCGAAGAACAATTTGCAGCGGAATATGTACTCAGAGGTAAACATAACAGATTACACACATAGTCAGCATGATGAAATAAAGACTAGAAACAGAGTACGGGAAGCGTAAACGCAGGATAACAAGATGAAGACAAATAGACTGAAGAAATTGAACTGAGGAATTTGTGAAAGTCTTCAGTCAAAGTCTTCAAGCACAGATATGAACAATATGCAACACTGAATGAGGAAATGGATGAGTTGAGGAAATAGAACCGGTCCAGTTGGTGAAGACAATGATTTGGTAGACCAGTTCCAACTGCTGTCTCGGTTATGCGTCTGGTTGGAGCGGTGAGTATTTAAACTCGAGGACACACATCCGGACACCCGATCTCGAGCCGCAACTCAGGACACCCAGTCCTCATCAGATTCTCCTTGAACTAAGACCACGCAGGCCTCGTCCAATCACTCGTGGTAAGTCTTCAGGTGACTTCCAAACCTTCACAGACTTGGTCACTCGGCAATCCACAATTCCTCTTGGATGCTCTAGACCTTGACGCCTAACCGTCTGGAAGAAGCACAGTCTTCAAAGGTAACAAGCGTCGGATCCACGCAGGATCAATTTCTTCAGTGATGCTCAATCACTTGGGGTTTTGTGGGTTTGGTTTTGGGATTTTCCTCACTTGATGATTTTCGCTCAAAGTCTTCAGAGGATGGGTTGCTCTCAAATGACAAGTGTCAAGTTCTCTCGGAGCAGCCAACCAGCTAGTGGTTGAAGGGGGCGGCTATTTATAGCCTAGGGAGCAGCCCAACATGATAAGACATAAATGCCCTTCAATGATATGACCGTTAGGTGGATAAGATATTTTGGTCCGCCGGCGCGCAGCACAGCAACGGTCGGAATTTTGACTTTCAAAGTCCTCAGGGCTATCATGTTCCTCCTTTGTGTAGGCAATTCATGACTGGCGAATTCCTAACTCCTCGATCGAACAAAGTCATCGGTGACGGAAGAACTGCGTCTCACATCTTTGAAGAATTTGACTGAACTATATGAGATTTCAATGGCTTCACTCGAAGGGATTGGTAGGTGTAGGATTTTGAGTTGAGCATCACATGGAAATTTTTCCTTAGTATTTCCTCGACCCCCTTTAACAGTACGGTGTTTCCTATGACTCAAGAAAGAGAAAATGAAACTACGAAAACAAAAGTCTTCACGCTTCAGATTCCTCGAATGAATATCAAGTCTTCATGGTCACACCAATTTCTTCACTCTCAAAGTCTTCAGAAAGTCTTCAGAATATCAAAGTCTTCAGTCGAAGAACTTCATTTTTAGGGGTCGACTTTCTCTGTAAATATCAAAACTCCTCATAGACTTATAGTCCTGTGTACACTCACAAACGTATCAGTTACTTAACCTATAAGTCTTCAATACACCAAAATCACTAAGGGGCACTAGATGCACTTACAACACTATGTGACATGAAAAGAAATTATAAATCACTCAGGAATCTGAATACTTACGATCTCGCCGGAGGCCTGGCCCTTGAGGGCCACTCTTCTTCGCCAACATTGGTGTTGGCGGAGCTGTCCGGGGGAATAGTTCTTCCCCTCTTGGACCCTTCGGCCTCCCCTGTTGGGGAGGCCTTCCTCTTTCTCTCTCCCTCCTCTGGGAGAGAGTCTTCTTCCTCCTCCTCATCTTCGGGGGAGGAATCCGCCTCGGAGTCGTCGGACACCTGAAAACGGGAACTCTTTCGAGTACCCGTGGCCACCTTCTTGGCCTTCTTCTTCGGCCCCACGTGCGGTGCCGGAACAAGCAGCCCCGCTAGACGGGTGTCCACTGGGTCTTCTGGCATAGGAGCCGGGCAGATGAGCTGCTCGCCCTTCTTCATCCATTCCTGTCAAAGGAAAAGGGAGATTGAAACCCACTTAGGGTCAAACTATTAAAAACAAGTGTCCCGTAAAGGGGTAGAATCACTTACCTCGTCAGCTGGACGCTGTGAGTGAAATCTGCGATCTTGCGTCACGGATGCAGGGGCTTCTGCGCCCTTAAACAGCACCCTCCAGGCGCCTTCGTACGTCGTGTCGAAGAGCCCGCTCAGCGCCTGGTGCTGTGCCGGATCAAACTCCCACAGATTGAATGCTCGTTCTTGGCATGGGAGAATCCGGCGGACGAGCATGACTTGGACCACATTCACAAGCCTGAGCTTCTTGTTCACCAGCTTCTGGATACAGGCTTGGAGTCCCGTCAGCTCCTTCGAACTACCCCATAGCAAGCCCTTCTCTTTCCAGGAGGTGAGCTGCACAGGGATACCAGATCTGAATCCGGGGGCCGCCGCCCACTTAGGGTCGCGCGGCTCGGTGATGTAGAACCACCCCGACTGCCACCCCTTGACGGACTCCACGAAGGCCCCTTCGAACCAGACGACATTGGGCATCTTGCCCAACATGGCGCCTCCGCATTCCGCCTGCATGCCCTTTACTACCTTCGGCTTGACATTGAAGGTCTTGAGCCACAAGCCGAAGTGGGGCTGGATGCAGAGGAAGGCCTCGCACACGACGATAAACGCTGAGATGTTGAGGATGAAGTTCGGCGCCAGATCATGGAAATCTAGGCCGTAGTAGAACATGAGCCCCCGGACAAAAGGGTGAAGTGGAAAGCCTAGTCCGCGGAGGAAGTGGGGGAGAAATACGACCCTCTTATGGGGCCTGGGGGTGGGGATGAGCTGCCCCTTGTCGGGAAGCCGGTGCGCCATGTCGCCGGAAAGGTATCCGGCGCTGCGCAGTTTGGCGATGTGCTCCTTCTTAACGGTGGAGGCCAACCATTTACCTCCCGCTCCGGACATGGTCGGAGAAGGTCGAGATTTAGATGCGCAAACTTGGGCGCTGGAGCTCGAATGCGCGGAGATGGATAAGCAAAGGAGGAAGAACGCGTAGGTAAAAAGGCGGATCCTTATCCTGTTATATATAGGCGGATGAAGACTATACGTCCCCACCGGCCTGGTAAAACTCGCTTATCTCCCAAGCGCCACCATCAATGGCGTGGTTGGGTTACCCACGTCCGTATTGATGAGAATCCCGGAATAAGGGGAACATGATCTCTGCTTCGACAAGACGTGCCAAGGAAACCGCTTCGCTAAACGCGCTGAGGTGGTATGATAAAAAACAATTCAAGTAAAGGCTTGGTAGTGGTGTGACGTCATGCCGCAAAATACGTCAGCAGATTGAACTTGTGTACATATTATTCTCTCTACGGTGGAGCGTGGAATTTATTTTGCGAGCGGACACTATCCGGTGTTCACGATCTTCTATGAATTATTGGAGGAGGAACACGCCTTGCAATGCCGAACATTATCGCGCCGGACTCATCGTCATTGAAGCTAGGTTCGAGGGGCTCTTGAGGAGTCTGGACTAGGGGTGTCCGGACAGCGGACTATCATCGTCCGCGGACTCCAAGACTACGAAGATACAAGATTGAAGACTCCGTCCCGTGTCCGGATGGGACTTTCCTTGGCGTGGAAGGCAAGCTTGGCGATACGGATATGTAGATCTCCTACCATTGTAACCGACTCTGTGTAACCCTAGCCCTCTCCGGTGTCTATATAAACCGGAGGGCTTTAGTCCGTAGGACACAACATCCATTACAACAATCATACCATAGGCTAGCTTTTAGGGTTTAGCCTCCTTGATCTCGTGGTAGATCCACTCTTGTAATACACATCATCAATATTAATCTAGCAGGACGTAGGGTTTTACCTCCATCAAGAGGGCCCAAACCTGGGTAAAACATCGTGTCCCTCGTCTCCTGTTACCATCCGCCTAGACGCACAGTTCGGGACCCCCTACCCGAGATCGGCCGGTTTTGACACCGACAATCGCCGAACTATGCAGCGGGCCTCATTTTGGTCTTCGGGAAGTTCCTGCCTAATTAAGTAGGCTAGGAATGGTTCTGTCCACGAGGCAATTACTGCCATTATTTCGTGGGCTAAAGGTGTTATTTCATTGGCTGAGCCACCGATTGTGTCAGATTGTTCTGTGTTGGTTGGTGCGGTTGTTTCCGGGTTTATTTCCGGACTCCTCTTCCCATAATACGGATGGCTTAAAGAGCCGTTCCAAGAAGATGTTTGGAGGGACGGCGTCGCGTTTTGCGCCGATGCATGCCAACACGTCGGCTGCCTGGTTATTATCCCGGGCTACATGGTGGAATTCGAGTCCTTCGAACCGAGCTGACATTTTTAAGACAGCGTTACGGTAGGCTGCCATTTTCGGATCCTTGGCATCAAAGTCTCCATTTACTTGGGATATTGCAAGGTTTGAATCCCCACGCACCTCTAGGCGTTGAATACCCATGGAGATTGCCATCCGGAGACCATGTAGAAGGGCCTCATATTCGGCTGTATTGTTTGAGTCCGTGTACATTATCTGAAGTACGTATTGGACTGTGTCTCCGGTTGGGGACGTCAATATGACGCCAGCCCCCAAGCCGGCCAACATTTTGGAGCCGTCAAAATGCATGATCCAATTGGAGTATGCGCCGTACTCTTTAGGGAGTTTGGCTCGGTCCATTCAGCGATGAAGTCAGCCAAGACTTGCGACTTTGTAGCTCGCCGTGGTTTGTAGGTTATGTCGAATGGTAAGAGCTCGATGGCCCATTTTGCAATGCTGCCCGTCGCGTCGCGGTTGTTTATAATGTCGTTGAGGGGTACTTCGGAGGCCACTGTTATCGAACACTCTTGAAAGTAGTGTCGCAGGTTCCGGGATGCCATGAACACCACGTACGCTATCTTTTGATAGTGCGGGTACCGGGACTTGCATGGAGTTAAGACAGTGGATACGTAGTACACTGGTTTTTGAAGAGGGAATTTGTGCCCTTCTGTTTCTCGTTCGACGATGAGCACCGCGCTTACAACTTGATGTGTTGCTGCGATATATAACAACATTGGTTCGCCCAAGTTGGGCGTGGCCAGGACCGGATTTGTTGCCAATATGGCATTTATTTCTTCGAGTCCGGCCGTGGCAGCATCCGTCATTCGAAGTGTGTTCGGTGCGCCTGAGGAGGCGATAGAGGGGCAATGCCTTTTCTCCCAAACGGGAGATGAAGCGGCTTAGAGCCGCCACGCATCCAGTCAATTTTTGTATTTGTTTGAGGTCTTTGGGATATCCAAGCTGTGTGAGCTCGGATCTTGGCTGGGTTTGCTTCAATTCCTCTACGGATACAATGAAGCCAGGAGCTTTCCGGCTGATACGCCGAAAACGCATTTTTCCGGGTTGAGCTTAATGTCATATGCTCGGAGGTTGTCGAATGTGAGCCTCAAGTCGTCTACTAGAGTTTCGACGTGTTTGGTCTTGACAACCATGTCGTCTACGTATGCCTCCACTGTTTTGCCGATCTGGGTATCCAGACATGTCTGAATCATGCGTTGATATGTTGCGCCGGCGTTTTTGAGTCCGAAGGGCATCGTGTTGAAGCAGAATGGTCCGTATGGAGTAATGAATGCCGTTGCGGCTTGGTCAGTCTCCGCCATCTTGATTTGATGGTAGCCGGAGTATGCGTCGAGGAAGCACAATGAATCGTGCCCTGCGGTAGCATCGATTATTTGATCGATGCGGGGAAGGGGGAAAGGATCCTTTGGACAAGCCTTGTTAAGGTCTTTAAAATCGACACACAGGTGCCAGGATTTGTCCTTTTTTGGTACCATTACCAGGTTTGCTAGCCAGTCCGGATGTTTGATGTCTCTGATGAATCCGGAAAATCCGGAAAATAGTTTGGCTAGCTCCTCTCCCATTGCCTCTCTTTTGGGTTCGGAAAATCGCCGAAGAGCCTGTTTGACTGGCTTGAATCTTTTTAGAATGTTTAGGCTGTGTTCTGCCAATCTGCGTGGGATTCCTGGCATATCTGAAGGGTGCCAGGCAAAGATGTCCCAATTTTCCCGAAGGAATTCTCGTAGTGCGGCGTCTACATCAGGGATTAATTGTGCCCCAATGGAGGCCGTCTTTGTGGGGTCCGTTGAATGGACCTGGAATTTGACTATTTCGTCCGCTGGTTTAAAAGAGGATCTCTTATCGAGTATCACATCGTCCCTGTTCACCGTTGAGCGCAGCGCAATGAGTTCCTCTGCCGCTAGGGCTTCGGATAGTGCCTCTAGGGCTAGTGTGGCTGTCTTGTTTTCGGCGCGGAGTGCTATGTCCGGATCATTGACAAGAGTGATGATTCCATTGGGCCCGGGCATTTTAAGCTTCATGTACCCGTAATGGGGTATGGCTTAGAAAATTGTGAATGCCTCTCGCCCTAATAGAGCGTGATATCCGCTGCTGAACGGGGCCACTTGGAACGTGACCTCCTCGGACCTGTAGTTGTCCAGCAAGCCGAACACCACATCTAATGTAATTTTTCCTGTGCAGCGTGCTTCCCGACTAGGGATTATTCCTCTAAAGGTTGTGCTGCTTCGCTCAATGCGGCTCCGGTCTATTTCCATTTTTCGAAGAGTTTCCTCATAGATGAGGTTTAATCCGCTGCCGCCATCCATGAGTACCTTGGTACGACGAAAGCCGTCCACTATTGGACTGAGGACCAATGCGGCTGTTGCTCGGGCCGTTCGGAATTTAGGTTCAACGCTGGTGTTGAAGGTGATAGCCGTGTCGCTCCATGGATTTGTTGTTGCTACTTGGTAGACTTCGGCGAGACTGCGGATTGTTCGTTTCCGCATATTATTTGATGCGAAAGTCTTGAAGACTGTTAATACCGTACTGGTACTGTTGGGGTGGTTCTCCGGGGCTAGAAGCTCTTCGCCACTTTTGGCCACCCGCTCCAACATGCCCGAAGGCTATGTGTTGGAGTGGCGCCCTCTGTACTATGAATTTTACAGGGTCCGCTGAGCCATCCCTCCAGTACGGTTCCGTGCCCTTTATCGGGTTTTTGCTTTTTGGTTTTTGTCTCGGGTACCTGAGCATGATGCACCCTTTTGTTTTGGACTAGGGTTGTGTTCGGAGCCGGATTGTCCCAAAACTTAGTTTCGGTTTTCCAGACACTCTCCATCGCACAAGATACTTCGTACTATCGGCCTTGGTCGTGGCGTGTAATTTCGCGATGACTTACGGTGCTCAAGATCCCCTTGTCCGTGCAATTGTTGCAGAAAATTGAGATTGCGTTTTCCTCACGGCAGTCCTTTATCCTGTCCATAACCAGGAGGAATCGCCCGATAATGATGTCTTGCTTCAGCGGGCTCTTGCGGATTTGAGATAGATCGCTTATGTTTGGGTGGGCGGGTGGAATTAAGTCCGGAACCCTACCCAACTTGAGGCTCAAGGGCCGAAAAGTTTCCGAATTTGGAAGCTTGGATTGTTGGACGTCGTCCAACGAATCTGGTTCACTACCTGACTTTAGGTTCAGTACTTGATTGACGCCCGTCCCTCCGCGGGAATCCGGCATGGAGGGATCAGGAGTCCGGACATAAACGTTTTTAAATATAGAAGAAGAATCGCCGCGTTGTTCCTCTACCACAGCAACGTGGTGGCACTACTAGGGAAAAGGCTATACACAGAATCTTAGCAGCAGCGAGGGTTAAAAACCCTCGCTACTGCTACTTACTAGCAGCGCAGGTTTTTAAACCTCGCTACTACAAATTTGATAGCAGCAGCGCGGGTTTGTAACCCTCGCTACTGCTAAGCGGTCTCTACCGTGCCCCCCGGGATATGCCATAGTAGTAGCGCGGGTTTTTAACCCTCGCTACTACTAAGTTGATAGCGATGGCAGCGGGTTTCTAACCTCGCTACTACTAACCCGCCATCGCTATCAACTTAGGAGTAGCGAGGATTAAAACCAGCCATCGCTAATCGTCTATCATAGGAGTAGCGCGGGGTATGGCCTATTTGTCAAAGTCTACCCCCGTGGACCGCCTTTTCAGTTTAAAAAATAGAAGAAAATGATAAAAATGTCAAAAATAAAAGAAAATAAGTTTCCCGTGTGATATGTGGTCTAGTTGTTGGGAAAATTTACAAATATGAATTTCGACTTTATTTGCAAAATCTCTTTGGAAATTTGTAAAATGGCCATAACTTTTGCATACGAACTCGGATGAAAAAGTTTTTTATCTGAAAAATCATCTACTCGAAAAGTTACATCCGAATTTAAAATCCTCAAAAACCTAACGAAAAAAAAGTTACGGGGCTTTTAAGATCTGGAGGCAAAAAAATTCAAAAAAAATTAGTTTTTTTATTTTTTTTAAATCTGGTCAAACTATGGTCAAACTAATTATTAGGAATATTAGTGTTAATAAATAATTATTTTAGTTTTTTTGAATTTTGGTCAAATCTGGTCAAACTGTGGTCAAATCTGGTCAAACTGTGGTCAAACTAATAATTCAAGAAATATTAGTGTTACTAATTTTTTAGAACAATAGTTTCAAACTCAAACAGTGAAATGTGTGACTTCATGCTCAAGCTAAATTCCTGAGGTTAATAGGATTATCAGGAAAACAACAAGTGCAGACTTGGAAACGAGGGAGAATAGAACCCGGAAGTTAAGCATGCTCAGGCTGGAGTAGTGAGAGGATGGGTGACCGTCCGGGAAGTTAGATGATTTGGAATGATGAGGGTGATTAGAGATTAAATTGAGCAGCGATGAGGGTGATTAGAGATTTGAGTTAAAATAATTCAGAATTTGAAAATTTGAAAAAAATTGAAAAAAATCAAAAAAATTGGAGATTACAGATTAGTAGTAGCGGGTTTTACCACGCTCTGCTATCGTTAGCTGTAGCGCGAGTGGCACCCGCGCTACTGCTATAAGTTAGCTGTAGCGCCTTATTAGTAGTGCGGGTACCCGCGCTGCTGATAGGCCTAAAACCCGCACTGCTTCTAGGCTTTTCCCTAGTAGTGTGGGTAACCTGGGGAGAGTTAATCTCTCTCAGATCGATTTTAAGCCCGATCTAATTGTAGTCTGTAGCGACTCCCAGGGCGGCGATCCGATCCAAGAGCTCGTTTACGGAAGAGAGCTCCATCGGATCTAGCTGCTCGGTGAATCCGAGTTAACGTGAAGATCGCTTTTGATGACCCGAGAGGCCATCGTCGAAGCGGCGGCCGAACAGGCGGTCATAAGAAAACCACCTAGCCGGATAGTTTGGCCGGCGGCCAAAGCTCCTTTGGCAATGGTACCGTCTTTAAAGACGGGAAGAGACATCCTTCCTGATCGTGACGGCAGAGAGGAACTCTCAATGAAAGCACCAATGTCGGTGTCAAAACCGGCGGATCTCGGGTAGGGGGTCCCGAACTGTGCGTCTAGGCGGATGGTAACAGGAGACAAGGGACACGATATTTTTACCCAGGTTCGGGCCCTCTCGATGGAGGTAAAACCCTACTCCTGCTCGATTGATATTGATGATATGGGTAGTACAAGAGTGGATCTACCACGAGATCAAGGAGGCTAAACCCTAGAAGCTAGCCTATGGTATGATTGTTGTTGTTGTTGTTCTACGGACTAAAACCCTCCGGTTTATATAGACACCGGAGAGGGCTAGGGTTACACAGAGTCGGTTACAATGGTAGGAGATCAACATATCCGTATTGCCAAGCTTGCCTTCCACGCCAAGGAAAGTCCCATCCGGACACGGGACGAAGTCTTCAATCTTGTATCTTCATAGTCTTGGAGTCTGGCCGATAATGATAGTTCGGCTATCCGGACACCCCCTAGTCCAGTACTCCCTCCATAGGCATCACATCTGCAACAAGTAGACCGACTCCTGCCTGCATCTACTACTATTACTCCACACATCGACCGACTCCTGCCTGCATCTAGAGTATTAAGTTCATAAGAACAGAGTAACACCTTAAGCAAGATGACATGATGTAGAGGGATAAACTCATGCAATATGATATAAACCCCATCTTTTTATCCTCAATGGCAACAATACAATACGTGCCTTGCTGCCCTCACATCCTTTGGGAAAGGACACGCAAGATTGAACCCAAAGCTAAGCACTTCTCCCATGGTAAGAAAGATCAATCTAGTAGGCCAAACCAAACTGATAATTCGAAGAGACTTGCAAAGATAACTCAATCATACATAAAAGAATTCAGAGGAGATTCAAATATTTCTCATAGATAAACTTGATCATAAACCCACACTTCATTGGATCTCGACAAACAGAACGCAAAAAGAGTTTACATCGAATAGATCTCCACAAGAGAGGGGGAGAACATTGTATTGAGATCCAAAAAGAGAGAAGAAGCCATCTAGCTAATAACTATGGACCCGTAGGTTTGTGGTAAGCTACTCACAAATCATTGGAGGGGCAAGGATGTTGATGTAGAAGCCCTCCGTGGTCGATTCCCCCTTCGGCAGAACACTGGCGAAGGCTCCAAGATGGTATCTCGCGGATACAGAAGGTTACAGCGGTGGAAATTGTGTTTCGTTGGCTGCGTGGATGTTTTTGGGGTACGTAGGCTTATATAGGAGGAAATAGTACGTTAGTGGCCGCCCGAGGGGCCCATGAGACATAGGGGTGCGCCCTCCTACCTCGTGGAGGCCTCGGCTACTTCTTGACTTGCACTCCAAGTCCTCTGGATCACGCTCGTTCCAAAAATCATGCTCCCAAAGGTTTCATTTCGTTTGGACTCCGTTTGATATTCCTTTTCTTCGAAATACTAAAATAGGCAAAAAAAACAGCAATACGGGCTGGGCCTCCGGTTAGTAGGTTAGTCCCAAAAATGATATAAATGTGTAAAATAAAGCCCATAAACATCCAAAGGGGGTAATATAATAGCATGGAACAATCAAAAATTATAGATACGTTGAAGACGTATCAAGCATCCCAAAGCTTAATTCCTGCTCGTCCTCGAGTTGGTAAATGATGGAAAAGAATTTTTTGATGTTGAATGCTACCTAGCATAATTCTCAATGTAATTTTCTTAATTGTGGCATGAATGTTCAGATCCAAATGATACAAAATAAAAGTTCATATTAACATGAAAATGGTGATACTTCAAGCATACTAATCAAAGTAATCATGTCTTCTCAAAATAACATGGCCAAAGAAAGTTATCTCTACAAAATCACATAGTCTGGCTGTTGCTCTATCTTCATCACACAAAGTATTTAATCATGCACAACCCCGATGACAAGCCAAGAAATTTTTTCATACTTTAATAATCTCAAACTCTTTCAACTTTCACGCAATACATGAGCGTGAGCCATGGACATAGCACTATATGTGGAATAGAATGGTGGTTGTGGAGAAGACAAAAAAGGAGAAGATAGTCTCACATCAACTAGGCATATCAACGGGCTATGGAGATGCCCATTAATAGATATCAATGTGAGTGAGTAGGGATTGCCATGCAACGGATGCACTAGAGCTCTAAATATATGAAAGCTCAACAAAATAAACTAAGTGGGTGTGCATCCAACTCACTTGCTCACGAAGACCTAGGGCATTTTGAGGAAGCCCATCATTGGAATATTCAAGCCAAGTTCTATAATGAAAAATTCCCATTGGTATATGAAAGTGACAACATATGAGACTCTCTATCATGAAGATCATGGTGCTACTTTGAAGCACAAGTGTGGAAAAAGAGATAGTAGCATTGTCCCTTCTCTCTTTTTCTCTCATTTTATTTTTTTTCTTTTTCTTCCTTTTTTTCTTTGGCCTTCTTTTTTTTATTTCTGGCCTTTCTTTTTTTCTTTTTTTTCTTTTTGTAAAGTCCGAAGTCTCATCCCAACTTGTGGGGGAATCATAGTCTTCATCATCCTTTCCTCACTAGGACAATGCTCTAATAATGAAGATCATAACACTTTTATGGATTTACAACTCAAGAATTACAACTCAAAGCTAGAACCAGATATGACTCTATATGAATGCCTCCGGCGGTGTACCGGGATATGCAATGAATCAAGAGCGACATGTATGAAAATTATGAAGCTGGCCTTGCCACAAATACAATGTCAACTACATGATCATGCAAAAAGCAATATGACAAAAGTAATGCGTGTCATATGAACGGAACAGTGGAAAGTTGCATGGCAATATATCTCGTAATGGCTATGGAAATGCCATGATAGGTAGGTATGGTGGCTGTTTTGAGGAAGGTATATGGTAGGTGCATGGCACCGGCAAAAGTTGCGCGGCATAAGAGAGGCTAGCAATGGTGGAAGGGTGAGGTGCGTATAATCCAGGGACTCAACATTAGTCAAAAGAACTCATGTACTTGTTGCAAAAATCTAGAAGTCATCAAAAACCAAAGCACTACGCGCATGCTCCTAGGGGGATAGATTGGTAGGAAAATACCATCGTTCGTCCCCGACCGCGACTCATAAGGAAGACACTCAATAAATAAAATTGTGCTCCAACTTCATCACAAAGCGGTTCACCATACGTGCATGCTACGGGAATCACAACCCTCAACACAAATACTTTTCATAATCACCTCAACTAGCATGACTTTAATATCACTACCTCCATATCTCAAAACAATTATCAAGCATCATATTGATCATAGCATCCAATTCTTTTCTATGATAGTTTTTATTATACCCAACTTGGATGCTCATCATTCTAGGACCAACTTTGTAATCATAGCAAATACCCATGCTGTTCTAAAATACTCTCAAAAACATATAAGTGAAGCATGAGAGACTAGCAATTTCTTCAAAATTAAGATAACACCGTGCTCTAAAAGATATAAGTGAAGCACTAGAGCAAAAACTATCAAGCTCACAAGATATAAGTGAAGCACATAGAGTATTCTAGCAAATCCTATTCAAGTAGGCTTCTCCCAAAAGGTGTGTACAGCAAGGATGATTGTGGTAAACTAAAAAGCAAAGACTAATATAATACACGACGCTCCAAGCAAAACACATATCATGTGGCGAATAAAAATATAACTCCAAGTAAAGTTACCAATGAACGAAGACGAAAGAGGGGATGCCTTCCCGGGGCAACCCCAATCTTAGGCTTTTGGCTATCCTTGAATATCTTGGTGTTCCATGGGCATCCCCAAGTTTAGGCTCTAGCCACTCCTTATTCCATAGTCCATAAAAGCTTTACCCAAAACTTGAAAACTTCACAACACAAAACTCAACAGGAAATCTTATAAGCTCCGTTAGTGAAAGAAAACAAAACCACCACATAAGGTACTATAATGAACTCATTCTTTATTTATTTTGGTGTTAAACCTACAGTATTCCAACTTCTCTATGGTTTATAAACTATTTTACTAGCCATAGTTGCATCAAAATAAGCAAACAACACACGAAAAACAGAATCTGTCAAAAACAGAACCGTCTGTAGCAATCTGTAACTAACGCAATCTTCTGGAACTACAAAAATCCTACCAAAATAGGAAGTCCTGGACAATTTGTCTATAACAGAAAAAAGAATCAATGCAAAAGCACGTTTTTGTGATTTAACAAAACTAAATTCATGCACGCAAAGTTTCTGTTTTTCAGCAAAATCACATCAACTATCATCATAGGTTATCCTATAGGTTCTACTTGTCACAAACACTAATTAAAAGATAAAAACACATCTAAACAGGAGTTAGATGCAAGATTTATTACTAAACAGGAACAAAAACAAAAAACACAAAGAAAATTGGGTTGCCTCCCAACTAGCGCTATCGTTTAACGCCCCTAGCTAGGCATAAAAACGAAGATAGATCTAAGTAATGCTGTCTTTGGCACTCAATTCATAAGTAGCTCGCATGATAGATTCATAAGGTAATTTTACTTTCTTTCTTGGAAAGTGCTCCATTCCTTTCTTTAATGGAAACAGGAATATAATATTCTCTTCCTTCATATCAATAATCGCACCAATCATTCTAAGGAAAGGTCTACCAAGAATAATAGGGCAAGAAAGATTGCAATCTATATCCAGAACGATAAAATTTACGGGCACCAAATTTTTATTTGCAAAAATGAGAACATCATTGATCCTTCCCATTGGCATTTTAATGGTGGAATCCGCAAGGTGCAAGTTTAAAGAGCAATCATCAAGATCATGGAAACCTAGGATATCACATAAAGTTTTCGGAATGGTGGAAACACTAGCACCCAAATCACATAAAGCAAAACACTCATGATCTTTAATTGTAATCTTTATAGTAGGTTCCCACTCATCATTAAGTTTTCTAGGTATATAAACTTCCAAATTAAGTTTTTCATCATAAGATTGCATCAAGGCATCAACGATATGTTTGGTAAAAGCTTTATTTTGACTATAAGCATGAGGAGAATTAACAACGGATTGCAACAAGGAAATACAACCTTCTAAAGAACAATTATCATAATCAAATTCCTTGAAATCCGAGATAGTGGGTTCAATGCTATTTAAATTCATGACCTCTCCAATCCTACTTTTACCAAATTTAGCATCAAGACCTAAAGACTCCGAATTCTTGGGACGCCTTCTATGAAAAGTTGACTCATCATCAGTCCAATAATTATCGAAATTCATATTGCAAAACAAAGATCTAATAGGAGACGCATCAATAACTTAAAGATCTTCTTCATTATTTTCATCTAACTTTTCTGGTTTGGCAGCCATCTTATTGACTAAGGTGGCTTGCTTATCAGAAATTTTGGCTATAGCATCTTCAAGCCGGGCAATTTGGGAGTTCACACCATAAAATTCTTTGTTCCTATCATCAAGCACTTTGTTCATAAATCCCAGAAAACCTTTTGGTTCCTTAAGCTATTTTCTGAAGAAATTATTATGCTCAAATTGCAAATTCATAAAGCTTCTAATATTTGATTCAATCTCTTCCAACCTTCTAAGAAGGTGGTCGAAACCCTTAGGCATAGCCATAAGGACAAACAAGCACACAGGCAAATAGAAAAAGGCAAGCGAAAAGAGAGGAGGAGATTGGGAAAGAGAGGGCGAATAAAACGGCAAGGGTGAAGTGGGGGAGAGGAAAACGAGAGGCAAATGGCAAATAAAGTAAATGCGAGGGAGATGGGTTTGTGATTGGTACTTGGTATGTCTTGACTTGAGGGAAGACCTCCCCGGCAACGGTGCCAGAAATCCTTCTTGCTACGTCTTGAGCTTGCGTTAGTTTTCCTTGAAAAGGAAAGGGTGATGCAGCAATAGTAGCGTAAGTATTTCCCTTAGTTTTTGAGAACCAAGGTATCAATCCAGTAGGTGGCTCCTCAAAAGTCCCACACACCTACGCAAACAAATAATGAACTCGCAACCAACGCAATAAAGGGGTTGTCAATCCCTTCACGGCCACTTGCGAAAGTGAGATCTAATAGAGATAGTATGTTAAGATAAATATATTTTTGGTATTTTATAATATAGATGCAAAAAGTAAAGATGCAAATAAAAGTAAATTGAGAGCAAATATGTTAAGAGATAGACCCGGGGGCCATAGGTTTCACTAGTGGCTTCTCTCAAGATAGCTTAAGTATTACGGTGGGTGAACAAATTACTGTCGAGCAATTGGTAGAAAAGCGAATAGTTATGAGATTATCTAGGCATGATCATGTATATACGCATCATGTCCGCAACAAGTAGACCGACTCCTGCCTGCTACTATTACTCCACACATCGACCGACTCCTGCCTGCATCTAGAGTATTAAGTTCATAAGAACAGAGTAACGCCTTAAGCAAGATGACATGATGTAGAGGGATAAACTCATGCAATATAATATAAACCCCATCTTTTTATCCTTGATGGAAACAATATAATACGTGCCTTGCTGCCCCTGCTGTCACTGGGAAAGGACACCGCAAGATTGTACCCAAAGCTAAGCACTTCTCCCATGGCAAGAAAGATCAATCTAGTAGGCCAAACCAAACTAATAATTCGAATAGACTTGCAAAGATAACTCAATCATACATAAAAGAACTCAGAGGAGATTCAAATATTTCTCATAGATAAACTTGATCATAAACCCACAATTCATCGGATCTCGACAAACACACTGCAAAAAGAGTTTACATCAAATAGATCTCCACAAGAGAGCGGGAGAACATTGTATTGAGATCCAAAAAGAGAGAAGAAGCCATCTAGCTAATAACTATGGACCCGTAGGTCTGTGGTAAACTACTCACAACTCATCGTAGGGGCAAGGATGTTGATGTAGAAGCCCTCCATGGTCGATTCCCCCTCCGGCAAAACGCCGGCGAAGGCTCCAAGATGGGATCTCGCGGATACAGAAGGTTACGGCGGTGGAAATTGTGTTTCATTGGCTGCCTGGATGTTTTCGGGGTACATAGGCTTATATAGGAGGAAGAAGTACGTCGGTGGTCGCCCGAGGGGACCATGCGACAGGGGGCCGCGTCCTCCTACCTCGTAGAGGCCTCGGCTGCTTCTTGACCGCACTCCAAGTCCTGTGGATCACGCTCGTTCCAAAAATCACGCTCCCGAAGGTTTCATTCCGTTTGGACTCCATTTGATATTCCTTTTATTCGAAATACTGAAATAGGCAAAAAAATAGCAATACGGGCTGGGCCTCCGGTTAGTAGGTTAGTCCCAAAAATGATATAAAGGTGTAAAATAAAGCCCATAAACATGAAAAAGGTGTAATATAATATAATGGAACAATCAAAAATTATAGATACGTTGGAGACGTATCAAAGCTCATGGTGTGGGGCAGTGATGCGTGGCGCCATTGGCTGCCGGGTTGTGGCCACCGATCATGCACACGATGATGGTGGTGCAAGGTCGTCTGGAGTTGCAGCAGAAGGTGATGCTGCAATAGTCACCGGTGATGCAACTGAGCATCGTCGGGGATCGCAAGGTGCTGTGATCCAACATCGTCGGGACCAATGGAGCTGCAATGAAGCAGTGTCGGGCCGCTAGTGTTTTGATTTTCTAGCTTAATTGTAAACGGTTGTGATCTTGACATTTTAATTAATTGTAAATAAGTCGTGGACTAATATTTTTGAAAAAAGTTGTGGTCGTTTTTACAAGACAGATTTGTAGTTTTTCCTTAAAAAATGTAGAAGATTTGTGTCCAGATTTTAAAGATTCCGGCACAAAACAACCGGCCAATAAGAAGCGAGGAACCATAAACGCGGATCACCCAGTCCGAAGCGATCTGAGCCATCCATCACACACCCATCAACGGTGGAGCTTCTCCCGAGAATCCAAACCCAATCTGAAGCAAGGGCAGTCCCGTCATTTTGCCCCCTCCCCCACTTTCGCGTTGACGCGCTCCCTCCCCGCCCTCCCCCCGAAACCCCAAACCACGCCTCGCCCTCCACCCACACCACCGCCACCTCCACCCGGCCCCTACCCGTCTCCGGCCCCACTCACGCACCCATCCCACCGTACCCGACGCCAGTGCGCCCCCACGCACCTCCCCATTGTCACGTGGGCCCCACCCACCTCCCCCACCAACCGACCCACACACCCTCATTCTCTCCCATTCACCAGATCCGATCGAGGCACCCCTCCGCCCTTGCCTTCCTCTCCCTCGTCTCATCTTTCTCCCAGATCCGATCAAGGCACCGCCGCCACCCCCACCCACCACCGCCGAACTCTCCCCTCGCCATGCACCTCTACCCTCGCCTTCCTTACCGGCCCAGCGCTCGCGAGGGGGACACGGTGAGGCCGAGGTGGAGGACGGGGTGCCTGTTTGGCTGCTTTCCGTTCGGCCGGCAGCGAGCCACGCGCCGGGCACACCCGCGCCCAGCTCGTCTCCTCCTCCGGCATTCCCAACCCCAAGGTATTTTTCTCTCCCGTCGTGCCCCGCGTTGAGCCCGTGCGTTTCTCCTTCTCGAGTCGAGGTTCTGACACTGTCATGCGCTCCTTTGGTGTTCTATTTTTCATGCCTGTAGATGTTGTCCGAGGCGGTCAAGGGGGCGCTGCCAGAGTCGGTGCACCAGCACTCCACCACACACATGCGACAACGCGGGCGGCTGCTTAGGGTTTCTGCCAGATGTCGACGACGAAGCCCCGACCCGCCACCAACCGCGCCGCCCCTACCGGTGACGCGGTCTTTGCCACGGAGTTCCAGAGTTCAAGGACCGAATCGCCGACTCCGTCAGTGATAAGCAGGTTTGACATCTTTCTGGGTTCTTTCCCCTGCATTCCTTTGGTAGCAGCACTAGTAGTATCTGTAATTTTTGCAGATGCAACTGAAGTGAATTAACTCGGTCCATTATAGTTTCATTCAGTTTGGACAATTTTTGAAATGTGACCGACTTGGATTGGATGGTAGATTGTTTAGTTCATCTGTTCTTCTTGTTCCACAGGAGGCTGCGGCGGTGTGCACCTTGGTGCAAGAGGAGATTCTCCGTGAAATGGGGATCGATATATGCTCTATGCTTTTCTGGTTCGCTTGCTCTAGCGATTCTTATGCATATGCGAAGTTAGAATTGATGACAACCTAGTATGTCTATCAGTCTGTGCTAGCAATGATGCCGAAATGCAGAATGTAGGCATGACACTGTGAGAAAGTGTTCAGTGATTGGTATTATATTGTAAGATAATTGTGCTAAACAATGAAGGAAATAAATAGTATTTTATTATGATAACCAATCTTTTTATTCTCAAAATAGTGTTGTACAGGTTAGGTCCAGGGAGTAAATTATGGGTTGATAGCAGTAACAGTGTAGTGATGTTGTATGCAAGTCAAACTTTTGAATAATCAATCGCATCATATTGTAATCTTCGGTGCTTTGGGATAAATTCACCATCTGGTCCTGGCTAACCATTCGGTGCTTCGGTGCTTTGTACATATGCAAGTAGCAGTACAAATCAAACTAGATCAACAAACTGAGTATTTCCTTTGGCCACAGGTGCATGCAGCTATTCTTGTAACAACAGAAAGTAGAGCAGAGTAGATGTATCATCATTAGTTTTTTGTTGTTGATTTACTAGTAAGTTACAATCCTGCAATAGTAGTTTTGGCTGCGGACAGCTTGTGCAATATGTTCTGAAGGGTATTCTTCCAATATGATAGCGTTCTGCAGCCTTTGCTCATTTTTATTTCCTTGTGATTTATTCGTCTGATGTCTGATATGTTCTGAAGGGTATTCTTCCAATATGATAGTATATTCTGAAGGGTATTCTTAGGCTCCTTCTTTTGCCTTCAGGGGCAGCATTGTACATCATTTTCCTCCTTTATTTATTTTGCTTTGTACTTCGCTGTGGTGTTGAACTGCCGCTGTTGGATGAACATGAGGTCTGGCCGGGAACATGGCCTTGTCCTGCTCGAGGAGGAGGGACGCACCTAGGCACCGGCCCTGTCCCCCAACAAGGGGTCTGCTCCTCCGCTTCCAAGGCAACCAAGTTGCCCTGCCTGAGCTCGATGAGTCCAGCCCGGCCACGACCACGCACCGCTCCCAGCAGGTAGCACCTCCCTCTCCCTCTGCTCACTCACCTGCTGCTAATCTCCCTACACGGGTTGCTGCTATCATAATTTTATAATGGTTTATGCTTGTTAGCTAGTTAAACGGATTGCTTTCTGCTAATGGCCCATTAGGTAGAGTAGCTATGCACCTGGTGGTGGTCATGGCCATGCTGCTTCAGCAGTCTTTTTCCTTTGGGTCATTAGCTAGCTATGCTATGCATGTGGTGGTTAATTTGCAAGAAAGAATTTCTGTCCTTGTTTTTCACTTCCTTGATCTAGTCAAATTCATCCTTTTTTAATACTAGCACTAGCAAATCAGAGTACTAATACTTGATTTGAGTATGCCATTGCTGCTAAAACAACAACTGGAACCAAGTTGCTGCACTCAATTAAATTAGCCTAGTGCCTAATCTAGTACATTATTAATTGTTGCTCTTCCACTGTTTCGGTATCTCTTGGTTTGAAATGCTACAGCTATATGATGAATACACATCATGACATATACTTGATGAATCTGTCTGCTACATTTCAACTTGTGTATATGTTTTGGTATCTCTTCCATTGTGTATCAGTTTTCTTGTATGAATGGGTATCTCATTTTAACTAGTTTGAGAACAAAAAGCATGGTACTAGCTAGCTCAATTTGTGTTATCATTATAAACAAAAGTCATTTTCTTGAATGGTCTGTTCATAATATATTTGCCCTAGTTTTTCTAATTCTTCTCTCATTCATGTAACAGGGTGACAAGAGGAAGCCATGTTGCCGTTTTGTTTGTTCCCAGCCTTGACAATGGTCGTCCAGCGAGTCCGACATGTCGTCATTTTCTTGTAATGGTCGTCCAGCCTTGACTATACTCTCCTACCTTTGTGATGTTAGTATGCTTCTGCTGACTAGTATTGTTAGATCTTGCCAGTAGTAGAATGGTACTTTGTTTTAGGCATAATGTGTTGCAATGAAGTCTTTTGCACGATCTGCACTTGTGCAATGCATATTTGTCTCTGTTTTCTTGTATGAATGAGTGCCTCATTTTAACTAGCTGGAGAACAAAAATGATGGTACTAGCTGAATTTGTGTTGTCATTCTAAATAACTGTCCTTTTTTGAATGGTCAATTCATAGTATATTGGCTTCTGTCCTTTTTTGAATGGTCAATTCATAGTATATTTGGCTTCTGTTTTCTTATTCTTCTCTGCTGATTCATGACAGGAGCAGTGCCTAGTTTGTGATCGCTATCGAAGGAGCTTCATGATGAAGAACATAGCACTTGTAGAGTTTGTGATGGCTTCTAGTATTACACTTTTGGAGCTTGTAACTGTGATTGCCATACTTGTAGAGCTTGTAACTGTTATTACGCTTCTAGAGCATGTAAAGTATATGCTAAGAGCTTGTATCACGTGTTATTTGTACAACAAAATCTCTGTACTGAATCGGGATGCTATTATCTGAAGTATTATGTTGTTTGTTCCAATTTAAATACTAGTTGATCAGAACCTTACAACTGTGGCCCAATCTGACTAGTGGACCCCTTTAAAAAAAAGAAAAACTCATTACTAAGAAAGAAGACCATGGCCCAAAAATAAAAAGGCTGCAATGTTGGCCTCGGCCCATGAAGTCGACCAAAAATTGACAAGAAAAAATATATAGAAAGGTTGAATTGTTGGGCTCGGACCGTGTAAAACACCAAATTGGACCGGGCTGAATCTTATCAATGACCTTTTCAATTGGTTGCAATTAGATCCGATGTGGCCTGGGCGGACAACTAGCGACCAAAACAAAAGGTAATTCGTTCAACGACCTTTTGTTTTGGTCGTTGCCTTCCACAACCTTATCCCGACTAAGGTCGTTCATTTCAGTTTACGACGGCCAGCTTCTGACCATCTGTTTACGACGGTCATTGATCTCGCTTATCCTACTTGTCATTTATGTTTCTTGGGCCCTCCAAGTATTTTAGACAAAATGGTTATTGTCAAATGTATTTATGGTCATGCCATCATCCCCACTAACAGATCCCTAGCCACTATGGACGTTCTCACTCGCACAATGGTTGTAGATCCACCTTGACAATTGATTCATCTCTACAATAGAACCTTCATATCTCGATAAGCATTGCAGGGTTCGTATCTATTTGTCAGCAGCCCGCACTACATGTACGTTTTGTGATTTGGGAGCCCCTATTCTCCGCACTATTATTTTCCAAACTCACATTTGATCAAATGTGGCCTTCAAAGGCTGGGTCATTAAGGGGATACATCAAAAGTTGGATGACATGCATTTGGTATAGTTAAAGTGTAAAATTGGTCATTGTACCGATAGGACAAGCATGACAAAGTGTATTGCCACATAACACTAACCATGCCTTGTCACACAAGCTAACAACAATTTCCTCTCTACGGAAATCTTCTACATTGTGCATGTTGAACTGAGGTGCTAGTTGTATGATGTGGAACCTTGAAAAAATCAGGGGGGAAATATGACCATTGAAAAAGCACAATCTGCATAATGTATTTACCACCGAGCCCATGAGCATGCTCATGATGAGGAGTTTGTTCCATCTACCACTGGACACGTGATAATTTTCGAGAAATGAAGGGGGCACGAATTGGGTGCATTGAGTGGAGCCATAAGTATTCCATACTAGATTCCGAGCTCATGTTGGATTTGATGTTAGGAGACTTCTCCTTAGTACGAGTGTACAAATTAGTTGGGATGCGGTTCCCCCGATAGGAGAAGATAATATGCCCATATGAGCATCTCAAATATAATTGCCAATTTGGTCTTTTTCGAGACACCGAGTATTGAAGAGATAATTTTCTCTCAGTGTGATCACTAAGCATTAATTGAATTTCCTTAAAAGGATGACACAACATGGTTACTCCACCGACGGATGTAGCAAAATCTGTTTTGAGCCAATGACATCAACAATTTGGTGAAATCAGGTTGTCCGTAAGGTGCGGACAATGTTGAGGACGTACAGTCCATGCCATCGAGCATTTTCACCCGCGCGCGCACACACACACACACACAAGGCAAATCGGAAGAAAGAACTAAAAAATGAGGTAGGTGGTTAATGCAAGCCTACACAATAAGCAGAAGTACAATCAGATCAATAAGAATGTCAATGTATTTGAAGAAACTAGTATGTAAGAGCAACATGTTGCACGACTATCTTTTCATGTGCTCCACGCAAGTGGCAGCGGCGGCTATAGATCTAATCGCTTCCAGCTCCGTCGACCAGCCCGCGGATTCTCTGCCCTTTTGCTTGCCGCCGCGGTGGTCAATGGCCAAAGGGGAATCCCGATGTCTTGGCTCCAGCTAGAAGTTTAAAAAAAAAATCTTGCATGGACGGTGTTCAGGCGGATGGCGGCGTCTCACCTTTAAGGTGCTTTTCTGGGCTCCGATTCTCCTCAAGTTCGTATATTAGAATGTATTCGATGGAGCTCGGACGTAGATTTCTGCCGTGTCCTCGGGGTGACGAAGGAAGGATTTCTCACCGATGTTCACGATGGCGACATATGGCGTCAAATGCTTCTGATCGATTCAAGGAATCAACGGCGGTGACTGCAGTTCTAGGATGCTGGTCCTTAGGGGCACGTGCACAAAGACTTCCTGGTTGTCATTGATAAGATTATGTCTACTCCAATAGGGGAGTGATGACAACGACGCCAACGGCGCCTCAAACGGCTCGTGACGGTAGTGGTCGTTCCATGGTCTAGGCACGTAAATCTAATTTTTATTATGTCGAGGACACTGTGTACTTCTGCTAAACTTATATAATATTTCTAGATCCTTTTCACACAAAAAAGAGCAACACATTGCATGTACAATATTAATTTAGGCAGAAATATATTTAAAAACGGTGCGGGCTTGTTTCAACTTGGTAGCCCCGATGAGGCCCAAGCCCAGCTCAAGCTGTCGGGTTCACCTCATCCCCACTTGCCGACACGTGCTGCCCTACCCTCCCAGTAAACAGAGAGTGCGGCGCAGTCGTCGGGGGCCGAGGGCAGTCGTCGGGGGAACGTCGGGGACCGCTGCCGCGTGCCGCGCCAACGCCGTCGCCATCATCGGCGTCTCTTCTTCTCCGTGTCGTCAGGTATCTACACCTGCCGCCCTCTCTGGTTCAGCCAAATACTTCCCTTTCTCCCATCCCCTCCGCACAAGCGCAAGAACCCTAGGTCAAGTGATGTACTTAGTTGTAAGCGATTCGTCCACTCACGCACCCACTCACCGGCCAAGACCGGCCGGGATATTATTTATATGGCATAGGAATAGATTTTCCGTACAGATATATATGTTCGTTAAACACGATTTATAACTGTATTATATCTAATTTTCGAATTCCCAAAACGAAAATCAAAAGTGTTTGGTTTTGGACCTTAGTGAGTTGGTGCTTGCGTTGGGGCAGTAAATCATTATCTCCGCTTAAGGTGATTTGGACCAACGTGGTTGTGTTTTGACTTTTGCATATTACTTTGTATTCTTGTGGTGAGGAGGCAAGGTTAACTTACCCAACGAAGGTGATCTGGTAATTGGCTGTATCCGCCGGTTGACCAGAGAAATCCGTTGGTCACCGCGTATACAGTCGATATGCACGACTAGCAAGAGCAATAGCGAACCCTGGGGATCAATTTCTTTTTGTGCTTTTGTTTACTTTCATTTTGGCTTCCCGTTTCGCCTTATTTTCAGATTTCTTTTTTCTATTTTTAGTTTTGACGTTGTTTTCATTTCATCTTTTATTTGTTAACTAGCAAAAGGGCCCGTGCGTTGCAACGGGGTAAAAAAATTGCGCCGTTCAAATCAATCCATCGAGAACATAGACATCATTTGGTCAAAAGAAAGAACATAAATATCTAAATGAGTATATAAATAATATATTGATTCAAGTCAAATGAAATCGGTGGCTGGGAGCACTTAAGAAATAGTTGTGCTCATATTACACATTTAGTAATTGACTACACACAAGCTTAGAGGCCACAATTTATTCTAAAAGCCTTAGTTAAATTTAGCGATTAAACATCCATTATAAAATGTGTAAATACAAACAATGATTATATTGCAAGAAACTACTATGTACTACTTTCCATCAGTTTTCATTAATCAAATAGTATAGCGTACAAACCCGACATCAAAAAATAATTCAAATCCCAAGCTAATCTGCTTCACTCTCTCACGCTCTGCACTAATAATAAAGTGAAACTTCTTATGAAGCCAAATTGCATAGTCTGGCTTTTGAAAGGAAAAAAATGCACAATGACACACAACCTGGCAAACAAATAAAGATTAATTTGGAAAAACTAAGGTTAAATTCTGCCTGACTCCGTAATATTATTCTTCATACACAATTAATCTTTTACTCTAATGTGTTACAACACAACACTTAAGAACTCGCTTACACAACAACAGAACCGTTAATAGTGATAGCAGACGACCTTCAGTATTAAATATATGTGCACAATGATCATGTCACAAACATGCAGAAGATTGCTTGAGAAACTACATGTTGTAGATATTCCTACCACTTTGTTGGATTTGCAAAGATTCATCTCTATTTAAACAGATTAAAAATTCAAATTAACACTTCTGAAATAAAAAGTCATTTTCATAAGATCTAGAAATCCAAGATTTACACAAAGAGAAATAACGTAATCTGATTTATAGGTGACGAAATTTTGCTAGAACTATCACATTGCATCTGATGATTATACTGTGAGCAAAGTATGTCCGTGCGATGCTACGGGGAAGAAAAAAATGTAGACCTCTACTCAATAATCATTTCTGAAGACCGCCCACATGCATATGCCCTCTATTTCAACATGGCGTCTCATTCGAGTTGTCGTTTATCCTTTGTCATGCACTCGTCGAGCTGTGTCCACATGATCATAGAAACGTCCGAATGTGGTCAATCCCTAGGCAATGAGCTCGGCCACTCCACCGCTCATCTGTCATTGAACCGCGCCGGCGCAAGATAATGCTTAGACTAATATTGTCGAGCTGGAAGTGAGGGCTGCCCTCTGTGAGACCCTCCTTGCACCTGGTCTATATACCACCCCCCTACTACTGCTCACTTTCAACTTGCAATGTTGTGGACTTGTTTGATGAACAAAGGGCATGTCCTGCACTTGTCCCGCCTAAATAAGGTCTAAAGGGTGGTGGTAAATAACATGATTTTTTTTGTACTGTACACACATGCGTAGTTATTGGTAAGTAAACTTAATAAATAAATAGCTAGTCACCCTTGATGGAAACTAAATTTTAAATGATCACCTCATAAAATTCCTGATTACCGGTGAAATTAAAAAAGTTGCATGGACAGTGTCGCAGTACGTGTGTCAATCCACGTCAACGCTGGCATACTCTTTGCGCTCCTCGTCTACTTCCTCGTCCTCATCAGTGGCAAATTTGTTTCACGACTCTCATTTGTTTATTTTTCTGCCTTCCCTCTATTGCATGTGACAGCATCCCGAAATCCATCCTTCCTTCCATTATAATTTCAGAGCCCACACAAAGATAGCCTTCAAATTCTTTCCTTTAATACCCACAAATCTGCCTCAAATTCCTTCCTTTAATAAATACACAAGTGTTCTTTTGCATGTGATTATCCATGCAGTCCACAAGCCTGAAATCCATCTATCCTTCCTTTATAATTTCTTAACCCATAAAGATAGCCTTCAATTCTTTCCTTTAATACCCGCAAATTCGTCCTCAAATCCTTCCTACACACAAGTATTCTTCTTTTCCTTTAATACCCACAAATCAGCCCTCAAATTCACCCTTCCTTGTTGACCAAAGTCACCGCGCATACAGTCGATATGCAAGACTAACAAGAGCAATAGCGAACCCTGGGGATGAATTTTTTTTTCTCTTTTTGTTTACTTTCATTTTGGCTTCCCGTTTCGTCTTATTTTCAGATTTCTTTTTTATAATTTTAGTTTTGATGTTGTTTTCATTTCATTTTGTCGCTTTGTTCATTAATATATGTTTTTTCTAATGGCCTTTATAAATAGTCATGTTCTTTTATCACTAGTTATGTTCACTGGCGGATCTTCCTCATGGCCGATTGGGCCGTGGCCCGCCCAAGGCTGGAACAAAATAAAATTATATATAGCCCAGACCATCACTAGTTCACTACTGCAACCCGCAACATTGACCGACACCAATTCAGAGCAGGAACGCAGCAGCCTCGCACTCGTAGAATTCACATTGTCGCCTCAAAAAAATCGTAGCATTTGCAATGATACAGAGCTTAGGGTCTGGCCATGTGGCCACAAGCACACATCCGCTGCTGGAGCATCACACACATCAGTGCCTCCCAAAGTCCCAAGAGGATGTCCAATCAGACACCACCCACCGGCACACAGCTAGTCAGCCGACCACGTGGCCACGCAGCGGCGAGCCAGCGACCGAGACACCCAGCTGGCCAGTGCCTTCTCTCAATCAATCGAATCGCTACTTATCTCAATCCCTGCAAGTTTCACAGTCAAATTGATTTGAATCATTCCCCGTTTTATTTCCCAAAATTCCACTTAGGTCATTGTTCACTGAATCATCCCCTAAATTCCCAATTAGCATAAACAATCCACTCAAGATCTTGTTCTTTACCCTTTATAGTTTTATACTCTGCAAGGCATTGTCGTTTACACTTTACATGTTCGCAGCAAATGTCACTTTTAGAGTTTACAAGTTCACATCAAACGCAGTGTTGCTGTTTACTGTCCAACAATGTACTCAACTGTTGTTAACTGCCAATTTTGTAGCACGTTTGGTATTTTGGTATCATATAAAGATATATGGTACAGACTTTGAAAATATTTGGGTTGTTTGGGCCACCCAACTTATTTTTGGTAGCTGCGCCACTGCTTATGTTGTTTGCTAGAATAATAGTTTAGTAGTTTATTGCGACGAGAGAAGTTTATCGCAACTCTGGCATGTTTATCTTTGACGTATTGAATAATTGATGGTTGTTTTCGACTAATTTTAATGAATATCTTTTCTGATATGTATAAACATTTCTCATGGATGTTGTAACATATGTAAAAAAAGGCAAGTTGGAAGTACTGAGCAGCATGACCTGATCTATTTGTCGCAATGGCATAGACTTCTTCTTGTGCCACCTATTTTAGTTATTGCTGTCATGTTCACGTGCACAGCCTATTTTGCCCATGAGCAAGGTTAGCTTTTGTTCATTCATTGCTGATCTTATGCTGGTTTTTACTGCTGTTCTAGTTGTTTAGTTCGTAAGCTGAACTCCATTAGAGTTAAGCTGGCTGGAACATTTGGTTCAGTATTGTTACCCCACGGTATAGTGTAAAAATGATACATGATATTCCAATTCCCTGAGGCTATTCTTGTTTGTTTTCTGCAGTGAGAGGCTAGCATTTGACAATACGGTTCCGTGTGTGCATTGACTATTGCTACAATCAACGCAATATTGATTCTGTTCCGTCATCCATCATCCCAGCTGCATTATTGATTCAGTTCCGTCTGCTGGCGAGGTAATAATCTCCTACTCAACTTGTGATGTGGAAGATAGCAGTGAAACCATGACTGTTGGCATGTTATGTATGCTATGGTTTTTCTTCCTTAAGTGGTTACAAATATTCTTTTCTTTCACAAAAAATGCTAATTTCTCGTGACCTTTTGCTTCTTCTGGTCTTGTTGTGGAAATTTATGTCCGCAGAACAATTAAACATCTCCTAAAATGAAGATATTCAAGATAGGCATGCAAAACAAACTCAGATGGTTATTTCTAAAATTTCTAGTACATTGATCAATGTTGCTCTTTCCTAACATGGCTCATTTAAGGTCGATCATTTTTCTTAGTTCTATACATTCATCACCTCAGATGAGCATGGTAAAGTTGTCGACAGCAAGAAAAATCACTACAAATTCGACAAGTTTGACAAAGTATACCTTCATACTACATAAAACACGCACGAGACAAATCCGCTCATTTGCGCTGACCGCACTAAACCACCCACGGCCGACCGATAGATGCTAATTGTGATGATAGCATTAAGGGAACTGTGAACCAGTAGGCCTGGTTCCATCCAGATCTGTAATTGCCATAGGCCAGGATGCCTGGTTCCCTGTAGATGTAGAGCCCAAGGTTTTTAAGGCGGCATAAGGCGATCAAGCCCCGTCTAAGAGGAACAAGATGCTAGGATGCTGCCAAGGCGCCTTACAGCCCAAACGACAAAGGAGGCCCAGTTCCATCCAGATCTGGAGTCAGCATAGTGATGGAGGGAGCAGAGCAGATGTTTCTAACTGCCACGTCTTGCGGTGACTAGCGGCGGAGAAGGTGGGACGAAAGACTTATCTGTTTTTCCTTTTTGTTATTTTAGGGGAAATCCATGTAGAAAATAGTTGATAATTGAGTTGCAATTTTAGTACTACTAGTGTTAAACAACCTCAAATTTCTATATTTCCTTAATGCTTGTTCTGTGGCAAGAAAGATTCAACACTTGCCTTTTCTGTCTCTCAAATGTCGATGAAATTTATCATATTTGGGTGTCAATACTTTTGTATTTACTCTACTGTGTATTATGTTTCTAGTTTCTGCAAACATTTTAACTAGGTTACTATAGTTATCAGTGGTTGTACTAGTATTAGGTGAATGAAAATAGTGATCGCAATATAATATATTTAACTTGAGTCAATTGATATAACTGTTGTCCTTAAATTCGTAATTCCTGATGCAGACTTTGAAGTTGACACTATGCAGAACATCAACCAGATCTCGATCTCCAACACTAGCATGTCGATGCTCTGCGTCATGTTTGGACCCCAAGGTTGGGCAGACTTGCCGGATGTGCTATTGTGTTCCATCATGGTCCTGTTGGGTTCAAGCCGTGACCTTCTTGCATTCATCGCCACCTGCCCCAGTTGGCGTGCCGCGTTCATGTCAATGAAGCCTGCCTTAGACATGATATTCCCACCTGTTATTTTCCGGAACTGTGCCAACCAAACAAGCCCAGCTGGCTGCAACACTGGAGACACATGGGAGCTTATTGATCTTGCCTATCCAAGTACTCCATTGCGTCGGTTGAGCCTCCCAAATATTTTGGACACAATGGAAATTCTGAAATGTTCTTATGGTCATGCTATCTTCTCCTCTGGCAGATCCCATGTAATTATGGACGTGCTCACTGGCACCACAGTTGCAGCTCCACCTTGCCCATCGGTTCAGCTCTGCTATAGAACATTCATATCTCCAGAAGCGTCGCCGGATTCATATCTATTTGTTAGCAGCCCGCACTGCCTTTACGCTTGGAAAGTTGGGAGCCCCTCATGGTTGCACTACGATTTTTTAAACGCACATTTGATTCATGAGATGGTGTCCTTCAAAGGCCGGGTCATTGCGAGGATACATCAAAAGCTGTACATTGTGCATTTGGCACCTGAATTTCATGTTGAGGTACTAAGAGTTGCTTGCAGCGATAATATAGACCCATCCAAGCTTTCTCGAAAGTTGGTGGTTTGTGAAGATATGCTTCTCCTACTTGGTGGTAATGAGAAAGCCTTCTCCATCGACTTCTCGACTAAACCTGCAAAGTACGTGAGGGTGGCAGATGGAGGCTTGTCGAAGTGGGCGTTCTTCTTCGGCGAAAAACCTATTGGCCAGCCACGACTGTTGGTGAACGGATAGGGTTGAAGGGTGGCCAGGTATACCAGTTGGATCAAAATGGCCGAGTATTTTCATACCCAGCATATGGCGAACAAGATGGGGACTGTGTGCATGAACCTTGTTTTGTGACGATCAACGCCCATCTTGCTCGCAGTACGACATCCTATGCATCTTGGGTATGAGATTGTGCTGAGCGGTTGTCTCCATGTACCTACCTATACAGGAGAACTTGATGTTTGTGTTCAGTCGCTCCATGGGTAGACGTTGTGTCGTCGCGAGATTGATGAAGACTTTAAAATTGTGTGTTTGCCATCCTGTGCTCCAGGAGTCAGAAACTTGTGCTACCTATTGTTGCTTCTGTTGAACCTTGTTGTGTACTTAGTTCCATTTTGGATAAAAGAAACAGGAGATTACATCCTAAAATAAATGTCATGTGTGCCTGACCTTGTAGTTATGTGTTATGATTGTTCCAGGCATCTATCTGTAGCTTGCTTATTATCCTTCTAAATGGAGGTAAATAAGATGCATGGGAAGTTTTCTGAAGCAACATATGTTTGCTCTTGCCTTGCTCTGCTAAACTTTTTTACATTGAATCCAGGAATTTTTTGGTAGGAAACAGAATGGAGGGTATGGAGATGTTTGCCCTTAAGGAATGAATTGTATTTTCCTAATCTTTTATGGATTTTCTTATGATGTTGATTTTTGATTAATATAGATCTTCAGCTCGTGTAAAAAAAATGAAGTATAAGAAGAAGAGAGGACAAATCAAGGAGCTTCTTCAGTTGGTTTTTCAGCTGCCGAGGGATAAAAGATGTTGGCTATAGCATTGAGTCGGTTCAGGTGGCATGACCAGAATAAATATTTTCTTATCTGTATCTGGACACTAAAAAAATTCTACCATGAGGTTACTGCAGTAACACACCCTGGCACGGCTGGCAACAGCGGCGTGGCCCTTCCTTGATCTCTCGCCGTCAAGCTCTGCTCCTCGCCCCCTTGCACAACATGATGTTGTTGGTGGCCTACATCCGGTCCCAGTTTGCAGTTTCTTTTAGGGTCTTGCCAAAACTTTATTGATCAAAAGAAATGTTCATAGGGATAGGAAGAGCGTCATGAGGAGTAGCAAGCCACAAGTGGCGACCCTTATCAATAGAGATGGAAAAAATCTGCAAGATTGTGTGCTTCGAAGTTCGACGCATGGCCTTCCAAAGCAGTCCATTCATGTTGGGACCCGAGGGTGAAACCAAAACATTGGGCCCTCACCCATACATGGATACCCCAATTGCTTTATATTGCATTAGTAAAATAACCAATCAATTTCCTATAGCAATTTACATGTCAATTATCTCAACGTCTTCTAAATACTTATTTGGTTGTTCTACTGAAACAAAGCCAGGTTTAGATAATGCAAGGAATAACTACTATTCTCCTATTGGATATTATGTTATTTGCTCTAATTTGGTACCCATTTAGAAAAGCTAATCTAATTCTATCCTATATTTTCTCTCGTCTACGCATTATTCACTGTTGAAAGTACAAAATTTGTACTAGATATTCCCAATTTAGTGCCTCTGCATGTAGGCCGGGGGTTCTAGTAGCTACATGCAGGCAACAAAACACATTGGGAGAAGGAACAAGTGAACCAGCTCACCGCACATGCCTTTTTCGGCTATCACAGACAGTGAACAACATATCAACATTCGAATTATAGTTTGATGATTAACCATGTCTGGTTTGGTGTCCTCAGCGGCAGTGTCACGCAAAAATAGCAGTCCCACGTTCCATCCTCATTGTTTGTCATGGATCTACGCCCTGCACGAGCAAACATGTGGTGTTTAGGTCACACGGATTGACGATTCATGATCTCACATATCATTGTCCTGGTACTTTAACTTTGTCTTGATAGTGGTTAGGACAATGGTGTTATAAGCTTGTTGTTGTCACTTCATCTCTCGTTTCGTTCTTTTGTGCCCCCAGTCTTCTTCCCTTACAATATGACGATCAAGCAACATTTCGGCAAGCTGGCTACCATAGTTCATTCCTCAATCATATATAGGTTCTCACCCAAGGATGGTTTAGAGCAACTCTATCAGATCCGCTAAAACCATGTCCCGCAAATTTGATACAAGGGCCACCTGTAAAAAAATTGTGGTACTACGAGGCCTCCGGCGGAACCGATACTGTAAACTCATCCCGCAAAATTTTGCAAGACGAGTTTACAAAATCTGTTCCATGTCGGAGGCCTATGGTACTGCAAATATTCACGAACTTTTGCAAATTCATGTTTTTCAACAATATAAACTTGATTTTTTTTTGAAAAGGGGGGGTCCCCGGCCTCTGCATCAGCATGATGCATACGGCCATCTTATTAATAATAAATCATCCACAAAATCTCGAAGTCTCAGAAGTAGCAAAATAAAAAGAAGTCGAAAAGGCTCACACAGAGCCCAAAGGCTAGATACATAAGCTAGCCAAACAAAGGATAAACCACAGCCGGTTGGCTCCACAATAGACAGGTAAACTAATTGCCTATCCTATTACATGACCGCCATCCAAACCGGCTGAAGATATCCCGAGCTACCGTCTCCCATCGGATAGCACCAGTAACCAAAAGCTCCCTGGCCTCCGTCGGAGTGAGTAGCGACCAGGAACGGATAAGTGCCGTGGCTCTGAAGATAACCTGCAAAACATGAATGTTTGTTGTTCTGTTAAAGACAAGATCATTTCTGCAATTCCAAAGCGCCCACACTAAAGCGCACACCCCCACGCGAATGTGTTTTGCTAACCCGGGCTCTACCCTGTTTAGCCAAGCTCCAAACAACATGTTAACCGAATTTGGGGGATGAATATTGAAAGCAACATGAACAGTGGTCCAAAGAATTCTAGCGAGTGGGCAATCAAAGAATAGATGTCTAATGGTTTCACCCTGATCACAGAAACTACACCTAGTAGGTCCTGTCCAGTTGCGCTTTGTTAAATTGTCCTTTGTTAAGATAACTTGTTTGTGTAGAAACCACATAAACACCTTGATCTTTAAAGGAACTTTGACATCCCACACATGCTTGGAAGTAGGGATCGAGCTCGAATTAATAACATCAACATACATTGATTTAACTGTGAATTCACCCGACCTAGTGAGATTCCAGCGCAGTTTATCAGGTTGTTGTGAAAGTTGGACCTGCATCAATCTCCTAACTAGATGTAGCCACTGTTCCCAACGATTGCCCACTAACGATCTTCTGAATTGAATATTAAGTCAAACTTGATAGAATCACAATTTAAATCAAACTTATAAATGGCCCGAAAGGTAAATCACAATATAGCAATTGCATAAATTACGAAAATTGTTTAAATTTGAATAAATAATCAACAACAAATGGTCCGAAGGAAAATAATTGTTCAAATCCAGCCAACCATCGATCTGTGGCGCGTTCTCTTCGGGTCGGCTTCAAATTTGTCGATAAGATGCAACAACACTTGGTGGTCGACATCGTCGTCCAGAATCACCTCCTCTATGTCAGAATCATCCGACGAAGAACTCAATCATCCATCTAAAAAATAAATACATGCCTAAGATTTTTCTAAAATATCGCCGCTCCTAAGACTAAAACAATAAATGGGCAAGAAATTACCTTCCCCAGAAGAAATTCCGATGGTCGGAATGAAGTTACGCGACCCTTTCTTCTCCGCCGCCGACTGAAGACAATCGGCAAGCTCTTTGCTACCACGGCCGAAATCCGCGACGCCGGCGAGCGGCGCTACACCACAGTCGACTACGAGGCTTGCCAATCTCGACCAAGCGACCAAGAAGATCCGCCCGCTACATTGGCGCGCGGCAAGGTAGTAGCGGATCCACGGTGCCGGCGCCGACCACTCGCGTGTGAGGAGAACTCGGCACCCCCGGCCTCCAAAATTGGAGGAGAAGGTTCGGCGGGGGCAGGAACTGACGGCAGGGAATGCGGCGGTGGCCTCGAGGGTGCGGGCTGAAATGTCCTTCACACGCTCGAGCTGGCGGGATTGGGTAACCAACAAAAAGAGGGGGGGGGTGCGTGGATATGGTAGATGCGAGCCGGAATTTGCAGGATCCCGTAAAAAAATTAGCGGACGGCCGAATATACCAGACTGTTCCATGCAGAAAAATTGTTACCATCTCGTAGATTAGCAGTTATTATAGCAGACTGACTGTTTTTTGCAGATCTGCTAGAGTTGCTCTTATGGCGTTCTTTTAAATCTTAATTCCATGTTAGTCAAGCTTTTTTTCATGTCTAGTCTTTGCAGTTCTTGCGGGGATGTATGGATAAAATTCATCATGCAAGAGGTGGACCTAGAGTTGAGGATTGCAAAAGACTTCGATGTAACTTCTAAAATGACCTTTTCTTGTTCCATTTTTGTTTCAACTCATATGGTTTGTCTAGTTTTAATAAATTTGAATCATTGACTTAAAAAACATTTGAACTCATATACTTGGTCCACTTTTAATAGTGTCGAATCATTTACTTTAAAAAGACATGAGGGGAATGCCTGACCAAAATGATTAAAAATGCTCAGAAGAATAAGCTAATCACGGGATTAGCCTCTGATCTGATCCAGGATGGGGTCGCGGTGTTACAATATGCAGACGATACTATCATTTGTTTAGAACATGATGTTGATAAAGCAGTTAACCTGAAGTTGCTGCTTTACACTTTTGAAATGATGTCCGGTCTCAAGGTGAACTTTCAAAAGAGTGAAATCCTCACAGTGGGTGGAGACGCCAACGTGGTCAAGGAATATGCTGATCTATTTAACTGTGACATAGGGAGTTTCCCTATTAAGTACTTAGGGATGCCAGTGAGCTACACCAATCTCCGAAATTCTGACTGGGAATTCATTGTTGACAAATATCTTAAAAGATTTGAGGCCTGGATCGGCAATGCCGCATCCATGGGAGGTAGACTCACCTTACTCGATTCAGTGCTTACTCAGCTATCCATTTTTCACATGTCTATGTGGCTCATGAATAAAACTTTCATTGAAAAGCTGGATAAGCACAGACGTAGATTTTTCTGGCAAGGGTGTAATAAGAAGCGTAGATATCACCTTGTTAGGTGGAATAGGATCTGTAGATCCAGAGACAAAGGAGGGCTGGGGGTTAAAGACCTCAGAAAGCAAAATATTAGTCTTATGGTCAAATGGTGGTGGAAGCTAGAGACCCAAAACGGGTTGTGGCAGGATATTGTACGTGCTAGATACCTTAGAAACAAAACTGTTACTGAGGTGGGTGCGAGGTTTTCTGATTCACCATGCTGGAAATCTCTTCTGAAGGTGAGGGATGTTTATCTGATAGGGAGGAAGATTAACATCGAATCTGGCAATATTGCCCGGGTGTGGATGGATCCTATCAAAGGGCTGCCCCCTTTTAGGGAGCAATTCCCTCAACTCTTCTCTATTTGCACTGCTCCTGAATGCACGGTGAGTAGGGTGCAGCTAGTGGATACTAACACTTTCTTCAGACGGAGGCTTAGTGCCGAACTGTCTGAGCAATGGAAAACGATTCAAACTACGGTGAATGACCTAACGCTAACCACTACTAGCGATTGGGTGTCCTGGGGGCTTAACCAAAACGGTAAGTTCTCGACTAAGTCGGTCTACAAGTGGCTGGAGAGTTTGATTAGTGGATGTCACTATAGATGGATCTGGAAAGCCAAACTTCCCCTTAAAATAAAAATCTTCCTCTGGCAGATGTCGCAAGATGCTGTACTGACTAGGCAGGTTATGCGTGGTAGGAAGTGGCCTGGTAATCCTAGCTGTTCCTTCTGTAATGAGATTGAGAGTTCGAGACATCTGTTTTTTACCTGCCCTGTGGCGAAATGTCTGTGGAGATCCGTTGGGATCGTGCTGGGTACTGATAGATGCCCCAGTAGTTACTGGCAGTATTATGCGTGGTGCCATACTTTTCTTCCTGGAGGAGAGAAATTCTATACGGTGGGCCTGGCAGCTGCCTGCTGGGCTATCTGGCTAGCCCGAAATCAAGCCACTTTTGAGAAGAAAATGATCAAAACTCCTTTTGAGATAGTCTTTTCCATGTGCTCTTTCTTGCTTTATTGGACAGGTCTGCAGCAAGGACATGATGCTAAGAGGCTACGCACAGGCGCGGAGCAGATCAGGGCGGGGACCATGCAGATGATGAAGCTGTGCGAGGCGGCCAGGCAGCCGATCACCGGAGAGTGACCTTCTGGGCGATTCACTCCGAAGTCTGAAAGCCTGCTGCTCTTCGTCGCTGCAATTAGCATGATATTTTGGTCTGGTCGTGGCATGTTGACCCCCAACTGATCGGTTTTGTAATAGCTAGGTCTAGACTTTATGAATTTTGGTGCTGCTCAGGTTTTCGCCCCATAGCACTCGTCACGATGTCGGGCGGGTGTGGTGGGTTTCCTGGCAGTGCTTGAACTTGCTTTTCCCCTTTCCCTTCTGTCTGAATTTGGTCTTGGGACTGATGTATTTCCGTTCATTGCAATGGAAAGGGGTCGAAAAGCCCGGTTCAAAAAAAAAGACATGAGGGGATAGAGTATATTGTGTAGGATTTCTATTCAACGCTCTTGAAGCCTTCCTAATAGCTCTAGAAGTGAGCTATTAGTTCGTTAAAAAATTCTGCATAGTATTGTAAAACACAAGTCTATAAAATAATACAAAGTATATTGTGAAATAAAAATAAAGTTCACATCCAGAGATGTATAAGCCGTCGGTCCGTCTTGTCTCGGATGGCCTTAGGGCCATGGCGGCGAGATGGATCTTGGCCCTTGTCGGTGGGAGGGCTCTGTTTTTGGTTGTTTCTTCGCGTTTTTTTAGAGTTGTGTCCTGCTCAGAAAGACGTGACGGCAGCAGCTTCCTGAAGATGGAATAAGGTTCTCCCCTCCTAGCCCCGTCTCGATGGGGTGTCTAGCATCATCGGTGGGCATGTGGAGGTGTGTCTCCAGCGGATCTGTCATTAGTGGATTTTCTCAGATCTGGTCATGGTTCGTCTACGTTCATGTGTTTTTAGGTTGGGTCCTTCTAATCTACTGTACTCTTCATCCGCGGCGGTTGCTGTTTTGCTGCGCTGGTCCTATGGGGCCTTAACACGACGACTTCCTGACTAGACACAATAAGTTTTGCCCGGCTCCGGCGAGGGAGGGGCAATGACGGCGGCATGCCTTCGGCTCGTTCCAGTGCTCGTAGTCGTCGCTAGGTGGTCTATGGATCTGTATGTAATTTTTATTATTTCTGGTGTTCGTTGTACCGCCGTGATTGAAGATGAATACATCAAAACTTTTCTTAAAAAAAGTAAGTGTATTATGAAAAACTCACGCAAAAAAATGTACTGCTCGTATGAAAATCTTCCTATATACAAAAAAATATTATTTATCATTTGCATGGATTATCTGGCCCAGTTTCTTTCTCCTTCCAGATAAATTGTGCTCCTAACCGGGCCAGCCCAGCAGCCAAATAAGTCCAAGTGCGACAGGCGGCAGCAAGAAGAGCAATGGCGGCAGCGGAGGCTTCCTCGCCGTCGCCGCCGTCTCCCTCCGCTCCGATACATTCCACGCCCTTCTCCGTACGCCCAGAGGTAAGCTAGCCCCCCCGGCCCTGTAGGTCAAACCCTCCTCCTTTACACACACACTTCAGTAGTTCAGTGTCAGTTCAGTGTCCATCGAAGAGTCAGTAGCGATGGTATGACTGAAAATGCATTGAGAATGAAGTAGATGATCTTTCGTTGTCACCGTCATGATCCGTGCTAATTTCTGGAAATGAAGTGCAGAAACCGCCCACGATGAGTTTCCTATTCTGAATGTTGTACGAGTTATAGTAAGCACGTCTTCCTATTCTGTAGGAGTTAAAACTGAGACTCCTATGTGTGAATTGATGCTCTGAAGTGTGCTGATGCCAATTGCCATGAGTTGTGAAAGCTAGACTAGCCTGATACACCTACAGTTTCCTGATGCCATGTGTGAAAGGTAACTGAAGCAGAGACTGGACTAGCTATCACAATTCCTCGTCTCTTTGTTTGTCCCATTATAATTCATCCTTATACCGCGCGTCGAACGTTATACGTCGTAATAGTATCACTGGAACTACACATCCTGGTATTTCTAGATAACGAGGATATCTATCACTTACCCCATGTGGTTGCTGTGCGTGTTAGGACCCAGTAAAACAACTTCAGTGTAGTATCCTTGCTGTTTTTCAACCATCCATCCTTGCCCCCTGCAGGTGCCTGATGCCTTGTCTGATAGGTAATGAAGAAGAGACTTGAATTACTAACACATCAGGTATCTTCATTTGTCTCGTTATAATTAATCTTTGACCCCTGGAATGTTAAACGTCGTACTCGCATCACTGGAACCAGACATCATGGTATTTCTAGATGACGAGGATATCACTTACCGTGCCATGCGGTTGCTGTGTGTATTAGGGTGCCAGTAAACCAATTTAGTTAAGCACTTGAGTAAGCATAAGACATACTCCCTCCGTCCGAAAATACTTGTCCTATAAAAATGGATGTATCTAGGCTTACTTTAGTTATAGATACATCCATTTTATCCATTTCAAGGACAAGTATTTCCGGATGGAGGGAATACAAATCACATCAATGGTGGTAGCCAGCCTTCCGTCGACCCGTGACTTGTCCTCTGAACCCAAGGACAGATCCACTATATAACAAGGTCCAGACCAGACTTCATAATCATGCATACATACATGCCCAAATAGCCGTAAGAGAAAACCCACACCGAAATATGTCTGACCTCAGGATTCTTTTCCAAAGAACTCTGGTAGCTTTGTTGTGCTTGGTCCTCTCCTTTCCACCACCAGCCACAGCCTCTCTCCTACATGCACCAGCTTCGAACGGGAGCTGTGTCGCGTACGAGAGGGACGCTCTTATCTCCATCAAGGGGGGCCTCTGGAAGCCCAGCATCAACCTCTCGTCAATCGTCATGGCAAGGTGAAGAATGCTGCAACTGGAAAGGCATCAGGTGCAGCTACAAAACCGGCCACGTCGTCAAGCTCAATCTTCGTGGAAGTGCACAAGACTGCCTCAGATACTCTACGTACATAGGTGCGATAAGCCACTCCCTGGTTACTTTACAACAACTGAGGTATCTAGACTTGAGCGGCAATAGCTTCAACTGGTCTGAGATACTGGAGTTCATTGGTACTTTTCCGAGCCTTAGATATCTCAACCTTTTATGCAACTTGTTCTATGGGAGAGTACCCCCACAGATTGGGAATCTCTCCAAGCTTGCCTACCTGGATCTCAAACTCCCGAGCTATAATCCATTTTATTCAAGTGATCTTTGGTGAGTTTCATACCTGCCATCACTGAAGCACCTCGACTTGAGCTATATGAACCTTACCACTGTAGTGGATTGGGTCCATATGGAATCAACATGCTTCCCAATCTTAAGAACCTTTACCTACAGCAAACTGGCCTAAGAAGCACAGTTTCTGTCCTTGGTCAATCCAATCTTATGGCACTCGAGGTGCTTGACATTTCACAGAACTACTTTAACACCACCATTGCTCCCAACTTGTTTTGGAACTCAACGTCCCTCATTGCTCTGAGTTTGGATGGTTGTCGCTTCTATGGTCCTATTCCAGAATATATTGGCAGCATGGCCTCTCTTGAAGAAGCTTATTTCGGGGGGAATAATCTCATGTCCAACATGATACCATCAGATTTCAAAAATCTATGCAACCTGAAGATACTAGATCTATCATTCAGCAACACCGTAGTGGATATCACAGAGTTGATAGAGCGGTTACCAAATTGTACTTCGAACAAGATGCAAGAGTTGGACTTGGGAGATTCTATGTTAGGTGGGGCCATGCCCAGTAGTCCAGGACCCCTTCAAAACCTGACCTGCTTGGCCCTGCCTCACAATAAGCTTACAGGACCTATTCCGAAATGGAACCTAGAAGTAAACGAGCTAAATGGTGTAGTCACTGAAGATCACCTGAAAAGCCTCAGAAATTTGAAGATCTTAATTTTGGGCAACACACTTCTTTAGATCAAGGTCAGTCCGAATTGGGTTCCTCCATTCAAACTACAAGCAGTTCTGTTAGATAGTCTGCAGATAGGGCCAGCATTCCCGTCATGGCTTAGACCACAGACAGGCCTTGGGCTTCTTATGATTTCAAATGCAAGCATAACTACAATCCCAGATTGGGTTTGGGTTGCATTTTCCAAGGCAGAACTTGTGGATCTGTCCAATAATCAGATAACCGGGACACTACCAGCCTCAATGGAATTTATGGCAGCAGAACTTGTTGATCTGTCCAACAACAGATTTACCGGTACAATTCCTAAATTTCCAAGAAATATTAAAGGCGTGTACTTGAAAGTAAACTCTTTTTCAGGGACACTGCCATCATATTTTGGAGCCCCGATGTTGCAGGATCTTATCCTTTCTAGAAATTCACTATCAGGCCACATTCCTGCTTCATTATGCTCATTAAGAAGGCTGACTCTGCTAGACCTATCAGGGAACAAACTGACAGGAGAAGTTCCAAACTGCAAAGACGATTTTTACTCAGCCATGCATAATCTTAATATGGTAAATTTGAATACCAACAACCTCTCAGGAGAGTTCCCAACAGTCTTTCAAAGTTGCCCCAACCTTGTTTTTATTGATCTTTCATATAACAAATCTGGATTGGGGTGAAGTTACGGTACTTAGCATTGTTACTTTTGAGGTACAATATGTTTACTGGATGAATTCCCGTTGAGATTGGAAAGATTAAAGAGCTACAATATATAGATCATGCACAGAACAACTTCTCAGGAAGCATGCCAGACTCATTAGTTAACTTGAGTGCAATGGTCCGTCCTTCTGGACATAGTGGTGTTCTTTATAATGCCATTGGTAGTATAAAAGGGCCTCAGGTGTACTTCGGAGTAGCTGTTCATGTTTTCTTCGGGGGAAAAATATCTGTTCTTACTAAAGGGCAACAACTTGAATTTTCCAAGCAAATCCCCAATATGGTGGTTCTTGATTTGTCATGTAACAATTTAACTGGAGATCCCTTTGGATATTGGGGCTCTCATTGCATTAAAAAGTCTGAACTTTTCGTGGAACAACTTAAGTGGTGCAATCCCAGAAAAAATTGGTGAGCTCAAGCAATTGGAATCTCTTGACCTGTCAAACAATGAACTTTCAGGAGAGATCCGTTCAAGCATGACTACTCTTACCTCTTTGAGCCATATGAACCTGTCATACAACAATCTTTCCGGAAAGATACCAATTGGAAATCAACTCCAGACTTTTGACGCATCTGACTACATTGGGAACATTGGTTTATGTGGTTACCCCTTGACGAACAACTGTACAGGAAATAGTTCAAGTCGACCTACACATGTAGATCATGGAGATGGATCGGAGGATATATCCCTTCAATGGCGGAGCTATGTTGGGGCCGGGGGTGCCACTGCCACCCCCCCCCCCCCAGCCTTTGATCAATACCTGAAGAAAATTTATTTAGGGAGGCATAGATTAGACATTTTTTAGCATTTGCCCCCCTCCCCCCAAACACTGAAGATTTTGTCCCCCCCCCCCACAGTGATCTTCGGCTAGCTCCGCCACTGTATCCCTTTACCTTGGTTTGGCTGTTGGGTATGTCCTTGGCCCACTAGTAGAAAACAGGGCCATGGTTCCGGGCCAAATTTCACATTAGTCCCGGTTCAATCACGAACCGGGACTAATGTGAGCATTTATCCCGGTTCGTGCGGCTAAGGCATTAGTCCCGGTTCACCTGTGCCCTTTAGTCCCGGTTTGTGCCTCAAACCGGGACTAAAAGTGTGTTTATTAGTCGGTTCATGCCTCAAACCGGGACTAAAGATTAGACCTTTAGTCCCGGTTTGAGGCACGAACCGGGACTGATGGGGTTGAGACCTTTAGTCCCGGTTCGTGCCACGAACCGGTACTAAAGGTCCCATTTTCAAACTCTACCCCCGGGATCGCCTTTTCAATTTAAAAAAAATTAAAGAAAATGATGGAAATGTCAAAAAAATAAAAGAAAATAAGTTTCCCATGTAATATGTGGTCTAGTTGTTGGGAAAATTTACAAATATGAATTTCGACTTTGTTTGCAAAATCTCTGTGGAAATTTGTAAAATGGGCATAACTTTTGCATACGAACTCGGATGAAAAAGTTTTTTATATGAAAAATCATCTACTCGAAAAGTTATATCCAAATTTAACGGGGGAACCCGGTTAAACATTTTCAAAATCCTCAAAAACCTAACTGAAAAAAAGTTACGGGGCTTTTAATATCTAGAGTGGAAAAAACCAAAAAAATTCAAACTGTGCTCAAACAATGGTCAAACCATGGTCAAACTAATTATTCGAGAATATTAGTGTTACTAAATAATTTGTTCAGTTATTTTGAATTTTTGTCAAATCTGGTCAAACTATGGTCAAATATGGTCAAACTGTGGTCAAATTATGGTCAAATTATGGTCAAACTATGGTCAAACCATGGTCAAACTAATTATTCTAGAATATTAGTGTTACTAAATAATTTGTTCAGTTATTTTGAATTTTGGTCAAATCTGGTCAAACTGTGGTCAAACTGTGGTCAAACTATGGTCAAAGAATGGTCGAACTAATTATTTAAAATAACTATTGTTTTCTAAATAATTATTGGTTTTTAAAACAATAGTTTGAAACTAAAATAGTGGAATGTGTCAATTCATGCTCAAGCAAAATTCCTGAGGGTTAATAGGATTGACATCTTACTATTGTCAGGAAAACAACAAGTGCAGACTTGGAAACGAGGGAGAATAGAACCCGGAAGTTAAGCGTGCTCAGGCTGGGGGAGTGGGAGGATGGGTGACCATTCGGGAAGTTAGGTGATTTGGAATGATGAGGGTGATTAGAGAAGAGGATAAATTGAGCAGTGATGAGGGGTGCTGATTAGAGATTAGGGATTAAAAAAATTCAGAAATTTGAAAATAAAAAATTATTCAAAAAAATTAGAAAAAAAAATTCAAAAAATTTCAAAAAAAAATTTCAAAAAAATTTCCATTAGTCGGGACTAAAGGTGGAGCTCCACGTGGCCGCGGCCTTTAGTCCCGGTTCTGGATTGAACCGGGACTAAAGGGGGGAGGCATTAGTACCGAACCTTTAGTCCCGGTTCACCAACCGGGACAATAGGCCCTTTTTCTACTAGTGGCCTTTGGGTGGTCTTCTGTGTGATGCTGTTTAAAAAAAGATGGAGAACTGCTTATTTCAGATTTATCGAAGGGCTGCAAGACAGGATTTATGTGGCAGTGGTACTGAGATGGGCCAATCTGAAGAGGAAAACTGGTAAAAACTTAAGTATTGTTATATGTTATGAATGATAATAATCCTCTCGCAAAAAAAAGAATGATAATAATCATGTATGTGTTCGATCCGAGAGTGTTGTAAGTCGTGATGAAATTATATTGTATGAATTGGTATGTACAACAGTTGTGTTCTCCATATGTAATGTATCTAGTGGCATGTCTCAAGTGTCAGGCTATTTATAAACCCAATCAATTCCGGAACAAATCATGATGTTGGTTCCGTTACTTTTCTGAGTGCTGGTCACTATATGTGTTCTGTAACGCGTTCCTAGTACATGATGCTTGCAGAAAATGAGGGGTTCACCATGGTCATGCATGATACCCCATTTGTCTTTTTCAGTTCATATGTCCACATGGGCTAGAATTTCAATTATTACAACGTAAGAGCAGATCATGTTGGCTGCTAGTGATGAAAAACGAGATGAACTAACATCCATATTAGTTGATACAGTTTTCCAGTACTGACCAAATTACAGAGAAGAGAGAAGTTAATTAGCTGGCCTGACGACGTTCTTCCGCACTGAAACTCGGCATGAGGCGGAGAAGAAGGACCGGAAGCTGCTCAGTGGTAGCTGACTTCATTAACGGGAGGAGAAAGCCTCCATTGCCTGCCGGGACGTTAAGGCAGCGTTGGGAGTTCTGTCCGTAGTAAGAGTTGGACCGGGGAGACGACGGGATATAGTGATGGAGCAATGAGAAGAGCAATGGCCTGGAGACGGCTGGCGCTTTCTCGCGGGACGGCTCAGATTCCTCCATCACCGTGGTGCGCCACCCAGAGGTTGCCAGCGTCTATGCCTTCCCCCGTCGAGATCAAACCCTATCTGGCGTCCGTGTTAATCTTATGTTCAGTCATGCTACCTGCTAGTCACAGACAGCATTCTTACCTGAAATTAAAATTTTAAAGAAACTGAACAACTTATTGTTTATTTTAATGCCGCTTAATGCAACCATGGGACAAATTCCATTCTGTAGCGCTCAAAGCTTCCTGCACCATGGAACATATTCTTTTGTTGACACATCTTATCCAATGTTTTAAATGGCGAGCTATGGAAAATAGCGGCGGGCCTCGAAATCAGCTAGAGCGGGCTATAGCAGGCTATAGCGGGCTATTTGTGAAGGCGACCATTTAGCGGCACCCTGCTGAAAAGGCTATAGCAGGCTATAGCCGGCTATTTGAAACTATGATCTTATCTCACACTTGATCGATACCTTTTCTTCTGTTCTTCAAGTGACGGGAGTAAAATGGTCTGCCTATAACTGTAAAACAGAGCACGCACGGCCCTGATCCTGCATATACGTCTTATGTTCAGTTTGCGTGGCTTGCGCGCATTCTTCTGCTACAAATAAGTCTATGTATATAGATGTGTACTAGCAGCAGCAGCAGCAAACAGATCGCACTGACTACTACCAGTAGTAACAAAGCAAGCCTCTGCTGAAAACTGCACGCATACATGCATACATACATGTATGCTCTGCCTCTTATTCAGGATGCAATGATGGTTCAAGGCTCTGCAGTGCATCTTATTCGGTAAAACATTGGTCTGCTGCTCTGAGTCTACTTATGCTATGCCTCTTCCGATTCTTTGCTAGTGTCCATTCGGTTGATATGGAATCTGGTACAATACCATCACAACAGTATCGACCTTCTCAGAGACACATCAACAGCAAAGTCTGAGAAGGATGCACACGGCACAGCTACGCAACACCCTACAAAATTAGTATTTGACAAGAGAAGCGAATAAGTATTGTCACAGATTACGAAATGGAATACTACTGTTGGTGCAAAAATAAGCAGGGATAATAAATAACCGCATAACGGTATAAGACATTGCTCTGACAAAACCGTAGTTTGCAAAGTGAAAGCAATTAAAAACGGCAAAATCAGCATCTTCACATCATGTCATGTTAGTATGTTATACATGTGAAAGGCCGAGTGCAGCCATAGCAGGCGTGTTTCACTGAATCAATTTGAGGGACTTGGACAGTGATATGCTCGCATTCCCGATCCATAAAGAATCATACATATTTTGGCAACAACAAACAAAGAGTATTACTCGTCTATAAAAAGAGCAAAGAACCAGGGAGTACAGGTAAACAAAGATTTTGTATCAATAATTACAAGTTCTTCTCATTAACTCGATCCATGTCACAGTAAGAATTGATTGCCATCCTGTTGAGGGAATCAGGGCCGAAAGCAGTCGCCACTTGATCTGACCAGTGAGCATATTTTAAAAGGCCAACAAGAAGATACAAAGTTGAGAAAATTGAACAGCAGCTTGTGATATATAGCCCGTTTGGATCTTCCACTTCTCCATTCTGAATGTATGTGTTCGGAGGCCGACAACAACATCAGAAATTGCAAATATATGTTGAATAGGTAACAAGATACCAATAAAAAGGAGTTGTTGCTGAACTGACCAGTTATGACTTATGAGTATGAATGATCCCAGTCCACGGTTCAGATGCTTGGAGTCGTCGAGTCACCGCAAGCTTCTAACTGGCTCGGAAAGGGATCCACACTTCACTTCAGAACAGTCAGTGTACGAGAGGCACTAACGGGATGTTTGGCATGTTTGTTCTCTTCAGCTGCAGCCTGCAGAGGCACCCCACTCTAATCTCATTTCTTGTGCTCGTAGATATAATACCTGAAATTTCAAACATGCCCGCCTTCTGAATGACCACTAAATTGTCTGTAGCACAGTCACTGAAATGTTAGGAACCATCAGATGTTACCTTTGCTCTTTGGTAGCGACTAGTAACCTTCAGAAAATGTTGAACCAATCAGACAGTGCGCCATAAGTCAATCTGCATTGTGAGTTGCTCCAGGTTGTCCCATGTTGAGAAAGTCTAGTTCCCTGCAATGTTTGGTAACAAAAGAAGGCTTCTTCAAATTCCTTGTATTAAACAAGAGGGTTTTCACTGAGTCAAATCCCTCCAATGTTAAGAACTATGTCAGTCTATGTAGCAATACTGTTTTAGACACAACTGGTAATGACAGTATTAAATACAAACAGATGGGAAATAGTAGCATAAAGGCATTGTGACAGACACTTGCTCAACTAAAGAATACACTCCGATGTAGTGTAAAAAACTTGGTGCGAAATCTAAAAACAGAGTAGAGATGTACTGTACGTACCGGCGTGGTAGTACAAGCAGGCACCAGGAAGAGGTGAAGATCCGATCATCATCAGCAGGAATTGTAGGTGTACAGCAGATCATCATGGCTGTTAAGAGATAAAGAAAGAGATGAACATTTCAAGTTGCAATCAGCATGAGTAATAGTAGCAATTAAAACATCCATCAGCCAAGAAGAGAAGTTAATAGCTGACCTGATGACGTTCGGCATCGGCATGTCCACCACTTCTAGTTGTGAGCTCTCCCCCACCGTACAAGTCTCAAGGAGCGAGGATGGTTCCTCTTCATGCTCTGTTTCCGCAACATTGGATCCTTGGACGACATTCCCCAAGTCATGCTCGCTGCGGTCTTCCTTGAGTTTCAGCACGGGATGGTTGGGGTGTGCGTCCACTTCAGCTTGCAGCATACCAAGGTTCGCCACTTTCCCGTGGTAACCAAGTGAAATCTGCTTGAGCACTGGAAGGTGATTGATACCAATAATCCCTGATCCCAAATAGCAGGAACTGAATTCTAGCATTTCCATCTGGGGCAAGGCGCCCTTCTCGAATCTCACCTCCCTCAGGGCAAGCAGAATAGTAATGCAAAGTTGCCTGAGATTTAGAAATGCTTCTTCTCTGAACAATAATTTCTTCCCAAAGCAAGCACCCGCCCCTAGATTGAGGAGCATGAGCTTGGGCAGCTTTCCTAGCATTTCTGTTATTTGATCTTCCTCTAGTTTGCTCCACTCCAAGTGAATCTTCACCAAATGCTTCAGACTTCCAACCCACTCGGGCATCTTTCGTCCAAGTTTTCCAACCAACTTCAACTTATTTAGCAGGGGAGGAGGGGAGGAAACATTATGCAACCACTCGAGTGATCCATCCGAGTCAGCATCCAGACTAAGAGAACGCAGGGACGAGAGCTTCTGTATGGTGGCACAGAGATACAGTATCTTGAGTTTTTGCTCGGCAAACCTTCCTTTGCCAACCATGCTCAGTTTTCTTAGCTGAATAAGCTCCCCCAACTCTTTAACTGCCTTTTTGCTAGTTTGATTGATGTCCACCACCTCTAGTATCTGTAGCTCCTTTAATTTACTGATCCCTCTTGGAACCCTCACACCTTCTGTCTGAGACAAACGACTAGAGTATGCCATATGTAGGCCAGTGTGCATCAGACGGTCAAAAAAGCTGGGTGAAGACCATCTGCTAAAGCGAAGGCTGCGGAGACTATGGAGTTCAGTGATCTCAGTTGGTAGTGCTGCTATATAACTCTTTCTAATGTCTAGGCTCTGTAATCCTCGTAATTTCCTTATAGACTTTGGAAGTGCATATATAAATGAATGTCCTTCAATATCCACATATTTCAAATGGCACAACAACCCTATGTTGTTGATATCTTTTTGTCTAATTTGAAACAGTATATTCTTTAGATCCAAGGCTCTAATCATCCTCATGCTGGTTGAACAAATGGAAGGTGAGGGCTTCGTGGGTCCCTGACCAAAGATTGTTAATGACCGAACATGGCTCCAATCCATGCCAATATTTGGGCACTTGCTACCATGGCATGCTACATGACGGCAGTTCCCCTCTATTATACTTGATTCACTATCTCCCACCAGCTGCACAAAGTTTTCATCTCTAGAAATTGAGACCATTACATCACGCATGATATCATGGACCCGACAGCTCTTAACAATTCCTTCTATGTTCACTTTTGATGGTAGAATCATGCTTCGGTTGATTAGCTCGGTGAAATAACATATTCCAACATCCACAACATTCACTCCACCACTAGTTGTAACAAACCCCTCTGCTATCCATCTATCAACCAAACGACTTCTCTTGATTTCAAAATCCTCCGGAAAGATGCTTAAGTACAAAAAGCATGATTTAAGATGAGATGGCAAGTGGTTGTAACTCAGAGTAACCATCCTCCTCATTGCTTCAAGGCTTGGGTTACTCTCAAGCTCCAACGGGATTAGCTTATATATGCTTTCCCACATTTCGACTGCTTTGGTAGCAAGCATGCCTCCTATGGCAAGTATAGCCAGCGGTAAACAACCACACTTTTTTACTATTTTAGAAACCATGGTCCTCATGTCCTCATCATTTACTATGTCTTTGGATGTCTTCCCAGTCTTTCTGAGTAGTAGATTAGTGGCTTCTTCTATTTGTAGGGGCTTAAGGTGGTAAATAAGTGACTCAGAAGTACACTGGTGAGCTAGGCCAATGTCGCGTGTTGTTACTATTATCCGACTACCTTTGATGTTACTACTGGGAATTGCAATATCTTTTATTAACCTCCACGCATCTACGGACCACAAGTCATCAAGAACAATAAAGTACCTCTTATCCTGTAGCTTTACCTTGAGGTAGCTGGTCAGATCATCTACTTGCACTATCTTCCCCTCAAGCTCATTTAACCGTTGACTCAATTCTTCATTTCCGAAAAGTTGCATGATCATATCTTTGAGCATCTCTATCTTCGAAAATGTTTGTGAGAGTGTAATCCAAGCACGGTAAGAAAAATTATTTAAAATAGCTTCCTTGCTTTCATATGTCTTTCTTGCAAGAGTAGTCTTTCCTAAACCACCCATGCCGACAACAAATACCACCTTGGTAACACCGTCTCTAGTGTTGACATCCATCAACTTAATCAACTCCCCCTTAGACTTGGAAAAGCCAACAAGTTCTGCTTCATCGATGTTGCTACCCGAGTGACTGCGAACATCTTCCATGTGCGACTCAACTTCGTCAATGACACTGGACGCATCCGCCTTGATCAAGTTGTAGCGTGTGTTCCTGATGCTCACTTCTTCAACTCGCGTTTTGAGATCACGGATCTGCATGGCGATTCGATGGCGATCTTTGAGCTTCATGAGCCGACGTAACAAGTTTTGGCTGCCCACGTGCACCATGAACTCACTGAGGCAATCTTCAATATTGTAGGACAGATCCCTTACTTGTTTTGCCCACACCTTTAGTAACACGTCTTTATTCTTTATTCTTTCAGCTACCTCGAGGAATGCTTGCATCGTCTCAAGCTCATCTTTGATGAACCTACGAAAGCAGTGTTTAAAGGAAAATGAGAGCCAACATAACTCATGTCATTCGACAACTAGTGGAGAGTGGAGCAATGCATCTCTGAATTCACAGATATCAAAGTAGCTAGCTAATGTGGCTGTGTGGTCATTAATTTCGACCAAAGAGACTAGCTAGCCAGGAATTAATGTTTTTGGGAGCAAGATATCACTATAGGTAAAAAAAGTACTAGAAGATATGTTGATGGACGTGAACAAAGTAAGAAGCAGCTAGAGTCGATGCAAATTAACACATACTGCATACCAGATATCCTTTCTGACGCCGAGGAGGAGGCCCATCTCGGCGGCGGCGGCAGAGGTGGCCACAGTGATGGCACCTCTCAGCACCAACCTAGCCATGCTAACCACCGTCTCCCCCATCTCCAACCGACTGCGAACCTCCAACGACAGAGTTGATAGTTCACAATCGCTGGCTGTGTTGAGGACTTCCACTGAAGTACGTAGGTTGCAGCCCCGCGGCACTCTTTCTGTTTCTTATATAGAGCGTACAAACCTGCCTCCAGTAAATTTATGTTGGCGATTAAAGCGATGTCCAATATACTAGTACTACCAAATTGCCAAGCATAATATCCAGGAGATGACGGAGGGCACGAGAGCGCGCACACGCAGCTGTGAGTTGGTGGTCACACCCAGACGCGGCCTCGGATACGACGTTGGTCCTGCTCGACCTTCTTGTCCTGGCCAACAACTGCGTCATCCACCTCTACCTTGACGAAGGAAACTTCCTCCTCCGCCGTCCTGGATGAGTGCGCGTGCGAGTATGCCGAGATCGTGTTCTTCCTTTCTTTGAACGCACACCCGTGTCACCATTTGGTTGTGCCCCGCATCGAAGTCGCCGTCACAGATGGAATCTGCAGAGGGAGAGAACGGGGCAGAGCAATTGGATAAGAATATGGAAAGTAGTACTTCCTCGGTCTCATAGTGTAAAATGTACACTAGAGTCAGAAAAAGTTTTATATTATGGAACGGAGGGTGTAGCTACTAAGTCTATCAAATGTTTGAGGTTGGTGGAAAATTCAATCCAAAAATAACATCCCAGGAGATCTGCACCCAAGAGTAGAAAATCAACTCTCACAAGAGCATCTCCAAAAGATGATGTAGATACAAAAATATCTATCTTTTGCATCTTCGAGACCTAAAAATCCCTCTTTAACAGATGATGTATATGTAAAAAAAATTACATTCCACCTGCCGAAGATGTAAAATACAACACCTAGAGATGCAAATTAGCATCTCCACCTACAGGAGATGAAAAAGCGGCGGCTGCGCGCCAACTGCCCAACTGCCTTCAGTTTGCTTCTGCTTGCCCGACGGCTACCCAACTACGCCAGCGACGATTTCGCTAAAAATCACCGCTGCCGCCGCCGCCCGTCCGCCCACCTTCGATCCCGCCACGACTCTGCCCGCCTGTCCCTCGCCGCCTGCCTCGCCAGAGAAGCGATGGCTATCCCCTGCAGCCGCCAATTCGATTTCGGCCACTGCTTCGAATCGAAGATTCGCCGGAGGTCTGGCTGTCGTAATGGCATCGACGGCACGATGTGGAAGGGTTGGGCTTTCTGCTAGCCTCGACCCACCGCCGGAGCTAGGGGAGGTGCGCCGCGTCGCCCGCTAGCCTCGACCCAGTCATTTTTGTTGAGCATAATGGTAGATATCATAACTCTCATCCGCAAAAAAAGAAGAAGAAAAGACATCGTCATAACTCAAACTCAGACCCCCATAATAACTGATTATTTTCATTGGTTAAATCTACATGTGTTTCATACGGAAACCACGCCAACACATCTGTCTAATGCATCTTGTTAATTCGCCCAGCTAATTTCACATGTCTAAAAAGCGTTTTCCCTCCTATAAATATTTCACCCAGTCTTCGCGTGCACATATACGGAAAGCTCGACATCTCTAAAGCATCCAAGCTTTACACTTTTCACATAATTCTCTTGAATGTTTCGTACAAAAACATCGCAGAACATGTATGATTAGGAGGCATAGGGAAAGAAACAAATACAGTATTTATATCTTCAGCATGTAGCGAAAACTATTATTTTACTACAGTGGTGCTTTTTCCATACATGCATGCATCGTATCAAACAAAATGCTACACGCACGGGCTCCTGGCTCACGGACTTCACGGACCTGCTGAGCTGTCCTGTTTTAATTGGCCTAATTAATCTCTTTCTCTTAATAACCGCCTCCCCCTGATGATCGGCTGGGCGCCCAGCCCCGTAATGCCCCGTAACTGTCCGTGAATGTAGCAAAGCTCCTGGTTTACCCCGCTGGCCTGCCACCGCACAGTCAACCGCAAGAATCGTTGACCTAGATGATTGTGATTGTAGTTTTAAGGAACGAGATGAGCAATACGTGCGAGTTGTCAACCAGAGAATTCTTATTTTCAATTTTTGTTGACCACAAAAATGTGTAAGAAATTATTTATAAAGCTGCAGTGAGCATTTACTAGAGTAAGTGCGACTAGACTCCTTATGCACTAGAGATGAAAACAAAGACATTTCAACAAATATTCAGTATTTACCTTCAAAATGAAATATCATGGATTACGCAGGATAGCTAAAAAAATCCATCATTTTCGTTGACACAAAATGGAAGACTTTACATGTATCGAAGGCTCTGCTCCCTACGGGAAGCTAGGCAGCGACGACGGAAGTTTTCAGTCCGGAATCAAGGAGGTTTTCAGTGTGGAATCAATGTCTATTGCTAATATTTAAAGGTAAATGAGAAACTACACCATGTATATTTTTCTTTGAGAATTACACCATGTATATATAGGAGCATGGAGTTGGACCGGGGAGAGAGTAAGTAAAGATACGGTCACGAAGTGGGCCCATGCAACCAGTTTCAAGGTACCCCGTATTTATTCTAGACATTTTTTGACATGGAATATTTCAAAATGGAGAAAAGCCATGTACTACATTTTTCAAAGTGGAAACAATTTGTTCAGATTTTTCTCTTGATCACAATGCTAGACATCATAACCCAGACCATGTGAAAAGTGAAATCGAAAGGTAAAATATTATTTTCTTTAAAAAAAACTACACTACCACCTCTACAACTGCAATTTGTTAATTTCCCCACCTACCCTGACATGTCTAAACAATACCTTCCCCTCCTATATATTTGACCACATCTTTGCCTGCAAACACATGAAAGCCCGCATCTCTCGTTTGTCAGTGCTTTACACTTCCACAATGCTCTCTCTTGAACATTTCGTATAATAACTAGTTTTTAGTGCGCACAAACATGGGGCTTAGGGTGGATACAACATCAAGACGATATTAGAAAATATGATTAGGAGGCATAGGGAAAGAAACAAATACTAGGGCGGCATCATAACCACGTTGTAGGAACCATTGTGTTGCAACCATGTTGCTTTACCTATGCATGTATCGAACATGCTAGGGTTCCATGGATTATGCAAGACGATATTGTTGAAGCAACAACAGCAGGAGAAGAGCTTTTGGGCAGTGGAGGCTTCTCGGATGCCGTTGTCCACCTTGCATCTCTGTCACGCTATGCTCGGAGGTTAGCCGCCTTCTATGCATGCCCATGTCTATGCCCCTAACTTCGGGGATACCTTCTAGACAGCCTTCTTCAAGGGACCACTACTCCTTCACTTTGTACCATGACCTCCTCACATTTATTGGTACATGATGTTCTTGTCAAGCAGCCTTCTCCTTGGACCCATTAAAATTTACATTCGCGTCTCCGCAACCATCTTTTTTGCCTGACATGTTTCTCCATCACAGTTCTTAACCTTACACCCTGTTATTCCGGTCTACAATTCGTAAGTGGCATTTTCAAGGCCCCATATAATATTTTCTGCAAAGCATCCGGCCAATCCAGCCTTCCCCATTCACTTCTCATTCCTCTGCTCAATACAATGTTGGATGTCATGGACTTTGTAGGATGCTCAAAGGGTTATCTCAATATTGCTTCCTTGTCGATGTCAGCACAAGTGCTCAAGTTAGACAAAAGCTAGAATTTGGTAATAGGGTGGCAAAGAGACAAAGATCAAATCCCACATAACATCACATAGCCATGCTTCGGTACACTCCCTCCACCGCAAAGATGTAAAGGGAAATACGGACCTTTGATAAAACATACCCACTTTGTATGTATGGTGGGTCGCTCCCAGAACATATATGTCCTATGTTCGGCTATCCTACCCATCGGTCGCTCGAATGAAAAAACAAAAAGAAAACCAACGGCCGCTCCCTATCCTAAACTCTTACGATATCGATCCACAGCCACCGTAGCGACTCCGGCGGGCGGCCATCTCTAGTCCTCGCACGAGGCGCCGTCAACCAAGATAAGGACGACGCCGGCACCAGGGCTGCCATTGATCAACAGAAGTTTTGCTTTTGCCTCTTAGGTTATGCCACTAACGTGACCCTTCAAAATCTATGAGGTTATTCTATTTTGTTTATGTATGCCGTTTTGTTCTTTTGTTAGCAGTAGAGAAATATCATGACACGGCCATCAAATCTAGACACTGTAGTGTTAACAAATATTTTCTCTAGAAAAAACTAAGTACAATGTACATGCACACCAACACCTCACGCACGTATTCACAGAACACCTACTAAAACGGAGTCGTGGATTTTCAAAATTCACAAAAGGCGCCTCAGGGAATGCCCACAAGTTTGAGCTTTGCTGGCCTAATTTTCATCTTTATTAGAGATTTTTGTTGTTCATGTATTTGTATATTTTTTAATGATTCAGAAAAGATAGATTGCTGATTTTAATACTACTACTGCGGTATAACCCTTGCTTTCATACAAGGGACAACGTAAAATAGAATACAAGGCCAGGCCGGCCTGGCCAATCAATTTGTCAAGCCTAGGGCATACAAGCCACCCCTCTACATTCAATGAGCGAGGAAGCAGAGTGTGTGCGGAGGCAGTGATGGGGAGCCGGAGGACATCGCCGCGGCGGGCCTCTGCCGCGTCGACACCGTCACCTTGAGCTCTCCTTCCACTTCCCTTGAGGAACGTACGCTCCATCAACTTCTATCGCCTCCTCCCTATCTAGTAGCCTGGACTGGATGCCCTCCTATCACGCAAGAGCCCTAGAACTAGGGAGAAACACGAGACCCCCGACCAAGTGACGCCCCGTTGCTAGTCCGGGTGGCAGGGAGACATGAGCAACTGTGCATCCTATTTTTCCCGTGATTTCCAAGGTTGTGTCACATTTGCGTTGGGAAAGCTGGTGCGGAGAGATGCCTCCAACCCAAGCATCTGTATACGCAATAGCAGTACAATGCAAACCTATGTCGTCTGTGATCAGCATGTTCAATAGTTTCTAACATCAAAAAGTTCATTTGGTTAAAAAACAATCGATCACAACACTATGGACAAGATATAACCAGACTCTTCAAGGGCATCGCCTTATAAGGATGCTAAGAGAGCACTGAGTGTGCGACTTGCGGTAAACGTCTTGGCCTTCCTGGCCGACGTGTTGCGTGTTAAATAGAAGGGGTTGCGAGCCCAATACGCGTACAGATCGTTGAAACAGATACATCTTGCAAAGGAAGAAAACTAGAGATAAGAGAAGATAAAGATACAAAGAGTTTTAAGCTAACTAACTACTCGTCTGGCTGGTTTGATCTTCCTTCATGTGTACGCCTTATACATGCTGCAACCGAACCATGTTTGACACCCTCTCTTAATCACAACTTCATCAAGTTGAGATTATGCTTGAAGTCTTCAAAGTTTCTTGTGGGTAGAGCCTTGGTGAAACCATCCGCAACCTGGTCTCGAGAGTGAATAAACCGAATGTCCAAGAGTTTATTTGCAACTCTTTCTCGAACAAAGTAAAAGTCTATTTCAATGTGTTTAGTCCTAGCATGAAAAACTGGATTTGTTGACAAATAGGTAGCACCTAGATTGTCACACCATAAACATGGAGCCCTAGTGTTTTTCATACCTAGTTCCTTTAAAATTGATTGCACCCATATGATCTCTGCTGTTGCATTGGCCAATGCTTTGTACTCAGCTTCTGTACTAGATCTTGAAACTGTAGCTTGCTTCCTTGCACTCCAAGATATCATGTTAGGTACAAAAAATACTGCAAAGCCACCAGTTGATCGTCTGTCATCTAGACATCCAGCCCAGTCTGAGTCAGAGAAGGCACTGATAAGTGTAGAGGATGACTTGCTAAAATTTAGACCAATGCTCAATGTATTTTTCACATATCTCACAATACGTTTTGCAGCAGTCATGTGAACAGTGGTAGGTGCATGCAGAAACTGACATACTTTGTTAACAGCAAAAGAAATGTCTGGTCTTGTCAGTGTTAGGTACTGAAGTGCACCTACTAGGCTCCTGTATCTTGTACCATTTTCTGAACTCAGGGGCTCTCCTTCAGTAAGAGACAATTTTTCTGTACTAGATAAAGGAGTGGGTGCAGGCTTACAATTTTGCAGACCAGCCTTTTTTACTAAGTCTGTTGCATACTTTTCTTGAGAGAGGTGAAGACCATCCTTGTGTTGCTTGACCTCAATACCAAGAAAATAATGTAGATCTCCTAGATCTTTAAGGGCCAATTCTGCACTCAAATCCTTCAACAGTGCTATTATTGCTTCATTAGATGAACTTGTCACAATTATATCATCAACATATATGAGAACAAATATGGATGTACTTGACTTGTTATAGATAAATAATGAGGTGTCAGACTTTGAAGGAACAAACCCAAGTGCTTGCATCTTTTTACTGAGACGAGAATACCATGCTCTTGGGGCCTGTTTCAATCCATACAATGCCTTGTCAAGTTTGCACACATGAAGTGGTGCATGTGCATTTACAAACCCAGGTGGTTGTTTCATGTAAACCTCTTCTTCCAGAACACCATGGAGAAACGCGTTCTGAACATCTAGCTGACGTAAACTCCATCCCCTGGACACAGCAATAGACAAAACAAGACGAATAGTGGCAGCTTTCACAACTGGACTAAATGTGTCCTCATAGTCAATACCATACTGTTGTTTAAAGCCCTTTGCAACAAGTCTGGCTTTATAACGGTCAATAGTTCCATCAGCTTTCCTCTTTATCCTGAAAACCCACTTACAGTCGATAAGGTTTTTACATTTTTGAGGAGGAACCAAATGCCATGTTCTGTTTTTCCTAAGTGCCATGATTTCATCATTCATCGCTTTTCTCCAACGTGCATCACCCAAAGCATCTTCAAGAGTATTAGGTTCGCCTGGCTCACCTGTTGAACATACTAGCCCATATTTTGTAACATGCTTATCATCAATAGGTTTAATTACCCCTTGTTGAAGTCGTGTTCGGCGTGGGATAGCAACAGGAGCCTCTGCAGAACGCTCCGGCACAGAGGATCCAGGATCTCGATCGGGCCGATCCTGACCTGATCCCGAGGAAGATCCATGCAGGGCTTCGGAATCTGCAGCGTGAGCAGTCGATGCCGGGTTCGGATTTTCTGCGGCCGTGGCGCGGTGCAAGCGATCATTTGGCCACAGAGGATCTGAACCGGGGCGCATCATCATGGCCCAATGATTGCCTCCTGGACCCCGGACTGACCGGGCCTGCCTCCACATCCGTCGAGCCAGTCGTGGCGCGCCGCTTGTAGACGTTCGTGCGCCCGCCTGCGTCTGTCGGGACTGGCGCGGCAGATTCTCTGCCAGACGCGGATCTCGGGGAAGATTGGCTGCGCGTCTGCAGCGCTTGCTCCGATCCCGAGGAGGATCTGTCCTCTGGACTGGACACATGAAATAGGGACCTGTTGGTCCATTTTCTTCACCACGTTCTGCGATTTTTGCACCACTGTTTTCTGCATCATTACAAAGCTCATGGAGACTATTAGTAGGGTTAGTCATATGATCATCACAATTTGTAATACCCCCTTGATCATAGCCAGAAAGATGAGAAGGTAGGAGCAAGATTTCTTTGCGGAGGAGTGCGCCGGCGTTAGGGTGGAGATCCGCAAAGGGGAACTTGGTCTCATCAAAAACAACATCGCGAGAGATGTAGACCCTACCAGTGGAGATGTCAAGACACTTGACACCTTTGTGTTGGGCACTATAACCAAGAAAAGCACACTGTTTGGATCTAAACATGAGCTTGTGTTTGTTGTAAGGCCGAAGATTTGGCCAACAAGCACAGCCAAAAACACGAAGAGAGGTGTAATATGGTTTTGTGTGAAGGAGGCGTTCCATAGGTGTTTCATTGTTGATAACACGACTAGGTAACATGTTGATAATATGGACAGCTGTCAGAAAAGCCTCATCCCAGAACTTGAGAGGCATTGACGCTCCGGCTAGAAGGGCCAAGCCAACCTCGACAATGTGCCTATGCTTGCGTTCGGCCGACCCGTTTTGTTGGTGAGCGTGCGGGCATGATACATGGTGAGATATGCCTATGCTTTGGAAGAAGGAATTTAGTTTCTCGTATTCCCCTCCCCAATCAGATTGAACAGCAAGAATCTTACTGTCAAACTGTCTTTCAACAAGTGCTTGAAAGTTGTGAAAAACTTGAAACACATCTGATCTTTATTTGAGGAGATAGATCCATGAAAGTTTGCTATAGTCATCGATGAAACTCACATAATATGTGTGTCTACCAACAGAGGAGGGGGCAGGCCCCCACACATCAGAAAAGATCAATTGCAAGGGTTTGGTGAAGACACTAGTAGATATAGGATACGGTAATTGATGACTTTTAGCACACTGACATGAATTACAAATAGTTTCAATGTTTTGCTCACCAACAAACGGGAGCTTATTTTTCCTAAGTAGTTTTTCAACCAAAGAGAAAGAGGCATGTCCTAAATGATCGTGCCATCGTGTGGACGAAAGCTTGATAGCACCACAAGCTTGTTTATTGAATCTTCTAAACTCCGGAATCAACGGGTAGAGCCCTCGAACACATCTACCTCGATAGAGGATTTTCCTCGTGGCCTGATCCTTGATCAAAAAGAAATAGGGATGAAACTCGAGAAAAGCATGATTGTCAATGGCAATTCTATGAACGGAGAGAAGATTTTTATGAGCACTAGGGACATGCAAGATTCTTTTGAGATGAATTTTACGACTAGGGGTATTAAAAATTGAATGGCCAATGTGACGTATGCCCATACCTTCACCACTGGCCGTGTGAATTTGATCCTTGCCACGATACTTCTCCTTCATGGTGACTTTCTCGAGCTCATTGGTGATGTGGTTGGTGGCGCCACTATCAACGTACCAGTTTGTGTCAACTCCATAGGAGCCATCGGCCGCAGCAGCAACTTTCTCTTCATCTTGCGAGGAGTCACCATCATCTTCTTCGTAGCGGTACCAACAATCCTTCGCCGTGTGTCCTGGCTTGCAGCAGATTTGACAACGAGGCAGGTCCGGGCGGGATCTGTTTGAACCACCACTGCCGCCACCACGACGTCCTTTGGAGTTTCCCGAACGGCCGCCGCCGCGCGAGTTGTTGGAGTAGCCACCACCACCGGAGCCGAACCTCCCCTTGCCTCGGGGAGATGAGCGTGAGCGAGAGCCACCACCGCGGCCTCTGAACGCAGAGTTGGCCGACGACTTGAAGCCACCACCGGAGCCTTGGTATTGTGCCATACGTTGATCAAAGTTACTGAGCATAGCAAAAAGTTCATCAAGAGTTACCGGGGTGATGCGTGCATCCAGTGCAGAGACAAGTGGCTGGTAGTCTTGGTCCAGCCCATGGATGATGTAGGACATGAGCTCATCATCTTGGATGGGTTTGCCCTCTGCAGCGAGTTCATCGGCGAGACCCCTCATGGCGGCGAAGAAGGAGGCCACCGATTGATTTCCCTTCTGCGCATTGATCAGCGCCGTACGGATGTTGTTGACGCGGCTGAGTGACTGTGACGAGAACATGCTCGCCAGCGCCACCCAGAGTTCGCGCGCCGTGGTGATCGTGGTCACCGTGACGAGCACTTCCTTGGACAAGTGTTGGAGTAGATATCCAAGGACCTGCTGATCCTCCTTCACCCAAAGCGGATGGAGGGGATTCGGCCCACTGGTCTCCTTGCCGGCGGCGTCCTTGGTGGTGAGGACTTTGTCCGGCTCGGCTGCCGTGCCGTCAACGTAATGGAAGACGCCGGCGCCCCGCAGCTGCGGCGTGATCTGTGTCTGCCACAGCACATAGTTGGTGCGGGTGAGTTTCTCCGGGGCTCCACCGCCGAGCATCGAGTGGAAGGAGGCGGAGGAGGAAGACATGGCTGCGCGCACGTGATGGAGATAGTCTAGCTAGGGTTTCTGGTGGAAGAAGAAGGCTCTGTATACCATGTGCGACTTGCGGTAAACGTCTTGGCCTTCCTGACCGACGTGTTGCGTGTTAAATAGAAGGGGTTGCGAGCCCAATACGCGTACAGATCGTTGAAACAGATACATCTTGCAAAGGAAGAAAACTAGAGATAAGAGGAGATAAAGATACAAAGAGTTTTAAGCTAACTAACTACTCCTCCGGCTGGTTTGATCTTCCTTCATGTGTACGCCTTATACATGCTGCAACCGAACCATGTTTGACACTGAGAAGATGAAAAATAAACAGAGAGTACTACTGGTAAACAAAGGAAATTCTGTATGGATAATTGCAGGTGTGTTCTGCTCATCAAGTTGATCCATGTTTTTTACGGAATCAGGTCCTACAGCTGCCACTTTATCTGATCAGGGAGCATATCTTCACAGGCCACCAGCAGGCAGCAGCTACAAACTTGAATAGCATCTTGTGATATTAGCCCACTGGATCTTCCCCCGGCTGAATGCATATACAGAGGATTATTAGTTCATTTCATCAGCAAATATATGTATTCACATGCCAACACCAGGATAGGTAAAAAGGGAGCTTGTAGCTGAACTGACCAGTTATGAGTGGTCTCACTTCACACTTCGGATGCACCATCGAGTTGTGAAGGCACCTCTAGCTTCTGGCTGCCTAGGAAAGGGATCGATGCTGTGGCTTCCAACTTCACCTCCGACCATTCAGTATCCTTGGGAAGGACTGGATGGTTGTCATGTTTTTCCCCTTCTGCAGCAGAGGCTCGTAGATATCAAGATACCTGAAATTTGAAAATGCTCCTAATATGAACCAACACTAATTTCTTCTCACACATACAGTGAAATGAAACATGGAAGGACTAGGAGTTACTTCACTGCGCAAAACGGCTTCCTTCCTTTCCTCTTTTGTGCTTCTGAAGATGTTTATCAAGTGCATGGATTGTTGAGACACCGGAGACTCGAGCTGGCCTGGAGAGGGGTCGATCCTCCAACTTCCAACTTCAGTTCATAAAAATCAGTCTTTGGAAGGCACTGGATTGTTTTGCATGTTTGGTCACTTCAGCTACATTGCTTTTAGATATCGATTGTCGCCATACTTCAAATTTGGACAATGCTCCTGTTCCCAACCGTTACTATATATAGTTTCTCTCTAGCATATTATTCTCTGAAATGTTAATAAGCGCCAGAAGTTACCTTTCGCCGGTTGGTTCGAAGCAATCATACAGTACACCATAAATCAAGCTGCATCATGAGTTGCTCTAGCTTCGAAGCATGTTTGTCCACTTGAACTGAAGAGGCGCCCTGCTCGAATTTCTTGGGCTCATAGATATCAAGATGCCTGAAATTTCAAACATGTCCACCATTCTGAATGAACGCTGATTCCTTTCTACCATATTGACTTGAATTAATTAATTAATGCCAGGAAGCGTCATGTGTTACCTTCGTCCTGTTGGCTCCTTGCAGGCTAGTAACCTTCAGCAAATTTTGAGCCAATCAGACAATGAGCCATAAGTCAGGCTGCATCATGAGTTGCTCTAACTTGTCCTGTGTTTTGAAAGTCTAGTGTCCTACAAAGTATGGTGACGAAAGACGAAAGAAGACTTTTTCAGATTACATACACAAAACAAGTGGGTTTTGGCAGAGCCCATTTTACTAATTAATGGCAAGAGTAGGAATGGTACTAATTTTATTTTGTGTACTACAGCTAACACTACGAGTGCATATACAAGGTATTGAATTCATGCTCTAGCCAACTCATCCAAAAGTCCGAACTGATGGAGGGAGGTGGGCAATATATTTCAACACTCCCCCTCACGTCTAGGCTATTTTAGTCCTTAGACGTGGGATTGATGTAGGCCGCAGAATCGTTTTATTTAATGGGAAACGCTTCCAGCCGGCTGACCGGCCAAGCGCTGGGCCGGTCACGTGTCGTTCGATTGCGCTCCTGCACCCATCCACGTGTGAGTTTTTCGCTGGGCCACCCACCACACTCGAGCCTTATCATCTCAACTGGGCCAACTCTTCGTTCTTATCCACACATCTCACACGCCTCCTTCCCCTATCCATTGACACAGGTGCTGGCCGTCGTCGCTTCACCACGCCATGGATTTGGCTCCCCTTGGCATTGTTGCTTACTCTCTCCTCTCCAAGCTTTTGTCTCGCTGCCATGGTCTCGCACCTTGCGCCCTCCCCCACGAGCTCGAGGCAACGTCGCTCGCACACTCCTGCGGATGCAACACCATGTTTTCGCAAGGCCGTCTTGCTCCTGCTATAGCTTTGTTTTCGATTTAGCCGGTTGCAGCTTTTTAATTTGTCGGCTTCAGCTTTTTATTTGTCCGTCGCAGCAATATCATCCCCGACACTAATTTTTGATTCGCTGGTTCCAACATTTTTTTCATCGGTAGTAGCTTTTTGCATCGCTGGTCCCAGCTTTTGATTTTGCCGATCGCAGCAATTCCTTTTTCGATAGTAGCTATTTTTGATTTGCCGGTTGTAGCATTTTATTTTGCCGGCAGTAGCTTTTGGCAACGATGGTTCCAACTTTCGATTTTCGCCGGCCCCAACATACGTGGTCACAGGTTCCAGCGAGTGTGAACGCCATTTCCAGCAAATCGTCTCGCTGGTCGCAACATCTGTAGACGCCGGTTCCAGCAAATGCGATTGCCGGTTCCAGCATCTCGTTCTTGTATCACTTTTTTGGGTGCTGGACAGAATTGAAATCATGCTACAATCGACAATGGAAAATGAGAAAGGGCACTACACGTTGGTGCTACCGGGGCCGTCGCCGACGAGGAATACGGCCTCCGCGCATCGCAAAGGAGCACCCGAGGGAGGAGGTGTGCTGGGCGTGGTGATTTCTGATTTTTCCCCTCTCCCTGTGTTCGTTCATGTGATTTGGGGGAAAAGAACAGGAGTGGGACCGTGGTAGGTTAGGGACGAAGGAGAGTGGGGGCGCTAGCTGGATCCGATGGCTGGGAGGTGCCAAATCGGACGCGCAGGGTTCGACCGGCCCAAAGTTGGGCCGGTCGACCGGCGCCTAGTACCGCCCTTATTTAATACTGCGTTGGCAGGGTCTTGAACTCAAGACCTCTTGGCTCGGATACCATATTGAATTCATGCACCGACCAACTCATCCAAAAGTCCGAACTGATGGAGGGAGGTGGGCAATATATTTCAACACAAGGATTTCTTTCAGACAACTGACAACAAAATAACAGTATGATACAGAGAGAAGAAAGTGATCTGTACCAAAGACAGATATGAAGACATATATGCTTGAGTCTGTCTTTGCCAAGCTACGAAATACATGTACATACATTTCTACAAATCAATCAAACATTGCGAGAAGTTAGATGTAAAGAAACGAACCCCTATGTCATGTCTTGGCTGTTGCAAGACCTTCAGACAGCAAGGACAGATGATCAGCAACTAGAAACTAGCACCATCGATCAGTTAGCATCTTCGTCCTCAGAAATGCAGGAGAGGAAGTCGTCATCTCGCATGTCATGGTCTTGGCTGTTAGAGACAAAACGAGAGAGATAAATTGTGATGGGTGTATATCGAACATCTCATTTGATAACTGATGCTACTTTCAAATAGAAGAGAAGAAGAAATTAGTTGACCTGAGGTTCGTTGCCTGTGAGGAGCTTTCTCCCATTGCTGCAGGCTCGGGAAAAAGGGATGGTTACTCCTCTGCTTCTTCATCATCGGATCCTTGGACGACGTCCCCCAAGTCATGCCCGCTGCGGTCTTCTTCGAGTTGAAGCACGGGATGGCTGGGGTGTGTGTCCACTTCAGCTTGCAGCACACCGAGCCTCGCCACTCTGGCATCGGAACCAAGTGAAATCTGCTTGAGCACTGGAAGGTGATTGATACCAATAATCCCTGATTTCAAATAGCAGGAACTGAACTCTATAATTTCCATCTGGGGCGAGGCGCCGTTCTCGAATCGCACCTCGCTCAGGACACTCAGATGAATAACGCAAAATTTTCTGAGATTGATAAATGATCTCGCTCTGAACACTAACTTCATCCCAATATGAGCACCCACACCTAGGCTGAGAAGCATGAGCTTTGGAAGCACCCCTAGCATTTCCGTGATTTTGTCTTCCTTTAGCCAGCTCCACTCCAAGTGAATCTTCACCAAATGCTTCAGACTTCCAACCCACTCGGGTATCTTGCCTCCAAGTTTTCCGACCAACTTCAACTTATTTAGCAGGGGAGGAGGGGAGGAAACATTATGCAACCACTCGAGTGATCCATGATAGTCAACAGCCATACTAAGAGAGCGCGGGGAAGAGAGCTTCTCTATGGCAGCACAGAGATACAATATCTTGCGTTTCTGATCGGCAAACCTTCCTTTACCTGCCATGCTTAGTTTCCTTAGCTGAATAAGCTCCCCCAACTCTTTAACTGCCTTCTTGCTAGTTCGATTGATGTCCACCACCTCTAGTATCTGTAGCTCCTTTAATTTACTGATCCCTCTTGGAACCCTCACACCTTCTGTTTGGGACAAACGACTAGAGTATGCCATATGTAGGCCAGCGTGCATCAGACAGTAAAAAAAGCTGGGTGAAGACCATCTGCTACAGCGAAGGCTGCGGAGACTATGGAGTTCAGTGATCTCAGTTGGCAGTGCTGCAATATAACTGTTTCTGATGTCCAAGTTCTGCAATCCTCTTAATCTCCGTATAGACTTCGGAAGTGCATATATATATATGAAGGTCCTTTAAAATCCACATATCTCAAATGGCACAAAAACCCAATGTTGTTGATATCTTTTTGTCTAATTAGAAAATGTGTATTCTTTAGATCCAAGGCTCTAAGCATCCTCATATTGGCTGGACAAACTGAATGTGAGGGCTCCATGGGTCTCTCACCAAACATTGTTAATGACCGAACATGGCTCCAATCCATGCCAATATTTTGGCCCTTGCCACCATGGTATGCTACATGACGGAAATTCCCCTCTATTATACTGGCTTCACTATCTCCCACCAGCTGCACAAAGTTTTCATCTCTAGAAATTGAGACCATTACATCACGCATGATATCATGGACCCGGCAGCTCTTAACAATTCCTTCTATGTTCACTTTTGATGGTTGAATCATGTTTCGGTTGATTAGCTCATTGAAATAACCTATTCCAACATCCTCAACATTCACTCCACCACTAGCTGTAACAAACCCCTCTGCTATCCATCTATCAACCAAACGTCTTCTCCTGATTTGAAAATCCTCCGGAAAGATGCTTAAATATAGGAAGCATGATTTAAGATGAGATGGCAAGTGGTTGTAACTAAGAGTGACCATCCTCCTCATTGCTTCAAGGCTTGGGTTAGTCTCGAGCTCTAAGGGAATCTGCTCATAAATACTCTCCCACATTTCTACCACTCTGGTAGCAAGCAAACCTCCTATGGTGAGTATAGCCAATGGTAAACCACCACACTTCTTTACTATTTTAGAAATCACATTCCGCATCCTTTCATCACTTTCTATTTCTGTGTGTGTTTTCCAAATCTTTTTGAGTAGCAAATTCCTGGCTTCATCTATCTGTAGGTGTTTAAGGTGGTAAATAACAGATTCGGGTGGATACTCCTGGGCTAGGGCAATATCTCGTGTCGTTACTATTATCCGACTACCTTTCATGTTACCACTAGGGAAAGCAATATCTTTGATCCACCTCCACGCATCAATGGACCACAAGTCATCAAGAACAATAAAGTACCTCTTCTCCTGTAGCATATCCCTGAGATAGCTGGCGAGATCATTTACTTGCACCGTCTTCCCCTCAAGTTCCTTCAAACGCTTCTTTAGTGTTTCATTTCCGAAAAGTTGCATGATCATATCCTTGAGCATCTCTATCTTGGAAAAAGTTTGCGAGACTGTGATCCAAGCCCGGCAAGAAAAATTATTCACAGTATCTTCCTTGCTTTCAAATGTCTTCCTTGCAAGTGTAGTCTTTCCTAAACCACCCATGCCAACAACAAATACCACCTTGGCTGGACCATCTTCAGTCTTGACATCCATCAACTTAATTAATTCCTTCTTCGGCTTGGCAAAGCCAACAAGTTCTGCTTCATCAATGTTGCTAGCGGAGTGATTGCGAACATCCTCCATGTGAGAATCCATGTCAGCAATGGTGTTGGAGGCCTCTGCCTTGGTCAAGTTGTAGCGTGTGTTCCTGATGCTTACTTCTTCAACTCTTGCTTTGAGATCATGGATCTGTGTGGCAATCCGATGACGATCTTTTAGCTTCATGAGCCGACGTAACAAGCTTTGGCTTCCAACATGCACCATGAACTCACTGAGGCAATCTTCAATGTTGTATGACAGATCCCTTACTTGTTTTGCCCACACCTTGAGAAGCACATCTTTCTTCTTTATTGATTCAGCGACCTCCAGGAATGCCTCCATCGTCTCAAGCTCGTCTTTAATGAACCTACCAAACCAGTGTTCGGAAGAAAATTAGAGCAACAGTAACCGGTGACATTCAACATATGGGATGTATCAGTGGCAGTGCATCTCTGGATTAACAGATATCAAGGCAGCTAATGCAGGAGTTTGATAATTAATTTTGAGCGAAGAGATTAGGTAGCTAGGAATATTTTTCAGAACAAGATGTGCAGTAAGTAAAGAAAGAATTGGGTATATTCATGGTGGATTGACCTGAAAAAAATTTAAGCTGGAAGATATAATGTGCAGTAACATATACCTGATATCCTTCCGGACGCCGGTCAGGAGGCCGATCTCGACGGCGGCGGCGGAGGTGGCCACGCAGATGGCGCCCCTCACCATGGACCTCGCCATGCTCAGCACGGTCTCCGCCATCTCCGGCTGTCGCCGAGGTGAGAACAACTATAGGTGCTGCACTGGGTCGGAGAAGAGAGGAAGGTGAGCTGAGCACGCGCTACACTATGAATGAGCTCAGATCTGTTGCTGATAGTGAGAAAGGCATCTTAATATGGGCAAACTCCACCCGTGACCTATACTCCAGAGTCCTAGCTCAATAATTGCAGTCTCCCAGCAGTGCAGGCCATCACTCAAACAATGACCAAAGACTGCAGGCACATGCATGCATCACTAATCCTGCAGAACTAGTACATGCAGAAATAGTTGAGGGCACACATGTCCGGTCGGCCACACGCAAAAAGGTAGTAAAAAGTAGAACAAGAACAAGGCCAACCAAACCAGCAATGCCACGTCCACCGTAGTTGATTTCCATCAGATTATTATAATTGTATATCGTCCAAGTTAAGGGTTTCTCACATGTGTTGTACTCCCTCCGTTTTTATTTACTCTGCATATTAGAGTTAACTGAAGTCAAATTTCATAAAGTTTGACCAAATTTATAAAAAATAATATAAACATTTATCATAACAAATCTATATGATGTGAAAGTACATTCGATAATAAATATAATTTTATTGATTTGTTATTGCTTACGTTAATATTTTTTATAAACTTTTTATTTTGCGGGGAGGATATTTTCTATAAACTTGATCAAAGTTTGTAAAGCTTGACTTTTACCAAAGCTAATACGCGGACTAAATAAACATGGAGGGAGTACAATCGATCAGAAAGTGTTTCCATGCAGAACAGTCTGGGATGACAAGTTAGCTGATCTGTTATTTGCCATCGTAATAATTCATCTGTTGTTCAACTGTGATGGGCTGCTAGATTACATTGGCCATCTGTCGTATCTGGTCATATTCGTCTTCAGTGTGAGATATTCTGACAAACCATGGCACACAAAAATACTAGTACTAATAGCATCTCCTGCCGCGCCCCCAACGCGGCCCTCCCAGGCGATTTTTTCACGCCGGCGTTGAAAAAACGGCCCAGTCGCTCCCCCAGGAGCCCGTTTTTCGCCGGCTTGAGCCGAAATCAACGCCGGCAGACCCAGGCCAAACCCGGCGCGCTGGGGAGCGCCGGGGCGAGCGGTTTTGGCGCGAAAGAGCCGCGGGCCCGCCGAGTCAGCGAGACGGCCGCTTCGTCGCCCCCTTCGCCTCGGTTCCAACAGGAATCAATGCCAAGGCTGCTGCGCTGCCGCCGTCGGTCAGCCTTGCCATTGATTCCTCATCACGGGCGGCGCGGCAACGCCTCCCCTCCAGCCACGCATACACACGGGCGCGGCTATATAAGCCGATGGCCTCCCTCGCCTCTGGCCACACTAGCCCTAGCCGCCCATCGACCGCCGAGCTCTCCCTCTCCCGTGTGCAGCCGCCGATGCTTCTTCCCTCCCTCTCCCTTTCTTCCAAGCCCGATGGCCGCGTTTCCCCGGCGACGTGGCGGCGGCCCACGGCTTCGGCCGCCGCTCGCTTCAAAAGTGGGAGGTGCGGCTCCTGTTCGAGGCGAACATCCCGGCGCCACCGGACATGCGCGCCGGGCCGACTGGGTGGAGACTCAACAACGGGGGGAGTGCCCATTCCACCGGTGCCCGACGTCGAGGCGCGCCCCGCCTTCTTCGCCGCCGAGATCGACCGCGTGCAAGCCTCCCTCACAGAGGAGAAGCTCGCCCTCCCCCAGTACGCCGCCGACAACCACGCGGCGTAGGCGGCGTACTTCCAGCGCCGCTAGGAGCAGAGGCTGGCGTCCACTAACGGGCCACCGGCGGTGGACGGCGTCAAGAACAGCGAGGGGCGCCGCGTGTGGTGGGGCATCCCCGGTCGCACACTCGACGGCGTGCTGGAGTACCTCAAGGGCGGCAATGACCCGCCGCTGGCATATACCCTGCCGCAGCGGCCGCCCGGTCCACCGCCTTCCTCCTTGATTTCCTCCTCGCACTCCTCCTCCCGCTCTTCTTCCCACTCCTCCGGCTCGCCGTCGTTGCTCGGCATCAAGGCCGAGCCCGCAGCAAAGACGCCGCTCGGTCGGCGCACTCATAGTGCCGGCATCATCATAAACCAGGGTGGCCGGCGCGCCTCCTCGTCGGCTCCTCCGCGCTTCGCCAAACCAAAGACGGAGCCGGGGCTTGCGGCCGTGAAAACGGAGCCGGGGCTCCCCGCCGTGAAGACGGAGCACGGAGATGGGGAGCTCGACGAGGCGGCAGCCCTGAAATGGTTGCACGACGACTTGCTGAAGATGGAGATGGAGTGCAAGTGCCGCGCCCTGGAGCACTTCGAACAGCGCCGCCGGGGCCGCGATGAAGGAGGCGTCATCGTCCTCGACGACAGCGACAACGACGACGTGCCGCCACCGCCACCGGTCCGCCATGGCAACGCCGGGCAGGGGTCTAGCAGGGGCGGCCGCGTCAAGAAGGAGAAGGTTGGCGACGGCGGCGGCGGCGACGGCGGCGACTACGCTGCGTTCAGCGACTTCTTCGGCCCGTAGTTGTAGTTTCAGCCTTTTTTAGATTAATTTACTATGTAAAATGTCGAACATGTCTAATATATGTCAAGTTTGCCGAATTTAGTTGAACTTTGCCGAATGTTTTTTTTTAACTTAAACGGCGTCTGGGGGCGGCCCTTGGGTCGGTGACTGGGAACCCACTCGCCCCCAGGCCGATCTTTTGTGCCGGCTCGCCCCTAGGCGGCTATTTTACGCGCCCCTCGGTGGCCAATGGCTGGAGATGCTCTAAGATTCCTAATGTAGAAATAACTGAGAGCCGGAGAAGTTAGATGGAATCGAACAAACAGAGGGCCTATAGGTCTATACTGAACAAAATACACAGAACAAAAACATCCACCTCAGTTTACAGTATTTAGTACCCCAAACGTTATCCACGCATACACAAGGAGCAACTAATTAACGAGCGCTCCTTCGGGAGCCTCGCAAGGATCAACGCATCTTGGCACGCTCTCAACCATTTGCCACATGTCGCGCTCTGGGGCACTTCCTCCGGAATTTTTTTTTATTATTTTTCCGCCCACGTTTTCGGCTTTTTAAACGGTTTTTGTCTGGTTTTTTTTTACGTTTTGGTTTTCTACCGGTCTTCCCTAATTTTTCGATCAAAAAAAATTCAACAAAAATAATTTTTTTGCGTAAAAAACACATTTTTTTGCGAGAGTCACGGTTTTGTTTTGGAAGAGAGGCACGGTTGTGCTTTCGCGAGAGGCACGGCCGTGCCTCTTGAAAACGAAAAAAAACGTGTTTTCTGTTTTTTTTATTTCGTGAGAGGCACGGTTTTGCTTCCGCGAGAAGCACGGTTGTGCTTTCGCGAGAGGCACGGGCGTGCCTCTTTCGGATAAAAAACGCGTTTTCTGTTTTTTTTCTTTCGCGAGAGGCACGATTTTGCTTCCGCGAGAGGCACGGTTGTGCTTTCGCGAGAGGCACGGGCGTGCCTCTTTCGGAAAGGAAAAAAAACACGTTTTCTGAGGCATGGTTTTGCTTCGGCGAGAGGCACGGTTGTGCTTTCGCTACAGGCACGGGTGTGCTTTCGCTACAGGCACGGGTGTGCCTATTTCGGAAAGGGAAAAAATGCGTTTTCTGTTTTTTTTCTTTCGCGAGAGGCACGATTTGCTTCGGCGAGAGGCACGGTTGTACTTTTCATGAGAGGCACCGGCATGCCTCTTTCGGAAAGGGAAAAAATGCGTTTTCTGTTTTTTCATTTCGCGAGAGGCACAGTTTTGCTTCCGCGAGAGGCACGGTTGTGATTTTGTCAGAGGCACGGGCGTGCCTTTTTCGAAAAGAAAAAAAAAACCGTGTTCCCGGTTCGGTTTTTTGTCGGTTTTTTCATCCGGTTTTTCGTGAAAAAAGGTTCGTCAAAACCTATCAACATGAGATCTAGTTTTGAAGATCTCGACGCGAGGAATCCAACGGCGAAAGCGGTTCGAGATTTGGACGCACGGTTTAAGAGATAAAACATTTTGAATAAACGAATCTACGAAAAAAGAAAAAACTCCCAGGTTGCGACAAGTGGTGCACATACAGCGCGCCACTTGTCGCAACCTGGAGAAGTTGAAGTAATCTCCGCAAGGAGTACTCCTTAACTAGTGATTTCGGTCTGGTACTTTGTAGGACCAGGCAAAAGCGGTCATGAATTGGTCGGATATCTAGGCCCATTCTATTTGTACTAGTTGACTAGCGCTCCTTCCGGAGCCTCGTAACGATCAGCGTCACTTGGCATGCTCTCAAACGTCATCATGTGTGTGTTCTGGACGCTTCCTTCGGATTTTTTTTATTTTTTTCATGTGTTTTCGGGTTTTTAAACAGTTTTTTCAGGGTTTTTTACGTTTTGATTTTTCACGGGTCTTCTTTAGCTTTTGGAGATTTTTTTTTGAAAAAAATGTCTTTTTTTTTCTCTGCGAGAGTCATGGTTTTCCTTCGGCGAGAGGCACAGCCATGCCTCTCGCAAATGAAAAAAAAAACATGTTTTCTATTTTTTATTTCATCCGTCGGAGGCACAATTTTGCTTTTGTGGGAGGCATGACCGTGCCTCTCGAAAAAGGAAATAAAATGCGTTTTTTGTTTTTTTCTTCCGCGAGAGGCACGGTTTTACTTCCGCAAGAGGCATGGTTGTGCTTTTGCAAGTGCCTCTCAGAAACGAAAAAACACGTTTTCTGTTATTTTTTATTCCGTGAGAGGTTTTGCTTGCGTGATAGACAAGGATGCAATTTCGCGAGAGGCACTGCCATGCCTCTTTGAGAAAGGAAAGAATCATGCTTTTGGTCCAATTTTTCCGTACGGCTTTTTTCATGATAAAAAGTTTGTCAAAATCCATCAACATGGGATCTAATTTTAAAGATCTCGATGCGAGAAATCTAACGACGAAAACGGTTCGAGTTTTAGACGCACGGTTTGAGAGCTAAAACATTTTGAATAAACGGTTCTACGGAAAAGGGGAAACTCACAAGTTGCCACAAGTGGTGCATATGCAACGCGGCACTTGTCACAATCTGGAGAGATGGGAGTTATCTTTGCGAGGAGTACTCCTCAATTAGTGATTTCGATTGATATGCCTCACCTTACAAGGATTAGGCCCAAGTGAAGAGGCTCTACAGCTGAAGCGAGAGGAGCGAACTGAACTGCCGAAGTACATTAGCGAGGTCTTTGCCTCAAAAAAGAAAAAGAAAAAAGCAGCATGGTCTGCTCACAAAAAAAAACAGTAGCGATGAGAATAGCAATGGGCAATGGCCGAGAGGCGGTGGTAGCCGCCGCCGCTCATAGTGCTAGACATAATAACTCAGTCTTGTGTGAACTGAAATAGTATGGTAAAAATGGCATGTTAGTCCATAGACCACAACACCACCTCTACCCAACACATTTTGTTACTTTTCCCACCTACCTTCCTATATATTGTGCCCAATCTCCACATCCACATCAAGAAAGCTCATCATATCTCGTACGTACATACACAGTTTACACTTCCACATATCTCTATCTTGAACGTTTCATATATATTTTTTTCGGAAAGGAAAAAAATGATAGCTCGGTTTCAATACACAAAGACACGGGAGATGATGGTGGCTCGAAAAGTAACATAATGCTAGAAAACATGTATGAATGGGAGGCACAGAGAAAGAAATGAATACCAGAGCTTTTCCTTCTCTATTCCTGGCACTTCTGGAAGCAGAGAAATTGTGTTGTCCTCGATTCCACAACCCCCTCTCTTTGCCTTCTTTGGAAGTTTGGTAGGCGGACGTCGTCTTTTGTACGCTAGACTAAAGCGTGTCGATCGTCCTGCGTGGCATTGGTGATGTGTCTGGAAACCACGAGTCACAGATGAACTTTCTCTATGTCCACGAAACACTCAAGGGACCACCCTTCCCTTGTATGATGAACTATCTCTGAATTAATAACTTCTGAAAAAGCTCTGATTTAATTAATTGTCGGATGGTAAACAGAGAGAAATAACTGAAAGATTTACTAGAAATTAAGTAGGATGAGCAGAGGCAAGCCGTTGACTTCTTCTCCATGCACCCTGGTCATCTTTTGCATGAACATAACTGAATGCTGCACTTGGTCCTGACACTTGTCTCGTCAATTGCCTGGGCTGCAATGCTCTTGGCTGCGCCGCCGTCCCTCTCGGCGGGCACTGGAAGCCCCGCTTTGACCCGGCACGATATGGAGAAGAAGGACAGCTGCGGCTAGGTAGCGAGCGTCGTCGCTGGGAGGAGGAGATGGCCCGTTGCCTGCTGGAAAGCTTAGGCGACAGCGGCGGGACAGGGTTCCGTTTTTATTTTGAAACTATATTTGAGACGAGATGAGGAAGTGCATTGGAGACGAGACGACAGTTCAAGACGCGGTCCTGAATTGGGCCGGATATCTGGGCCCTGTTCATTTGTAAAGATTAAACACACTGCTGATTGAACTGGCCCACCCTACAAGAAATAGGCCCAAGTGAAGAGGCTATTCTAGAGCTCACACCATTCATGTTCCTCCATCACCGTCACACTCCACTCACAGGCAAGGCGGATTATATGCTTGCGTGCGTCTTCCCCCCTAGGCTTGGCAGATGATCCAGACAGTCTTCTCCATGATATCATTTCTATATTCACCTCCGGCCATGACGTCCTTGCAATTACCAATGCAGGTTTTCCTTGCCTGCAGCCTTGTTCTCCTCCTCCTACCCGTCATCCTCCTGCCCAAACGCGTCTCTCCGTCACAGCTATTACCCTTACACCCCAATGGATAACATGTTTTGCTTTTATAATGAAAAGGGAAAGTGGTGCTGCACGTGTTACGTAAAACATAAGAATTCTAGAAAATAATTTTTCCATCAATTTTCTTGATCAAAAATTTTAGATATCACATCTCAATCTTGTGCGAACTGAAATATAATTGTAAAATCGCATTTTATACATAGACAACAACGCCACCTCAACTTGGCGCGACTTGTTAACTTTCACACCTACCTTCACATTATCACATGTCTAAATAGCCGTCTCCCTCCTATATATTTGACTCCATCTCCACGTCCACATGTAAGAAAGCCAGTCATCCCACATTCACACACGGTGTACACTTCCACATAACTCTATCTTGAACATTTCGTATGATAACTTGCTTTCAATACTAGCCAGGTATGACTAGGTGGCATGGGGAAGTAAACAAATACTAGAAATGTTACTTCTGTATCTGGCCAAGAGCCGTCATGTTACTGTGAAGGTTCATTTCGCACACACGGATTTTTATATGGAACAAGTTAGGCTTCCACATCTAGGGCCGGCCCTAGAGCATGGCTAGGGAGGGTGGCCGCCTAGAACATGGCTTGGAAAGGCGGACCACATCTTAATATTTGTTCTACGTAGGCCTCCACCTAATCAAAACAGGCCACACGAAGGTTAGTCTGTAGATGACAAGTGGCTTAAGTAGAAATTTTCCTCATCCACATGTCACGACCACAATGTCCTCGTCGACATATGACATGATGAAGCTATCTAGATGGCTCGTGCCAGTTTGCCTTGTCGACCTGCCATGGCATAGTCCATCGTAGTTGCAGGCAACGGTAAATAGAGGAGTGGCTATTTGTAGTTCCGGTGAACGCGATGAGCAATGCTTGCATGTTGTTAATAGTATTGAGACTTAATTATTAATTGGAGTGTTCAATTGTGAATAAAATATCAGTGCACCATGTCATGTGCATTTATCAACTTAATCTTGACGGCCTCCATTGTGCACTAGAGTAAATACATTCCAATATAATTATGTCTTTATCTTAGGAAGGATAAAAGCCGTGTATTGTTGCTTCTTTTGGTATCCAAACCACCATTTGCTTATGTTAGTGGAAATTGACGGTTGACCGTGCTAAAGAAAACATTGGAGTTACTGAAAATAGTTTCTCCAATCATTTTTCTTGATCATATTGGTAGAAATCATAACTTGGAACCATGGAACCTGAAAAAAGGATGGTAAATCTACATGTTTTCGTACGGAAACCACACCATCACCACCACCACCAGGTGCATCTTGTTAACCCCCCCACCTACCTCACATGTGTATGTAATACTTCCCCTCCTATATATTTTACCCAATCTTTTCGTGCACATACAGGAAAGGTCGACATCTCTAACGCATCCACGCTTTACAATTTTCAAATGACTCCCTTGAGTGTTTCATATGATAAACATGTTTCAATACACAAAAATATGGGAGATGATGGTGGGTACAGAATAAAATGATATTAGTAACACTAGGTAAATGCCTGTGCGTTGCAACGGGGCATTAACATTCTAGTGGTTTAACAACTCTTCTCTTCTTAATTTTCATCCACCGCCTTCATGTCCCCGCCTACCTAATTCAAACTTTTCATCTTTGTCAATGGCGCATCCGGCTCACAATCCCCCTCCCTCCACCCCATTTCAAACACACACAATATTTTCCTTGGATATTCGGCTTCTATCATTGGGCATCCAATCTAATCACGACCCCATATTAATGAGGATCATATGCATTATATTTGCCACCACAACGGAGGAAAATAATGTCATGGAACCGATCAAACCAGTATTACAAACCAAGTTCCAATAGCTTTAAGTTAACTGCATAATTGATCTTTTTTTCATTATCCTTTCTTTAATCATGTCAGAATAATTAATTTGATCTTACATTTTTTGAACAAGGTACAGACGGCGACGCTCATACATACGCACATACGTTCACCATCGCCGAACAGCCTGAAATAAATCCAGGAAATTACGAGTACCAGGGTCAAGTCTAGGACATGAACATGGTGGACTGAAGATACCATTGTACTCCTAATAAGTTGGTTTGCATTTGACCTAACTTTGTTTAGTAAACTCTATTATTTTCTAGAGAACAAAAATATTTGTACACTATGATGGCATGCTTCAAGAAAGATTTAAGAGATATTACCAAAATCATGTCATGCATGTAGATTCTCTCCGGGGATCAAAAAGTAGGAACATAGAAAGTATGACAGTCAGAAAAGTTATACATGGTGTTAACATAAGCATTAGTCGTCTATTACTCCCATTATGGCGGCAGCCACATAATCCAATGTTTACCATTGAATATCTTGGCTCGACCTTTCTTTTCAGTTTTACATATTACTTGCACATTTGCTGGATATAATCTACTACTGGGAAGAAAACAAAAAGGTAGGGCTCTCTCCCTCTCTGCAACCAGAAATAGCAAAAACAACATCCAGGCAGCATACTATATCTCATCTCGTCTCTCTCTCTCTCTCTGGGATCAATCTCTTCCACTTCCTAAACTATCTTATCTGTGAGTAGCATCAAGCAAATAAGCATAGAAAATATCATCTCATTTCTCGCTCTGATCTCTCTCTCTCTCTCACACTCCCTGCTAGCAGTAATAATTGGACGCACAACAACACATCAGTGCAGCCAAAAGAATATCTCTCTCATCTCTCACCGGTCTCCCTGCAGGTCTCCAGCGCCACGGCCCTCTTGGCCCACTACAGCATCGTGCTCTACTGCCCCAGCGGCGGCCGGTCTCCCCTGCCGTTCCCTACTCCAACACCACCCACTATCCCACGTTCCCTGCCGCTCCCGTTTGGCACCTCACGTGCACGAGCAAAGGAGTTTAAGGACACCAGCATTGACGTAGCAACGCGGTGGCCTGCCTCGGCGTCCTTGTACGAGGAGCAGGCGACCCTCAACCCCGACGAGGTAGGTCTCCTGTGAGCTAGGGTACAGAGGGAAGGAGCAGGCCGGCATCCTCGTTCAGCGCTGCCAATGGCAGCACAAAGGCGGGGCGACAACCTCGTCTAGGGCACAGCTTGGAGGCAGGGCGACTCGACTGCGGGAGCACGCGTGCTCGTCTCTACTCGCTCGCCACGTCGCCGCCGATCCACACCCACCACCACTGTCTCCCAATCCCATCATTGCGAAGAGGGGGAGCAGAGCCTCATCAATGAGCACCGGGCAGAGAGAGTTGCTGGGACGGACGGGGGGCGGGCGGCGGTGGCGGCTTCAAGAGAGAAGAGATGGGTACGTATGTGTGGCGGCTGTGCTTAGGACGAGGAGGAAACGCCCATGGCGAATATAACGAGCGAGGGCATCAAATCAGATTGGATCGGGGACTGCATCCCGATAATTTTGGATGCGGTGAATGTGCAAAGAAAAACGGAAAAACTAACACCCACACATGTGGGCGTTTGTACATCGCCCACACGCCTTCATCACTACTCATTTTACCACATATAAACAAATGACATCAGCAGAAATCTTTTTGGTTTTCGGCTTAAAAATGTTTTATCTTCTAATTAAAAAAGCGAATTAAAAATCCGTTTTCACCTGTAAATCGGTCTCGACGAGATCTTCAAAACTAGACCCAGTGTTGATATGTTTCGACGAATTTTTTTTTGCCCAAAAGTTGCCATGATGTTTACCCTGTAGTTGCCGTAGTGCTTAAACTAAAGTTGCCATGTGGCAATTTTAGTTCTTCGATTATGACAATTCCAGTACTTTGACCATCAAAATAATTTTTTTATATGAACCATGGCAATTTTAAGTGCATGTATCATGGCAATTTTAATTTATGGTGCATGGCAAGTCTAGTTTCTTAATTTCCATTTTATAATATGTCAAAATTTATTTTTAAATGTAGAAAAAAATAGCTGAAACATATTATGGCCTAAACATCATGGCAACTCATGTGCAATAGACACGGCAACTTTTAACAAAACAAATTTCATCGAAATATATTGATATGAGATCTAGTGATCTCGTCGCGAGGGATTTAATGGTGAAAACGGAACTTCAATCGGATTTTTCATTTAAGAGATAAAACATTTTAAAAACAGAAAATCCAAAAAAAAATCACATGCATGCATGCAGTGACATGGCGTAGTCTGTGTGCTATAGGGCGTGTGGGCGGGTTTGGCTCCCACCACACGTGTGGGCGTTAGCGTTGTCCAAGGAAAAAAGCGGTCGACGACGGTCGAGAGACGCATGGACTCCTACATGCCTTTGTATCCGGCCTTTCTGGGCCTGCACACGCGGGCCACACGACAACAGAACGAGCGAAGGCTGGACGAAGACCGATGACGTAAGGCGGGAAACGGAACGTTCCGTTTCTTTTAAGTAGTAGAGATAGAGATATGAATGACTCGAACGCATATGAAAAGAAACAAATATAAGTGTTGTTTTTTCAGCATCCAGCAACAACCATCGTGTTGCTACAGTGGTGCTTTTCCATACACGCTTGTCTTATATCAAGGAAAATGCCCTTTACTAGCTTAATTGTTGTCACACATGTTTACTAGTGTCTGCAAATGAATCTTAACCTCATATGGCATGTAAGAATTGTTCCTTACTATTTTTCTATCTTCTTTTGTGGAAAGAAGGATTATGATGTACTATAAAAATTCACTAGAAGTACAAAGCATTCCAAACAAAATAAAATTTACAATGAACTCCTTTGGCCATCAAATGACAACTACAGTAGCCAGAAACCGTCAACACGCTATTGTCAGTGCACCCCAACAGTTAGAAAGTATTTGTGCACGTGCCCTAAAGGACCATAGCACCAGAGCCATAGTCGCCGCCATTGAACCCTTGAATTGATCAAAAGGGCCCGACACCTTATCTTGGCATCGTGAATGTAGTACGAGAAATCCTAGCCTCGTCATACCAAGGAGGCGAAGGAACCTATGCCGGAGCTCCGTTGACTCCGTCCTGATGGAACAATTTGAGGATCGGAACCCAGAAGACTAGGACGAAGATGAGATGATGCCGTCCTCCTTAAGATCGTCTTGTGTGGAAGAAAACCATAATCTTAACTAATATATGGATCCAAGGCACCAGGATTCCCTCCCCGCCGTTTACTGGGGAGAAGAACAAACGAGGTGATCAGTGAAGTCTAGAAGAGTTAGGAATGCCACCGCCGCCTCTTAAGCGAGTGCAGAGCTCCTCTTCGGTTCCCCCTATTTTCCACTAGCATAAAAATGAATACACACGTGCCCGTGTTAATCGTACCTACGATACTTATCATATACCCCTAAAGTAAACTATGGCTACCGTAATCCTACTTAGGTTGATTTTGCTAAACCCTACACTTGCACATCAGAAAGAATATTCCTGCAAACTGGTGTCTACCTAGAAGTCGACGACTACTCCGTGTCTACCTAGTCGCATTGCTTCAATGCAACCTTCAACCACCTTCCTCCAATCCTTCTCAGCTCGCCATCCTCTAGGCTGTGTACATCTTTATCATGACATCGTCGACCTTCCTTTTGCAGCGGGATGACATCTTCCACCTTGACTCGGCTGAGAAGGAGTAGGCCTGCTAAGTTCCGGCTGAGACAGAGAAGAAGGAAATTTGTTGCTCGGTAGCTAGCATTATCGCCAGGATGAGGAGAAGTCCATGTTGTTCATCAAAAAGCTAAGGCAGTGACGAAGGAGCGTTTCTAGGCAGCCAGGAATGCGACCCTGACGTTCTATAGTGCCGCTTACTAGAGTCGGATGGGAAAGCACGCAGGCGATCTGGAGGGTTTTCGATGGGCCATGATAGTAAGATACGGACGTGGCATCGGTCTGAATGCCCGGAAAACCGCCACTTCATTTCCGGTTTGCGGGGAAAAAGGCGTCGGGACCACCGAGCGGACCGATACAAGACCGTGTTGGATGACAAAACACGGTCCGAACATTTGCAGGCGGTTTGAGGATCGGTGTGGGAGATGCCCTTAGAGTTTTAGTAGATTGGTGTGCTTGAGTGCGCTCGTGTGCGTCTAATTTGTATTTAGTATTTTTTTTGGAAGAGAAGGTAAACGAGAAACTGCATTGTGTATAGGAGCGAGGAGTTGGACCGGGGAGACGACCGGTAAAGATAGGGTGTGTAGTGGGCTCGAACTTGGCTGCACAATTTTGTCTAGGGACACTGTGCTGTGCTCTGAACTGACCCATGCGGGCCATGCCAACAAGTTTCAAGGTGGTCCATATTTATTACGGACAATTATTGGCATGGAATATTTCAAAGGTAAACACTCCTGATCTATAGTCTGAAGCGACGCCAGCGCCAGACCAATCGACGTCCGTCGATTCGTTGTAAAGGAGACGCTCCAGATTTCGCCGCGTTTCACAAAAAAAAAAGGAAAGCCCCGATCTCATGCCCCCGCTCACAATCATCTCCTCTAATCCCTCGATAGCATTAAACGCCGGCCCTGCCCGAGCTCTGCTTCCCACCTGAGTCGCCTCGCCGCTAGCTCGCTCACCAGATCCCCCGCTCAGCCGCCGTCTCACCGCGACTCCTCCACCCAACGACGCTTCTCCGCTCCGCGACCACCCTGGCCAGCGACGCCTCTCCGCTCCGCCTCATCAGCCCGCTCCATCCTCCTCGCGCACCTCCAGCTTCGCCTCACATCGGTGGACCGCAGCGCCGAGCCTCCTGCCCCATTGTTCCTCACTCGAGCCTCCCCGCCGAGCAGCATGGCTACCACCTAGTCCACTCCACCGACGCTACCTCGTTCGATTCCGCGGAGTTTTCTCAGTCGCTGGGCTATCCCATCTACTGATTCGGCTGCATCCCCATCGATTTGGATCGGCCGGCCGGAGTATTGGCCATTGGATTTCTAAATTGCGGCTGTATTTTTGAAGCTCCCCAACCTGAATCAAAGGTATGTGCACCTCCTAGAGTGCCCCAGATTTTTGGGGATTTTGTTAATTTTACAACCGATTTTGATGTGTAATGCACCCTTCAGATTGATGAATTTTGTGTTTTTTTGTTCATTGCCGGCCTAGTATTGTTTCGATTATTAAGATGTTTCAAATCTTGTCGGTGCTTCCTATCTATTTTAGAATTGCTGCCACACTTCATTTTCAATGCATCCTGCAAATGCTTCCTCTAAACAGAGCATCCAAGTAAACGTACCCCCATATTGGCGCTAAATTTGTTAGGATTACCACTTTTGAATTTCCATGCTTCCATCAAAGAATAAAAATGCACCCTGAATTGCATGAAATGCACCCTAAATTCCATGACTCAATCACACAAGATTCCTTCGTAAATGTCCCCTTTTTGGATACTGTCTTTCCAGAATAATGCTGCATCGCCAAAAATACTAACAGATGCGTCCCCATCCTGGCACCAAGCTTACTAATTTCAGTACCATGCGCCGTATTTGTTAGTGTCCATAATTTCGTGCTTTTGTAATCCTTTCTGTCATCAGTCAACATATATGTACTCTTATTTTGTAGTGCATTGCTTCCATACAACTACTTCCAGAAGAGAGCAAATCTATCACTTCATTCCTTACGAAATATTTTCTTACAGAAATGCTAACAATCCGTATTCCGTGTGTTCTCAGGTGACACTCAACAATGACTAAAAAGGAGTTGATCATGCTGCAGAGTCGACATTCAGCTGGTAGGTTACATGATATTGTCAAGGGCCTCCCACAGAGAAGGAAAGACCTCATTTGCACAAAAAAATGGGGTAATATGCTTAATATTAGCAAATTCTCAGCTCCAGAGGGTCTCCTAGAATGGATCGTTGACCGGATTGACCCGAAGCTAGGTGAATTTCAGAATCCACGAAACAATAACAGCATTCTATTCACTCGACAAATGGTTGAAAAGGCTCTCGGGCTTCCGTCTGGTACTAGGCCGGTGGTTATCATAAGCAAGCATGAAGAATCACCTCACCGAGAATTCTACAAAACGGACTATGAGCATGGGAGACGGGCGCCCATTCACAATGCTGCAACCATGCTACAAAACGGCAATGATCTAGATGATGAGACCTTCTTCAGGACATTCTTTCTAGTAGCATTGGCTACTCATCTTACACCCGGAACTGGAAATATGGTTCCTTTGGAATACTTAGGCAGCCTTGAAGTTGCTTCTGAGGTTTGCGAGTATGCATGGGGAGAGCAAATTCTCAAAGATGTCATGTCTGAGGTCGATACATTCCAAAAGAAGAAGAAGAAAGCACTACTAGATGGTGTCTTCAAAAAAATCTGGGTCGGCAGCTGCCTACCAGTGCTCGCGGTATACACACTATACTACACATATGTTTCTATAGCAGATTTCATAGCCTTATTCTTTCATTTAAATACACATGTTTTGATCATACTTTTTATTCCAGATTATATACATGGACCATCTTGACTTTCCTGAATCATCTTTGTCGACGCATCGCATAAATTATTCACTTCCCAGATCATCCCATGTAACCGATGCCGACTTCGAATTTGTCATGCTCGCTGATAAAAGTAGACTGAGCCTCAACCCATATATTTATGGCGCACGACCGGTAAGACACAACAAAATATGACTTCCATACCTTTCTGGTAGTCATTGCTTCCAACCAATATATGCAAAACATTTATCTTTCTCCATATACATCTTGATGGAAGCATTTTTATTCGACTAACGATCCACCAGTATTCACTATACTCCTAGACCATTGCTTTAATACTGCAATTTTTCTTTTGCAGTTTCGTGCACCCGAGGCAACCCCATATGCCGTTGTAGCGCCAATGTACCAGCAGCAATCTACTCAACAGCCAAATGTTCAACAAACAGATAATGATTCTACCAACCATCCAGCAGAGGTGCCCACCCAACTTTTTTATCATTTCGTAACAGAATTTTGTATTACATATCTTGTACTCCATGTTTGTTCTGGGTTTTCTAACCTTTCCTTCCGTGCTTCACAACAGGACATGCATCACCAGGCCCCTACATTACCTACAAATCAATCTGAGGTATACCATAATGAATTTTTCCTCACATATTACAGCCATAACATGCTATAAGATTAGCGACAACATATATACAACAAACCATGCTGCTACCTCCTTTCCTAAATGTTGTCATTGTTTACTTCTCATGCTTCCAGCTAGCATTACCGTCAAGAAAAACCACATATTCTATACAACAACCCATGCTGCTACCTTCCTACGTCATTGTTTCATGCGCTCAATTTGAAGCTTCCACCTTAATAATTTGTAAAAACCTTTATTCTTGCAGGAACTACCAGCGTTCATACTTCCAATTTTGCAAACGCATAATGCTAAATGGGCACTTGATATTTCAAAAGCCACATCACGCCTCATCAAACCGCACGCAAAGCGCATGAACGAGTTTGCACAAGATGTCGTTGCTGCCTCAAGAATTCATACTCCAACAACACCTACTTATTCCTCGCCTGATAGGGTAGGCCAAGACTCATATACTGAAAATGCTCAAGAACATGGGACCAAAGCTACACCCAACACCAAGTTTTGGCAGGAAGCAGCTGCATATGCCGAAGAGGTTGAGAAAAGTGTTCGAAAAACACCTAGTAATAACCAGGATGTTGCTTCTACATCAGCTCCTGCGACGAACCTATCCACCGGAGAGGAAGATACAAGGCGGACGATTCTTGATACGTACGAAGATGCAAGTTTCAGCTTTCTACCTCCCGGTCAAACTTGGACCCAAGTATGGTCCGAACCTGCTTCGTCGCCACATCATCCACATACTGCCGATGCCGCTACTGCAGTTGGACAATCCTCAGCTCCAGGTCAGTGCATCGTATACCACTACCAACCTGACTTCATCATCAATTGTTCATCACTAACTCCATTGGCATACATATCAGAAAATGCAGGACCAACAACCATGTCAACAGTGGACGCAAACTTGGCGCACATCAGTCACGGAACATCCCCTGTATAATCGCCAGCACCAACATCACCAACCCATCTCAATGAGGTGCATTATTTTAGTTCTCAACAATGCTTCCATTCACCCAACTTGTAGCTTCCGTTACATATTTCCCATGTTTCCAACAACCACCATATGTAGCTTCCATTACACATATGTCTATTACTCCCTCCGTAAACTAATATAAGAGCGTTTAGAATACTAAAGTAGTGATCTAAATGCTCTTATAATAGTTTACAGAGGGAGTACATATTTTCCATTCATTACTCAACAACTGCATCATTTCAACCCATTCCTAGCACGTATTACTTATTTCTCAAGTTTCCAACAACTTGTTTACATGCTAAAACTTAGGAAAATGGAACCGAAGCACCTAGCAGCATCCATATCGTGACCGAGGTACTGATGCATCCTTTCCAACTCACTTTCACTCCAAAACCCCATTCTATCTCCACCAAACCACATGAACAACAAATAATGTATTGTACATATTATGATCCATTCAGGTACAACAACCCACCGTGAGGGATATCCCTGAAACTATTGGCACCCAAACTCAGGAAAAGAAAAATAGGAAGAAGCGAGCTTGCCTTCGAAAAACCGAGGACACAAGGTTGAAGAAGCTCAAGGTTAACAGTTCCTCAATTCAAATATACACTAAGTACATTACCACCAGATGTGTGAGACCTCCGACAAAAAAGGAAAACAGGTTACAATTTCCATCATCTATAATTCATCTCATCCATTGCCTTAAATTTCTTCATACCGAACCATGCTTCCACAATAGACTACTCATGCTTACAATCTATGAAACATTTGCTTCCACCATTTACTTATAAGGCACATTCTTTCCATGTGTTCTCCCAGGGCTCCTTTTGTTGATTACCAGGGGTATCACATATCATATGAAGATTTCCGCGAGGCAATGAAACCACGCGGGTTCGTTGACACCCATACAATGGAGCTCTACATTCGACAATTCAACCTTGAACAATCAATTCAGACTTGTGGATCCGCTCTTCCAACCAAATATGCATTCTCACAATCTTTGACCGTAACCACATTTCACCCATGTCTCAAATGTTTCATTATTTACATAATAAAATTATCCTAACATTTTGTTTCTACCTTTCAACAGGCTAAACTACTGGTTCCCGAGGACAAATTCATTGCATCCAAGTGCCTTCGTGAATTCAACACTGCATACCAAGATGGCTCCCTCAAGTCAAAGGATCTTGTATGCCTCCTTACATTTTTATTGAATGCTGTTGATTAACAATAAATGTTCAAATGTGACAACTCACATGGCTCTGACCATGATAATTTGCAGCTATACTTCGCCATCCCCCAAAAAGAACATTGGATCGTGTGCTGCATCAACCTTCTGTACAAACAGATCAAGATATTTGACTCAGGCAGGAAGCTCAAGAATGACAAGGCATACGAGATATCCAACAATCTGGTTAGTACTCTCTCCAACTTACAATAACGAAATTCTAGTTCCATGCTTTACGATGATGCATCCATTACATTTTGCATCCTCGTCTTTTTAGGTTAGCAATTTTGTGACACTTGCGGCACATGCTAAAGCTTTCACAAAGTTGGATTTCATGAAGTTCACGTGTTTCAACCCTCCGGAATGCCCCCAACAGAAAACAAGTTTCATACAAACTATTTGCAACTCAATTATTAAGAACCTACACACTAAGTTCAATGCTTTGTCCCCTATATTACCAGCTATGATTGTGGAATATTCGCAATGCTCTTCATGAAGCAATGGGGTGGGAAGAAAATGGCAGATTTTAGCAAGGTACTTCACCTTCATCCTACCTACACCTAACATGTCAACCGTACGCATCTACCATTTGTTTTCCATGCTTCCGACCAACAAAACTACCATTATAGTTGCCCCAAAAACAAGCATGTTTGTGCTTCATCCTACATACACCTCACAAACAAATCTTTTCAATTTCACATGCTACCAACACATCCTTCTCAAGCTTCAATCTACACAATTGTATGCTTCAATGCTCTAACCACAAGCTGATGTCTATTGCAGGACACTTATGACCATCGCGCGCTTATCACAGAAGAAATCCTCACTTCACAACTCAACACTCAAGATCCAAGCTGGGTACTGAAGAAGAAATGAGAAGCCTGCATAGTCCTGTCCAAGAAAATAAAAATCCGTGCTTGAGAAGCCATCGTAGAAGCTTACAAGAGAATACAAGATGGCGCTTCTATCAACTGTGTCCTTCGATTTTTTCAGTGAAATTTTTAGATTTTTTTTAGTAAGACACTACTTTTCAGTAACCATCAGACCAGAGTCATGTTTGTTTCCTTAACTGACTGTGTTTCCGATCATCGGTTACCCTACCACATTTTACCTGTTTTCTGGATCAATCTCTTATTCAGAATTACTTACAAAGAAATTTACCCAAGTTGTACATTTTTTTTACTCAATGCCATCTCCAACCAACTTCCCCATGCTCCTACTTCATACAAGTTTTTTTCCACTACATTAGTGCTGCTGCTTCTTCCTCACATCACTCTTTCATATTAAGATATCCACGCCTTGTATACCTTATTTCACACCCATACAAATAGATGTTTCGGTCATGGAAACAAGATGCATCCAAGTAGTCTGCTACTAATCAAACTAACCAAACTGACCTTCACAACACCAGCCGTTCCACAAACTTATTACACACCTCTATACTTCTTCCTTTACAAAAATGTTTCATTATATTACCTAACTACCTATCACAGACTACATTTGAAATGATTAGGACTCGGCAATACCCTTTTTTCAGACATGGGATTCAGCAAGCAATGTCAATTTTTTTTCATATCTTTATTCAAAGTCCAGCCAATACACTGGATAGGTTCAAAGTTTCTGCATCAAAAGCATACCCACAACAAACCACAACAAATCTCAAATCTTAAACATGTTCTGACCAACTTTTTACACAAAAAACACACTACTTGGTAACATACCAGATATCACTTATTCTCAAACTGAAACAAACTTTGCATTTTACAGTGTCAACTCCGTCTCTCGCCTAACTTTCTCAAACTCCTGCTTCTGCTTATGCCTCTCAAGCGCTAGATACGGGCAATTTCTCTTGTCGTGCCAATCCTCTTTACAGTACGAACACAAACCCTTCTTCTTTCTTTTGCTGCGCCTTTTCCTGCCTAATCTCCACCAGGGGTTTCTTCCTCTTCTCTTTATCTTTTGGTCTACCTTTTTTCGCAGATTTAGGAGGATTTTTCACACTGCTGCAGCCTACTACTTCTTCATTAGGTGCTGCTGACTCTGGCAACCCACCTGACAACCTCCACTTCCATACCAGGTTGCTTAAATCATCTACTCCACCAGTAACAATCTTGTACGTTTCTGGACCAAAACATGCATCCGAAGCAAGGGTGCACATCCTAATGCACAGGTCATTGTACCTCAAAGTATTTGTTTCTGGGACATCTGCAGAAAAGAGATTGCTTCTTGCAGGTCTAACGGTTGCTTCCTCAGACCATCTATACAACAAGTACTTCTCTGGTATTACTTGCACATTAGTATGCACCATGACCTTCACAATGTGATGACACAACATCCCATTCATGTGGAATCGGTTGCATGAGCAGTCATATGAGTTCTCAACTGGGTCAACAACAACCACACGGATTTTTGTAGAACTTGGATCGCATCGTCTAACCTCAAACTTAAGTTTATTACCTTCAATCGGATTAATCATCAAAGCTGTTGTTTCCTCCATCATACCTCTGAACTTTCCGAAGGCAGACCTGGTGTAAAACTTTGACGCTTGCTCCTCTATCTTGTACCTAGCGAAATAGACATTAACAACTTAGAACTGATTACAGAAGCATGACCACGACAATACAGAAGCAATATCACAGTACTGATGATGCTTACAGAATCAGTTATGGAAATTGAATAAAATATCCTGCCTTACCTCGACCACAACGTTGGAATCGTCGCCTCGCCGAGGAACACAGCATTGTCCTCCCGGTCTAGCCTAGTTTCCTGAATGTACTCATACTGCTTCACGAATTGCCACACCGAGTCATGAGGGTGCACAAGCTTCTTGAAGAATGAGTTCAAACCTTCTGATCTGCCGGTCGTTCCAGTGAAGGGAAAGAAATTCTTTTTAAAGTACGCTGGTGCCCATGGTTTTCTGCATTCCCACATGTTAATCAGATGTGTGTGCTCAACAAGCTCATGCTTCAACACCATCTGCTTCCATGCTTCCCTCAAATTCTTCTATGGTGTCCGTCCCATTCACACAATAATAGAATTCTTCCTCAAATTCCTCTCTTGTCCTAAACAACATACCCAGTTTTTCCTTCGCGATCTTCAGCACATGCCACTTGCAACATCTGTGTATTATACCTGGAAACACCATACCAATAGCTGTCGCCATCGCTTGATCTTGATCAGTCATTATGCATCCAGGAGGATCATGACCCATTGCATCCATCCACCTCTCAAACACCCACTTGAATGTCTCTATTGTTTCATCCGGAAGCAACGCACATCCTAACATCATCGTCTGCATGTGATTGTTGATCCCCACAATGGGTGCAAATGGCATATCGTACCTGTTCGTACAGAACATAGTGTCAAAGAAGACGTAGTCTTTGAATTTCTTGTATGCCTCCCGGGTCCGTCCATCCACCCAGAAAAGTGCCCTCACTGCTTTGTTCTCATCTTCCAGCTTCGCATAATAGAACCGGGGACTCTCTGCATGAAGCTTCTCAAAATATTCCATCGTTTTCGCCATATCATTTAAAGACACCTCATTTCTCATCTTAGTTCGAATGTTTGCAACGTCTCTGTCAGTGTATGGTAGGTTGCCTAGTTTCCCATGCAAGTCTCCAAGTGTAGCCATGATCAATGCGGTTGGTATGTTCCGATTATGCAGTGTCTTGAGAAACATGTAGTCCTCATACGGCACCTTCCTATGAGATCTATAGAACCTCGTCCATTCTTCCCTACTCATCATTGGGTGTGTATGTTGCTCCTCAAAAACTGAGACTTCCCATTTTCCATTCCTCAACAACACGGCCATCCGTGCTCTACATTCATGCCTATTAACCTTGTTCCTGCACCGTTGCTGAGCAACCTTCTTATTACCAAAATCTGGTTCTTTGTTTGATGCACTGCCTTCTTCTTCTGTTGCGTCACACCATTCAGGATCACAACCTCCTTTTTTTTCCTCCAACCTGCCCTTTCCCCCCTCTTGCATCAACACACTCAAACTCTCTCCTGATGATGTGGTCACACCCCTTCTTCTGTGTCCTCTTTGTGTAACAAATCCTAGTGCCAAATCCAAGCTTCCTTGCATATTTATTATAAACCTTCTGTGCTTCCTCGATGGTGTCAAACACCTGTCCTACAAATGGCGCAGCTGGTCGAGGAGTAGTTGCGTCATCAACAAATGGCATATACGTGTCCCCTTCGATGTCATCCATGATTTCATCCTGCATAGAAAAATACAATTTAGCATCGACATTTTGCATCCACGAACATGCTCCTAAATTCTGTTACGCCTTGTTATCTCCAGCTGATTTCTACAATTTGGTTCAATGATTCAATCCCAACCATTGCATCCTATAAATATTGGTGAATATAGGAAATATATACTACATACTCCTATGAATTACGCAGGCAAATTCAACGAATGATGCACGAAGAATAACATTGTGCCAACCCTCACGCTACACACTAGCACATATCTGAAACTTGACAGTCACATATAAGCATCCAACACGCATTCATTTTGCATCATGGAGCAACACATCATGCTTCTATCTACGTATCATCATATTATTCATAAATCTATATCAACAATCACAGAATAGTTGTTCTGAACAGAGAAACTTGCATCCCACAACAACCTCCCATCACAACGACCACAGAACTCGACAAAAATCATCAGAAAATCGCTGAAACTTTTATGGAAATTGTTCATCTTACCTCTTCATCTCCATTGTTCACAACCGGTGGATTCTGGTAAGGCAGATCAATACCGGCTGCAGAACCCCCAACTGGTTCTGAACTCATGCCCGGAGACGAAGCACGACGCCAGTTTGCATCAGAGATCGCCCTATACTCAATTTCGCGGCTGAGATGCGCCATTTTTGCAACTACGGAAGGGAAGCATTCGCGCCAGGAAATACTATGCAAGACAGAATCCAGCGAGAGGGAGGAAGGCGTACGTCCAGGGCGTGCGTTTAGGGTGCAGTAATTACATGCATGGAAGCAACTAATTAACGCTCATTAAACCACCTATGCGGGGGGCCTCCTACCAAATCGGATGGACCTGATTATCTTCATCGTACGGTCCTACAGTGGTCTGATGGATGCATCCCTGCTGTAGTCTGATCCCTAGTGGTCGCCTATTTCAAAACAGAGAAAAGCCATGGATTACCGTTTTTGTGGTAGCTTTATTTTTTGTTTCTGTTAGCGGAAATTGGAGGCTAAGCTTGCTAAGGAAACATGCGGATTGCCGAAATAATTTCCTCAGGTTTTCCTCTTGATCACAATGTTAGACATCATAACTCAGACCTTGTGAAATTTGAAATAGAATGGTAAAATCTGAAAAGAAAAGAGAAAAACTACACTGCAACCTCTACCTAGTACGATTTGTAAATTTCCCCACCTACCATCACATGTCTAAGCAAGACCTTCGCTGCCTATATATTTTGACCACATCTTTGCGTGCAAACACATGAAAGCCCATCATGTCTCATTCATCCGTGCTTTGCAGATCCACATTGCTCTCTCTTGAACATTTCGTATAATAACTAGGTTTTAGGGAACACAAACATGGGGGCTTAGGTTGGATACAACACCAAGACGATATTAGTAACTATGTATGACTAAGAGGCATCGGGAAAGAAACAAATACATGGGCGGCATCTTAATCGAGTTGCAGGACCCCAGCTTTTACGGAACATGTATAGTAAAAGCCGGCGGTTGGAGACGATGACACGGTACACGGCTGGTGCCAGCCGGCGGTGTTACCACATGCGTCTTGCCACCGATCTGGGCTTTTTTTCGTCGGAGTGACCACTGAACTCTGTTAGGCCGAACTGAGAAGCAGAGCACAAAACAGCGCCCCTGCTAACTCCCCTCCAAAAACAAATAGAGCACATAACTGCTGGACTTTTTTTTTTCAGAATGGTTAGACTTAGATTGTCCATTTCAATTTTGGAGCAAATAAGTTCGCATCTAGCAATTCTTTGGTTCTTGTACACAGCTGGGAACAAGAGGTTAGGGGTGGAAAAAAAAATGCAGTCCTAATATTTGCGACCAGAATCTCCTGGGGGTTTACTCTTTTGTATGATGCGACTTTCGGCGTGCCGGGATCACTCGAATTTGGCAGCCAAAATTTGTTTCTGTGCCAGCGACCTGCCTACATTAATCTATCCAGCCTGGCCCGGCCCATTAATCTTTCCAGCCTGGCCCACGCAAGGGAGGAAGCAGAGTGTGTGCGGAGGAGATCGCCGCCGCCGCAGCCGTGTCGGCGACGTCGCCGGTCATCGCGAACTCTCCGTGAGGTACGTACGCTCTAATAACACTACGACGCAATGTGCCTAGCATGTTTAAGAGTTCCTATAACCTAATAAAAGATGCGTTTTGTTTTACATCAATCACAACAATATGGACAAGATGCTCTCAGACGCTTCCATGTCAATGTCATCACATTAGAGTACTAACAAAACCAAAAAGAAACAGAGAGAGTACTGGTAAACAAACGAATCTGGGCCTGTATGTATAACTGCTGGTGTGTTTGAGGGAATTAGGCCCAGCATCTTGCCCCATGATCTGATCAGGGAGCAGAGCATCTCAGAGTGTGTGCAGAGCAGAGCAGAGCATTTGGGCCTGTATATATAACCTCAAACGTGGCCAGCAGCTAAAGAACTTGAAGAGCATCATCTTGTCATCTTGAATGCATGTACAGAAGAATATTAGTTCATTTGATCAGCTAACATATGTATTCACAGGCCAATAACAAGAAGACCAAAACGGGAATTTGTGGCTGAACTGACCAGTTATGAGTGTGGTCACAGTTCCACTTCAGATGCCACATGGAGTTGTCCAGGCACCGCGAGCTTCTAGCTGTCTTAGAAAGGGATCGATCCCGCGGTTTCGACTTCACCTTAGAACATTCAGTACCCTTGGCAAGCACTAGATATTCGTTATGTTTTTTCACTTCCTTTGCAGAGGCTCGTAGATAACAAGATACCTGAAATTTGAAAAAGGCTCCTAATCTGAACCAACACTAATTTCTCTCTCACACATACAGTGAAGTGAAATGTGGAAGGATTAGGAGTTACCTTCCTACACTGCGTCCAGCAGCTAGCATCTTCATCATCAGAAGCGCATGAGAGCAAATCGTCATCTTCTATACCGACACCTCCTATGTCATGGTCTTGGCTGTAGAGACAGAAACGAGAGGTGTGAATTTTGATGAGTCTATAACTCTATATCGAACATCTAAGTTGATAACTGATGCTTTTTACTTGAATAGGAGAGAAAATAAGAAATTAATTGACCTGAGGTTCTTCGCCTGCAATGAGCTCTGCCCATCAACTTAGATCCATGACAGAGTAAGAATCGATTGTGTCGGATTTAGGGTTCCGGCAGACCCTTGAGGTTCGAACACTGGGGTGCGCGCGGAGATTAAACCCTCTGCCTGCATGTTCCTCGCCGAATCGCTAGGATCGAAACTACCAAACAGAACAACACAAGAGACACAAGATTTATACTCGTTCAGGCCACCATTGTGGTGTAATACCCTACTCCAGTGTGTGGTGTGGTGGATTGCCTCTTGGGCTGATGATGAACAATACAAGGAAGAACAGCCTCGCGAGGGTCTGTTCTTGGCTGGTGCGACGAACTGCTAGGAGGAGTTCAATCGCTCTATCTACTGGTTTCTTGGTGAGGATCCAGATGCCCTACCCTGGGGGTGGCTAGTCCTATTTATAGGCAAAGGCCCTGGGCCTCTTCCCAAATATTGAGCGGGAAGGGCGCCAACAATTGGCCATTTTGAAGGGGAACAACGGGTACACTTATCCTGACTAAAGTCGGTCCTCGCCTATCAAAGGCTCTGGTGGTGACGCCTGTTTGGGCTCCACAATGACTTCTTCCCTGCCGTTGGGCTGGTCTTAGTCTTGTTGCACCGAAATGGATGCCCTTGTTTGATCGCTTCGCTGCGCTTGCTCCTTTGCACCAAAGAGGAAAGGAGGACCTCTGGGGCTGGCGCCCGACCGCGCCCCTGGTCGTCATGGCTTGCGTCATGGGCACCTCGCGAGGCACCCGCCTTGAACTCTCCGCCTCCTCGTGAGCTAGCTTGACGAGGCCGTGCTGAGGAAGCTCCTTGTCGTCCTCCCATGAGGCTTGGCCCCTCGCGAGGTCTTGAGCTTGTGTTGATGAAGATGGGCTCTGTTGGGCCTCCTTTGAGCCACGCCGCAGAGCCGCAGAGCGAGCAAGTCTGGGACCCCGTTCCCGAACGCCGACAGTAGCCCCGGGCCTGGCGCGCCCGAACAGCGGAGCAGAGGCGAAGGGCAAGTGCAAAGCGTCGCGGGCCCTAACAGCCTGCGGCCTTGGGCGCCGCGTGGCGGTTGATTGGACGTGGGCGGCACTGTTCCCCCACGCCCCCTTATTTTATGCCTTGCTAGGTGGGCTCGTTGCCGCACATAGCCACTCCCCCTTCCTCTGCTCGAGCGCTCTCTGTCCTTTCTCCTCTCGAACTCCAGTTTCCATATCCAATCCAATCTCGAACCTTCCCCCCCCCCTTTCTGTCGTCATGGCTCCGCCGAGGAAGGGAAGAGGGAAGAAGCCCATGCCGCCGCCTCGCTCATCGTCGTCGGCGGCCACCGCCGTCGATCGGCCGGTCATAATCAATTAAGAAGGCCTGGGCAAGGTTAGCTCGGCCCTGGCCACCATCTTCAATGAGTGCGGGAGGACGACGGCCTGGCCCGCGTCTCGCTTCTCCATTGACAGGATTGCCACCGAGGTCTGGTACTTCGCCGACGCCCTGTGAGCGGGACTGGTTCCCCCCTTTTCTGATTTCTTCAACGATGTGCTTTCCCATTATCAGATCCATATGATGCACCTGGGTCCTGAATCCATCACCCTTCTCGCGGTTTTCGCTTTCGTTTGTCAGGAAATGATGGGCATCATTCCTTCGGTTGCCTTGCTGCGCCACTTCTTCTCTCTGCGCCTTGCCGACCCTACCCAATGTTCGGGGTGCGTGAGCTTCGTCGATGCGCCTAAGACAGCGGCTTCAGGGATTGACTTCAGTCTTCCTCCGCCCGCGCCTGGGTTTCACGAGCGGTGGCTGTATGTGGACATAGGGGTGCCCAGCCCCCTGCTGACGAAGCCATCTTCGCCTGCTGTCCCCAACTCAGGCTGGGGCCAGGAGACGCTCACGAGCCCCCGGCTCGCCTTTGTCTGGCGTCGCCTTGAGTTCCTGAGGGAGCTTGGCGTGACGGCGCCCAAGGTGGTGAAGGAGTTCTTGCTACGACGCGTTGCCCCTCTCCAACACCATTCTCATCGGATGTGGGCTTTCAGCGGCCGTGGGGATCGTATGCGGCTCCAGGAAGAGGACTTGACACCTGAAGCGCTGAGGAAGGTGCTCTTGGTCTTGACTGGGGATCCTTCCCCCGGCGGCATCCGTCAAGGGGGGGGCCTTGCTGTACCTCTGCTCGAATAGAGGTGACTTCGTGAATCAGATGCCCATCTTCGACGAATGGGGGCCGCGCCCTGCTGGCCTCCAGGGGCCTCGGAGAACCCAGTGGTGGTGGTCGCCCTCGCAGCCGGCCAGGGCGACTCTTCCTCAAGTGGCGGAGCAGGGAGGCATGAGCCTCCGGAGGCCTAGGGTGCCCCCGCCGAGGTGACAGCACTGGGCGGCGCTCATGAGGGAGCGGACCCTGAGGCCCGTGCTGCCGTAGCTGAAGGTGGCGAGCGGCCGCCCGTAGTGCCTGCGGCTGAGGCCCCCGAGGCCCCAGCTGCTCTTCTCGGTGAGGCGACCGGCGGACGCCCCTGACGCGGGTTGCCTCGGTGCTTCCTCTTCATCGCAGGCTGACCCCTGCGCTCAACTCTTCGGTCGCTTCCGCGTGGACTTTGAGGCCCTAGAAGGGAGGCCTTGGGCGATGATTACCCTTGTCGCCTGCTGAAGCGTAGGAAGTACTTCGTCATCGATGAGTAAGCCTTCTCCCTTCCCTGCTCCTGATTCTTCTGTTGCCTTTCCTGATCCTTGCTCCGCAGGGCCCTTCCTTCGGAGCTCATGGAGGTGGATGAGGAGCCATCCGCCTCGCCTCCACCCTCTCCGCCGTCTCTGATCGTTCCGAGCAGCAGGACCCTTGTGGTGAGGCCGGTTGGTGAGATGAACCAGCCCGAGGCGCAGCGCGGCCCTGCGCTCCCCGTGGCCTTCCTTCGCGAGCCTTCTCGCGTCATAGCCAGCCTGCCGTGGGCTTCTCATCTGGTCGTGGACCGTGATTGGCTGGGGTACTCCCGACGCTCTTCACTTGGAGATGGACTGGCTCTAGGTCGGGCCTCTGGTAGGGCGTGCCCGGTTATCTCAAGGGCGCCAGCCCCCAGCCCCCTGCCCGGGAGGGGTGTGCTGATCCGTGCCCCACGGCGCTCGCTTGGGGCGGATGATGGTGTGGAAGAGCGTGCTCGGCGCCGGGGCGCGCGCTCTTCGCCAAGGGTTCCTCCGGAGGGCGGCTGACGCGGTGAGCCTGCTTGGTGAGGAGCTCGCTGATGAGGACGCGCGCCTTGAGCCCGAGGGCCTGCGCCTGGTTGTAGAGAGGCGCGAGCTGGAGGCGACTGCCGCCCTCGCGCACCGTCGGCGCAATCTCGATGATGAGGAGGCCAAGGCGTCGCTGGTGGCCTCTCGGGAGGCCCGTTCCCGGGCTGTCGAAGAAGCCCGGGAAGCTAACCGGCGGCGAGAGGCCACAGAGGAGCGGGCACGGGAACTCCTGGCCCGGTGCCGCTCGCTGGAGGAGCAGGTGGAGCTGCGTGAGGCGGCCCTTGCGTCAATGAAGGTGGCCTCCGGCAACCCAGCGGAGCTCCAGAAGCGTGAGGAGGCGCTGACGCTGGAAGTCGCCGAATGCGCATGCGAGTACGAGTGCTTGGAGACGAGGGAGCGCTCGGTGACACGGGCGGAGGACGATGTCGCTGCGTGGGAAGCCCGTGTCTCGGAGGAGGTCGGACGTCGGGTGGCGACGGCGCGCCTGAACCTTGAGCGCGAGTTCAAGGAGAGGCTGGAGTTGGTCCGGACCGAGGCCGAAGGTAGGACCAACATCCTCAGGACCAAGCTGGAGGAAGCAACGCGGCGGGCCGATGCTTTGCGGGTCGCACTTGAGGCGGCGCAGGGGGAGTCAACTACTTCCCATGCCGAGGTGCTTCTTCTTCACCAACGGGTGGTCGAGGCCGAGGCCGTCGCTCGCCAGAATGCGGACGAGATGCGTCAGCGGCGGCTCTTGGAACATGAGCACACCCCCATGCTCACCATGCTTTGGGAGAAGGCCAACACGGCCTTAGGTAACATTTGCGAGGCGGCCGTCGGCGAGCCGCGCGCCATTAACTACGCTGGCAACCTTCAGTTCTTCACCGACATCGTGACGCAGCTGGAGGCGCGGTCGGTCCGGGCCAACAGGTTGGTGGAGGAGAGGAGCCGTGCCCTGCTCGGGCGCGCCTTTTCCCGCGTCTTCCGCCATCTCCGGAACATGGATCCTCACTTTGACTTTGACACTGCCATCGCCCCAGTCCCCCAGGCCGTCCGGGACGACCTGGCGTATTGGGTGGAAGACAACGTAGACGCCCTTGTCAGGGCCTTCACTTCAGATGACGATGGCGTGATCGTGGCCGCCGACGAGGGCGGCGTGGTGGACGGCCCTGATGCCGCCGGTGACAACGCGGAGGGCGATGGCGAGGCCAGCGACGCCAGCGACAGTTCGGGCAGCGTTCCTGAGGATGCATTGGGGGATTTATCTGACTGACAGCGCATTGTTCCTGTTTCCTTATCCTGCATGAATAGAACTCAGGCTTTTTGTCCCGATGGTTGTAAGAGCATTTTTGGGAGGGGGTGCCCCTCATGTAAAACTTATGTTCAGCGTACTAGTGAATGCTACGTCACTCACATGCCCGCGCCAAGTGGTTGGCCATGTGACGAGTCGGCTGGCTAGTTTACCTTTGTCCCGAGTGGGCCTCGAGATAACTTGTCGGAGGCCGTGGCGCCTCGCACGCCTCCTGATTGAATCCGTGGGATCTGCAGTGAGAAACCTCCTGAGAGGGTATGTCGGCGGCAGTCTGGGCTGCACGCAAGCCAGGCCAGACCCGGCTCGCGAGGGGCTCACGAGGGGAGGCAGCTGAGGCGAGGTCGTAACCGAAATGCGAAAGATTGCTCGAACGAGACTAAGCACCCCTTCCCCAAACACACGCAAATCTCAAATTCGAGTCTAGCTTAAAGCCAGCGGGGGAAAGCAACAACCAAGAGAAAAGCAATAAAAGCAGAAAAAGGCCGCGCCCGGCACCTAGTCTAGTCTTGGACGTCTTTTCACCAGCGCGGAGCTAAGTGCTGCCACTAGGCGTGGGAGGGAGCCCCAGGGCCTGAGGCCGGCACCCCTAAGACTCCGGGGCGTGTACAGCCCCACTCATTATTACGTGAGAGCGTCACGGGGCGGCGAGCTTCACAGGCACTAGGCCTTCTTCACAGGTACCGGCCTTCCTTCATATCGCCTGACGTGGGCCCCGCCTTGCGCCGCACTCTAGTGCCATCAACGACGACCGGAAACCAGGACGCCGCCGATGGGGTAGAGCGGTCGCCAGTGGTTCCCCCGACGACCACGGGTCCTCCGCCGGGGGCAGGCCCTGAGGCACCTCCCCAACGGAGGGCCTACCTCCTGGGAACGCCTTGCTCCGAATGCCGCGGTGGTGATGTCGGATCTCGGCCCCTCTCCTGCAGCCCCTGACGCCCTACTCCTGAGGGGTAAGAGGCCGCGGGAGCGGGGCAGCTGCTCGCTGTGGCGACCTGCACCTCCTGCAACCCATGATTAATGTATGCCAGGTCCTGAGGGATTAGTGGTACCCGATAATCGTCGCTTCCAGCGTGGCCGGTGGGGCCGTCCCTGGGTTCCTTGAAGAGCTCATCTTCTGGCGCCTCGTCCCCCCATCTCGGGCTGAGGAGTGAGCCCTGTTCGCCTTCACGCGGGTGCCCTTGATCCATCATGTGGGGCACGTACTCTTCTGGGGCGTCATCCCGAAGGCCGCACCATAGGGCTCCACGTGCCATGCAGCTCTGCCTGATGCGCCTACCAGGGGGTGGTAGCGCGGCAGCCCGCTGGGGCCGTGGGTCGCGACGAGTCCTTCTTCGCTGGCGGGGAGCGGAGCCAGTGCTGCCGCTGGTTCGGTGCCGACAGCTTCGCTAGTGTTGGGGTAGCCTTCGAGCCCGCGGGTGCGCGTGGGGCCCCCGCGTGGGCCGCCCTGAGCCTGGGGCGGGAGCTGAGTGCAGAAGGGGTGAGCCCCCGAGGCGGCGAAGCCCAGGAGCTCCGCCACCCGCTCTAGCAGCACATCGCGGCCGCCTTCCATCAGCCTGCACTGCAGCGGCTCTCGGGTCACCGTGAGTGCGGCCCTTGAGTTCGCTTGCTCCCGGCGGGTGTACGGCGTCGTGGCTGTGGCGTGGTTGGAGGCCCTTGCTGCCGACCGCGTCTGTCGCAGTGTTAGAGCTGTCGAGGCCTGTCCGCGTCTCCCACGGCCCGCAGCGCCCTGCGGACCGCGAGCTACTGGGCATGGGTCGCCCGGCGGCGGCTCTGTGGCGGGCCAAGCCGCCCAGGGATCAGGGTTGCCCGCCTGGTCGCCGAACATGGTTATGATGATGCGACGGGACGCGAAGTGGCGGAAGGTGGATCCCGGCGCATTCCTACCTGGCGCGCCAAATGTCGGATTTAGGGTTCCTGCATACCCTTGAGGTTCGAACACTGGGGTGCGCGCGGAGATTAAACCCTCTGCCTGCCTGTTCCTCGCCGAATCGCTAGGATCTAAACTACCAAACAGAACAACACAAGAGACACAAGATTTATACTGGTCCAGGCCACCATTGTGGTGTAATACCCTACTCCAGTGTGTGGTGTGGTGGATTGCCTCTTGGGCTGATGATGAACAATACAAGGAAGAATAGCCTTGCGAGGGTCTGTTCTTGGCTGGTGCGATGAACTGCTAGGAGGAGTTCAATCGCTCTATCTACTGGTTTCTTGGTGAGGATCCAGATGCCCTACCCTGGGGGTGGCTAGTCCTATTTATAGGCAAAAGGCCCTGGGCCTCTTCCCAAATATTGAGCGGGAAGGGCGCCAACAATTGGCCATTTTGAAGGGGAACAGCGGGTACACTTATCCTGACTAAAGTCGGTCCTCGCCTGTCAAAGGCTCTGGTGGTAACGCCTGCTTGGGCTCCACAATGACTTCTTCCCTGCCGTTGGGCTCGTCTTGGTCTTGTTGCACCGAAATGGATGCCCTTGATTGATGCTCTCGCCTGCGCTTGCTCCCTTTGCACCAAAGAGGAAAGGAGGACACTGCGCGGGCTAGAGCCCGACTGGCGCCCCTGGTCGTCATGGCTTGCGTCATGGTCACCTCACGAGGCACCCCGCCTTGAACTCTCCGCCTCCTCGTGAACCAGCCTGACGAGGCCATGCCTGAGGAAGCTCCTTGCCGTCTGCCCCGCGAGGCTTGGCTCCTCGCGAGGGTCTTGAGCTTGTGTTGATGAAGATGGGCTGCGCTGGGCCTCCTTTGAGCCACGCCGCAGGCCGCAGGCAGGCAAGTCTGTGGACCCCCGTTCCCAGAACGCCGACAGATTGCGACCTTGTTGAGGGAATCAGGGCCACCTGTTGCCATTTGATCTGATCAGGGATCATAACTGAGGCCATCAGAATTTCAGAAGCTACCAAACTTGAATAGCATCTTGTGATATAACCTATTGGATCTTCCCCTTCTTCCCACAGCTGAAAGTAAGTGTCGCAGGCGGACAACAATATCAGAAATTGCAAGTTCATGTGGACCATGTTGCAAGATACCTATAAAAAGTAGTTTTTGCTGAACTGGAAAATTATGAGTATGACCGCAGTCCGCTCCACATTTCAGATGTGGATGAAGTGTCTATTGCTCGAGGCACCGCATGCTTCTGGCTGGCTCGGAAAGGAGTGTAGCGACAGTTGTTGCTTAGGCGGTGGCTTTAGTCTTACTGTTGTATGATTTTGTAAGGTCTTGCGAAAATAATTAATAAAATGGCCGTATGCATCTCCTAGATGTAGAGGCCGGAGGTCATCCTCCTTTTCTAAAAAAAAATCTTCATCATCAGAAATGCAAGAGAGGAAATCCTCATCTCCTATGTCATAGTCTTGGCTGTTACAAACAAAAAACGGGAGAGATGAATTGTCACGGGTGTATATCGAACATCTCAGTTGATTGATAACTGATGCTAATTGAATATAAGAGAAGAACAAATTAGTTGACCTGAGGTTCGTCCGCTGCGAGGAGCTTTCTCCCACTGCTGCAGGCTCGTGAAACAGGGATGGTTCCTCCTCTGCTTCTACATCATCGGATCCTTGGATGACGTCCCCCAAGTCATGGTTGCTGCGGATTTCCTTGAGTTGCAGCACGGGGTGGTTGGGGTGTGCGCCCACTTCTGTTTGCAGCATACCAAGATTTCCCACTTTGCCCTTGTAACCAAGTGAAATCTGCTTGAGCACTGGAAGGTGATTGATACCAATAATCCCTGATTCCAAATTGCAAACACTGAATTCTAGCATTTCCATCTGGGGCGAGGCGCCCTTCTCGAATCTCACCTCCCTCAGCAAACCCGGACTAGTAATGCAAAGTTTCCTGAGATTCAGAAATGCTTCTGCGATGAACACTAACTTCTTCCCATGGTAAGAAGCGACCCCAAGATTGAGGAGCATGAGCTTGGGCAGCTTTCCTAGCGATCCCAAGAAGCGATCTTCCTTTAGTTCGCTCCACTCCAAGTGAATCTTCACCAAATCCTTTAGAGTTCCAACCCACTCGGGCAACTTTCCTCCAAGGTTCCCAACCAACTTCAACTTATTTAGCAGGGGAGGAGGGGAGGAAACATTATGCAACCACTCGAGTGATGCATTAGGGTCAACATCCACACTAAGAGACGCAGGGAACAGAGCTTCTCTATGGCAGCACTGAGATACAATGTCTTGCATTTTTGCTCGGCATAGCTTCCTTCACCTACGATGCTCAGTTTTCTTAGATGAGTAAGCTCCCCCAACTCTTTAACTGCTTTCTTGCTAGTTTGATTGCTGTCCACCACTTCTAGTATCTGTAGCTCCTTTAATTTACCGACCCCTCTTGGAACCCGCACACCTTTTGTCCTGGACCCCCGGCTAGAGTACGCCATGTGTAGGTCAGCGGTAACCCGAGCACGATAATCTCGATCAACTAAAGGTGTTCATAGCATTGGCAGGCGTAATGTGTCCATCAAACAGGCCATGTGGCCATATCAAAATGCATTGACCGGGGCTTTCTACTACAACGAAGGCTGCGAAGACTATGGAGTTCAGTGATCTCAGTTGGTAGTGCTGCTATATAACTGTTTCTAATGTGCAAATTATGTAATCCCTATAATTTCCTTATAGACTTCGGAACTGAATATATATATGAAGGAACTTTAAAATCCACATATTTCAAATGGTAAAGCAACCCAATGTTGGTGATATCTTTTTGCCTAATTGTGAACATTATATTCTCTAGATCCAAGGCTCTAAGCATCCTCATGTGGGTTGAACAAACTCAAGGTGAGAGATGCATGGGTCTCTCACCAAACATGGCTCCAATCCATGCCAATATTTTGGCCGTTCCTACCATGGTATGCTACATGACGGAAATTCCCCTCTATTATACTGGCTTCACTATCTCCCACCAGCTGCACAAAGTTTTCATCTCTAGAAATTGAGACCATTACATCACGCATGATATCATGGACCCGACAGCTCTTAACAATTCCTTCTATGTTCACTTTTGATGGTTGAATCATGTTTCGATTGATTAGCTCATAGAAATAACCTATTCCAACATCCTCAACATTAACCCCGCCACTAGCTCTAACAAACCCCTCTGTTATCCATCTATCAACCAAACGCCTTCTCTTCATTTCAAAATCCTCTGGAAAGATGCTTAAATATAGGAAGCATGATTTAAGATGAGATGGCAAATGGTTGTAACTAAGAGTAACCATCCTCCTCATTGGTTCAAGGCTTGGGTCAGACCCAAGCTCTGAGGGAATCTGCTCATAAATACTCTCCCACATGTCTACCATTTTGGTAGCAAGCAAACCTCCTATGGTAAGTATAGCCAATGTAAACCACCACACTTACTTACTATTTTGGAAATCACGTTCTGCATCCTTTTATCACTTTCTGTTTCTTCGTGCGTTTTCCCAATCTTTTTCAGTAGCAAATTTGTGGCTTGATCTATCTGTAGGTGTTCAAGTTGGTAAATAAGCGATTTGCATGTACATTGTTGAGCTAGGCCAATATCTCGTGTTGTTGCTATTATCCGGCTACCTTTGATGCTAGTAGTAGGAAAAGCAATATCTTTGATCCACCCCCATGCATCAGTGGTCCACAAGTCATCAAGAACAATAAAGTACCGCTTCTCCTGTAGCATTTCCCTAAGGTAGCTGGCGAGATCATTTACTTGCACCGTCTTCCCCTCAAGTTCCTTCAAACGCTTCTTCGGTTCTTCATTTCCAAAAAGTTGCATGATCATATCCTTGAGCATCTCTATCTTGGAAAAGGTCTGTGAGACCGTGATCCAAGCCCGGCAAGAAAAATTATTGACAATATCATCCTTACTTTCAAATGCCTGCCTGGCAAGAGTAGTCTTTCCTAAACCACCCATGCCAACAACAAATACCACCTTGGTTGTACCGTCTTCAGTCTTGACATCCATCAACTTAATTAACTCCTTGTGCTTGGAAAAGCCAACAAGTTCTGCTTCATCCATGTTGCTAGCCCAGTGATTACGAACATCTTCCTTGTGAGAATCCATGTCACCAATTGTGCTGGAGGCCTCCGCCTTGATTAAGTTATAGCGTGTGTTCCTGATGCTTACTTCTTCAACTCTTGTTTTGAGACCACGGATCTGTATGGCAATCCGATGACGATCTTTGAGCTTCATGAGCCGACGTAACAAGATTTGGCTTCCCACATGCATCATGAACTCACTGAGGCAATCTTCAATGTTGTAGGACAGATCCCTTACTTGTTTTGCCCACACCTTCAGGAGCACATCTTTCTTCTTTATTGATTCCGCGACCTCCAGGAATGCCTCCATCGTCTCGAGCTCGTCTTTAATGAACCTACCAAACCAGTGTTCAAAAGAAAATTAGATCAACGCTAACCGGTGCCATTCAACATATGGATGTATCAGTGCATCTCTGGATTAACAGATAACAAAAAGATAGGGATATTCATGGTGGATTGACCTGAACAAAATTAAGAAGCAGCAAGTAATAATGTGAAGTAAAACATATACCAGATATCCTTCCGGACCCCGGTGAGGAGGCCCACCTCAGCAGCGGCAGCAGATGCGGCCACGCTGATGGCGCCCCTCACCATGGACCTTGCCATGCTCAGCACGGTCTCCGCCATCTCTGGCCGTCACGGAGGTCAGAACAACTACGGGTGCTGCACTGGATCGGAGAAGAGAAGAAGGTGAGCTGAGCATGCGCTACACTTTGAACGAGCTCAGATCTATTGCTGGTTGCTGGTTGTTGTATCATTAATCTGGTTGTTGCGTCATTAATCTGGTTGATGTATAATTAATGTGGTTGCTGCATTGCAATGCAGCCATATGACTCAACAATGACGAAGGACTGTCCCCACACAGTCCTGCACAGCCACATGCAGAAACGACTGAGGGCACATGGTGGGCCGGCAATATGCAAAGGAAAAAACTCAGCTGGCACCTATCTATCGAGATAAGAACGAGAACAAGGCCAACCAAACCAGAGAAGCCACGTCCACCGTACATGCTGGACGTTCATGATGTTCAACTGGTCAAAAATGTAGGGGGTGTTTGGTTACAGAGACCTTTTTGTGTTGGGACTACAAAAAGTCTCTAGCAATCCAAACAGAGAGGGACTTTTTTGGAACTTTTTGCTAAAAGTCCTTAAAAGCACCTACTTAAGAGTCTTTTTCAAAAAGTCCTAGAGACTAGAACAATTCCTAGGACTAGAGAACCAAACACCACCGTAATCTATCGGCAGCTTTTCTGAGTCATCAATCTGTTAGCAGGGCATTCATGAAGTTTATATATCGCCACATTCAAGGGTTTCCATGAGTACAGCAGAATAGTCTTTGGTCATCGTAACAGCTCACCGAATTCAGGTCTCCTAATTAATTTATCTGTATTTTGTTCACATGCGTGTGCTAGATTAGGCTAGTCATAGCGGAGAGTAACTTAGACTAATAACATACATATGTTACTAGTCTATATTACTACCTTCACAGTGGATAATGTCATAGGTGTGGTAACATAGTTACCTTCATTTATTACGTTGTAGACTCATTATGCATTGGAAAGCGCTATGTGATGGTAACATATTATGTTACTCTATTTGCCTCTCTCCTCATTAACTACTTGCCACATCATCATTTTTGCTTAGGTGGCATCTATGTTACTCCCACTATGACCAGCCTTAGACTAGTCACAGTGGGAGTAACTTCATCAGTAACATCAAGTCCAACTCATTAAAATTGCTTATGTGACAATGAGTTAATGAGGAGAGAGATAGTTATAATAACTTAGCTAGTTACTGTAACATCAGATGTCCCAATGCAATATGAGTCTATAACCTAATAAATGAAGCTTTGCATGTTACTACCCACTATGAAGGTAGTAACATAGTCTAGGGATATGTGTATGTTACTAATGTATGTTACTCATCATTGTGGCTAGTCTTAGTAGATTGGCCAAGGTACCCAATACACTAAGAGTATCTGGTCATTCTAGGCGTCCGCCTGAGTCATTCTGACCAACTGTTCCAGTAAAAAATCCTTGCAATCACTCGTTGCAGTAAAAAGGCCTGAGTCATTCTGACCAACAGGAGAATAAATCCTTGCACTGTATATTTTTTCCTGAATATGAGAACACTACAGTCGTCAATATTCGAGAAAACGATTGTTGTCACTTTACTGATGTTTACCTGGAGAAACCAGATGGAACCACTCAAGGGAACACCCTTCTTGACTTCTATATATAGTTTACAAGAAATATCTCCGATTTGGTAACCTGCAAAACAAAAAAAAACTCTGATCTAACTAACAGTTGGATGGTAAACCAAAAAATAACTGAATGATCTACTACAAATTAATTAGTGTGAGAGGAGGCGAGCTGTTTATATTTTTTCTCCATGCGTCCTGGTCATGCTGACATTCGTCTCGCCAAACACCTGGGCTGCCTTGGCTGTGCCGCCATCCATCTCGGCGGGCACGGGAAGGCCCCCTCACATTCAGACCCGGCGCGAGATGAAGAAGGAAAGCTGCTGCTAGGTAGCTAGCCTCATCGGCGGGAGGAGGAGACGAGACGAGACGAGCCAACTATGTGGTTGTAGGACCAGTGAGAAGCGCTCGTTAATTGGGCCGGATACCTGGGCCCATTTCATTTGTACAGACAATGCCTATTGATCTGGCTCATCTTATAAGAAATAGACCCGAGTGAAAAGGCTCCACAGCTGAAGCAAGAGGAGCGAACTGAACTACGCCAGCAACAACAGCGAGGTTTTTGCCAAAAAAAACAGAAAGGTCTGCTCACCAAAAAAAAGGTAGCGAGGAGAAGAGCAATGGCCAGGACCCCAGGAGGCAGTGGTAGCCGCCGCCGCTCACACCACTCATGTTCCTCCATCACCATTGCCCCTAGGCTTGGCAGATTTTCGAGATACTCTTCTCGAAGACATAGTTCCTCTATTCAAGAAAAAGGGTTTCCCCGCTTTGTATTACAAAGCAAACATCTGATACAACCAACGATAGGTGCTGGGGCGGAAGCAGCACAACCACGCCCAAAAGAAAAGAAAGAGAGAGAAAAAAGAAAAGAAACAAATGCTGATAACCGCGGATCGACAAAGACGACAGAGCCTCGCGACCGCTGCTTCCACCGGATATCGTCCCCCAAGCTCCGAGACACCGAAGCGCCGGTACCAATCAACACCTCCAAGAAGGGACGCGACGATGACGACGCTGCTGCTAAGGGTTCCCCCCGGTACACGGCGAGGAAAGAGGAAGGGTAGCCCTGACGCCCTCCAGGAAGGTCCGATGGCACCCTCAGGCGCCACCGCGTCGGTGTCGGCCAAGCCAACAGGGATTTCTCCCGATCCCATCCTCCACCCCAGGCACTCCTGTGCTCGCCACCAAACTAACCACCACCCTGAGCACACGGACACGAAGCATCCCACGCTGTCTCACCACGGCACCGTGAAGATGGCCTGCACAACGAAGAAGGGGAGTCGGAACTAGGGCAGCAGCACCGTCAGCATACTGGAGGGCCCCACCTCCACCGTCGACGACGGTAGTCGACCGGACGCCAAAGCGGGAGCTTGCCGGGCCCGTGGCCCCACAGGCCCGGCCGGGCCCTTAGAGGCCCGGACAACTCCCGCCTCCGTGCACAGCGCAGCATGCCGTCGGCGCCATCGCACCCGCCCGAGCTGCTCCACCACCTCACCACCACACGACGGCAGCGAAGCACACCGGGGCCGCCCGCTAGGACCCATATGAGGCCCGCGGGCCTCGATCTGGGCCGGGGGCGCACCACCGGCCAACCAGCGCCACCACGCCGCCTCGCCGCCAAGGGGCGCGCCACCACCATGAGCCGCCGGCCACCGCGCCGGGAGGCGGGCCGCCATCAAGCCGAGGGCACCGCCGCCGCCTCCATGCCCGGCAGGCCGTCTTGTGCTGGGAGGCAGGCCCGCCACCGCCAACACCACCGGCCCAGGCGGGCGCCGTCGGCGGCAGGGAGGAAGGCGTGGACGTGGGTGGCCAAAGGGAAGAAGGGCTCGCGCGCCCGCCACCTCCACAGGAGGCAGCGGAGCGGATCCGGGAAGGGGAGGAGGAGGGAAGGAGGCGGGCGGGCGGCGACGGCGGCGGCGGCAGGGGCTAGGACGGCCGGCGGCGGCGGGGGGAGGGAGGGAGGAACCCTAGGTCGGGGGAGGCCCGTACGTGTGGGGGGTCAGGTTGCTCAAGAGCACGCTTCTCGTTTCTCTATTCACCTCCGGCTATGACCTCCTCGCATTTGGCCTGCAGCCTTGTTCTCCTCCTGCCCAAACACGTGTCCCATCACATTTGTTTTGCTTTTATTAATGGAAACCGAAAGTGGGCGTCACAGACGCTAGGTAAAACATTACATTTGCTGAAGATAATTTCTTGGCTCATTTTTCTTGATCACAGTGCTAAACATCATAACTAGTCTTGTGCAAACCAAAATAGAATGGTAAAAATTGCATGTTGGTACATAGACCACACCGCCACCTGACCTCTACCTAACGCATCTTGTTACTTTTCCCACCTGCCTTCACATGTCTAAATAGCACTCTCCCTCCTATATATTTGGCCCCAATCCCGCATCCACATGCAAGAAAGCTCATCATATCTCGTACGTACATACACAGTTTACACTGCAACATATCTCTGTCTTGAACATTTCATATGGTAGCTCGGTTTCAATACGCAAAGGCACGGGATATGATGGTGGATCAAAAAGTAACACAATGCTAGAAAACATGTATGAATGGGAGGCACAGGGAAAGAAACGAATACCAGAGTTTGCATTGTGCGTGTAGCAAGAATTGCACTCAAAACCGTGTCCTCGTTCATTCTCTGTACCTGTCACTTCTCGTAGCAGAGAAATTGTGTTGTCTTCGATTCCACAACCCCCTCTCTTTTCCTTCTTAGGACATTTGGCAGGGCGGAGGTCGCCCTTTTTTGTAGGCAAGATTAAAGCGTGTCGATCGTCCCGCATGGCGTTGGTGATGTGTCTGGCGCCCACGAGTCACAGGTGAACTTTGTCTATGTCGGTGTAACACTCAAGGGACCACCCTTCCCGACTTGTATAATGAACTATCTCTGAACTAATAACCTCTGAAAAAGCTCTGATTTAATTAATAGTCGGATGGTAAACAGAGAGAAATAACTGAAAGATGTACTACAAATTAAGTAGGGTGAGCAGAGGCGAGCCGTTGACTTCTTCTCCATGCATCCTGGTCATCCTTTGCATGAACATAACTGAATGCTGCACTTGGTCCTGACACTCTCGTCAATTGCCTGGGCTGCAAACCACTCATCTCGTCAATTGCCTGGGCTGCAAAGCTCTTGGCCGCGCCGCAGTACCTCTCGGCGGGCGCGGGAAGACCCGCTTTGACCCGGCACTAGATGGAGAAGGCCCGGTTGCTAGCGGTGTCGCCAGGAGGAGGAGAAGGCCCGGTTGCCTGCCAGAAAACTTAGGTGACAGCGGCGGGGTAGGGTTCCAGCAACATAAAACAAAATTGAAACGACATTTTTTTAAAATGGCATTTGAGAGGAGACGAGGAACTGCGGAGTGGTGCATAGGACCAGGGACACGATAGTTCAGGATGCAGACGTGAATTCGGCCGGATATCTGGGCCCTGTTCATTTGTAAAGACTAAATACACTGCCCATTGAACTGGCCCAGCCTACAAGAAATAGGTCCAAGTGAAGAGGCTATTCTAGAGCTGAAGCGAGAGAGCGAACTGAACTACCAAAGCAACAGTAGCGAGGTCTGCCAACAAAAATAGTAGGGTGGAGAAGAGCAATGGCCAGGACCACAGGAGGCGGTGGTAGCCGCCGCTGCTCACACCACTCATGTTCCTCCATCACGGTCACACTACGCTCACAAGCAATCTGGATTCGGAACTGCTGACCAGCCGACGCTCACTAGCCCAACATTGGACGATGCTCTTTGATCCAGCGGCCAGCCTCCACTTTGTGCAACGCATGCACTGTCGGATCAGTAGCACCGTGCAAAACATCGGCCGCACACAGTCGTGTGTGTAGCAGGGCTCATCCGGATTATATGGAGTGAATTGCAAAAAATCACCACATTTGAGGCCTCTTCTGCAGAAAACCACCATGTCGCTAATCATTTGCAAAAAACACCGCATATTCAGTAAACATTTTGCAGTTTGCACTGAACAGGTGATTTAGCCCATTTAATCACTTTCTGACATATGGAGCCGGACTGTAAGGAGCTGACTTGGCAAAATAATCACACACAGACCCCTAGTAGATTTTAAAAAAAGCAATCAGCCACCTGGACCATGCCCGGCTCCCGTCGCCGCCGCCGGAAGATGGCCGCCGACCGGGCGGTCGCGGAGACGAGGAGGAGGTGGAGCGAGGAGGAGATGGATAGGATTGAGCCGGCGAGCGCGGCGTGCGCGTCGCGGTGGCCGACGGCGATGGTGAGCAGGCCGGCGCGTCCCCGGCAGAGCGCCATGACCTCCTGCTCCGTGAAGACGGCCGGTTGCCAGACCTCGAGCATGGCCCGTCCTCATGGCAGCCCAAGCTCACCGGTGGAAGAACGCATCCGCCTGCCCCTCTGGACCGGCATCCCCCCGCGATGAAGCTCCGTGGCCTGGAGTTCCTCGGCCATCCCAGGCACTCACCTGGATCTGTCGGGGTCACCCACCTGGAACGTGAGCACGGGGTCGCTGGCCACCGCCCAGGCCATGCGCGGGTTTGTCGAGGAGGCAGTGGTGCTCGCGACCCTGCGCCCACACCGTGCACAGGTCAGCCCTCGCGCTCCACTCCTGCAGTCCCAGGGACGCCCCCTCAGTACAGCCCCGCCAGTTCCGACGACGACTCCAGCAGCTGCTGCGCCACGGCTGCCGCTAATCCTGCGGTTTCCGTCGTCGTAAGCCATGGCCACCGCCCCCGTAGGGGAAGGGGGCGGCGTGTCACCGTCGGCCCGTGATGCCACATCCTCATCGGGTGGCCCCCTGTCGCTACGCGCGAGGAAGGAGATGCCCTCCGTGGGAGAGTGGGAGGGGCTTGATTGCTTTTCTTTTTTAAGATCCAGGGAGGTATATGTCAATTTGTTGCCAAATCAGCTCCTTACATTCCGGCCCCACTAGTCAGAAAGTGGTTAAACGGGCTAAGTCACCTGATCAGTTCTTTTTGCAAAAGGTTTACTGAATGAGCGGTGATTTTTGCAAATGATTAGCGACCAGGTGGTTTTCCACAGATGAAGCCCCAAATGTGGTGGTTTTTTGCAATTCACTCGATTATATGCTTGTATGCGTCTTCTCCCTAGGCTTGGCAGATGATCCAGAAAGTCTTCTCTACGATATCATTTCTCTATTCACCTCCGGCCAGGATGTCCTTGTAATTACTGGTGTTGGTTTTCTTTGCCTGCAGCCTTGTTCTCCTCCTCCTCCTACCCGTCATCCTCCTACCCAAACGCGTTCGCCCATCGCAGCTATTAGACTAGCCACAGTGGAAGTAACTTCAGCAGTAACATCGAGTCCAACTCAACAAATTTGCTTATGTGACAGTGAGTTAATGAGGAGAGAGATAATTTGAGTAACTTAGCTAGTTACTGTAACATCACATGTCCCAAAGCAATATGAGTCTACAACATAATAAATGAAGCTTTGCATGTTACCACACTTATATTACAACCCACTATAAAGGTAGTAACATAGTCTAAGAATATGTTTATGTTTATCTCCACTGTGGCTAGTCTTACCCTTGCACCCAAATGGATAACATGTTTTGCCATTATAATGAAAAAGGGAAAGTGGGCGTTGCACGTGCTAGGTAAAACATAATAATTCTAGAACATAATTTCTCCTTCAATTTTCTTGATCACAATTTCTGGACATCATATCTCAATCTTGTGCGAACTGAAATAGAATTATAAAATTATGTTTCGTACATAGACAACACTGCCATCTCAACTTGGCGCGTCTTGTTAATTTTCACACCTACCTTCACATGTCTTAATAGCACTCCCCCTCCTATATATTTGACCCCATCTCCACGTCCACAGGCAACAAAGCCAACCATCCCACATTTTTTTTTTTTCGGAAGGCCAACCATCCCACATTCATACATGGTGTACACGTCCCCATAACTATATATTGAACATTTCGTATGATAAGTTGGTTTCAATGCACAAAGACGCGGGAGATGATGGCTGGCCGAAAAGTAACACAATACTAGACAGGTATGACTAGGAGGCATGGGGAAAGAAACAAATACTAGAAAGATTACTTCTGTATCTGGTAAAGAGCTGTCATGTTACTGTGAAGGTTCTTTTCGCACACACCAATATTTTATGTGGAACAAGTTAGGCTTTCCCATCTACGGCCGGCCCTGAAGCATGGCTAGGGAGTGTTGCCGCCTAGAACATGGCTAGGAAAGATGGACCGCATCTTAATATTTGTTCTATGTAGGCCTCCACCCAATCAAAACAGGCCACACAAAGGTTACTCCGAAGATGGCAAATGGCCCATATAGAACTTTTCCTCAACCAAATGAATCAAAAACACAAGATCTCTGATCGGGCTATGTCATCGCGCGCTTGCGTCGTGTCTTTGTTGAAGATGGTGGATTGAAGCTTTGCTTTGGGGATGAAAATCCGAAGTTCAACCTTGTGGTGGACTCGTCATCATCGGCGCACGTGCGGTGATTCCTTCTTGAAGCGTAGCCTACGAGTTGTGTATTTTCGTTTATGCTGTCTCTTGGATCATAGGGTTATTGGCTATCTAGGGACACTAGTAGAAAACGGGCCAATGGTCCAGGCCGGCCCAGCCCATTAGTCCCGGTTCAATCCAGAACCGGGACCAATGGGGGCATCGGACCCGGTTCGTGAGCCCCGGGGCCGGCCGGGCCACATAGGCCATTGGTCCCGGTTCTGCTGGACCTATTGGTCCCGGTTGGTGGGACGAATCAGGACCAATGGTCCTCGCTCCTGGCCCAACACCATTGGTCCCGGTTGATGGCTAGAACCGGGACCAAAGGCTGCCCTTTAATCCCGGTTTGTGCCTCCAACCGGGACTAAAGGGCTGGTCCTCGTTGCGGCCAGAGTTTAGTCCCACCTCGCCAACCGAAGGGGGCTCAGACCAGTTTATAAGCCCCTCCCTCTCTGCCTTATTGAGCTCCTCTCAAAATGAAAATAGATGCCCTTATACAGGAAATTTAACCTAAATTCATACTGAATTTCTCTGAAGTTAGTAGAAATTTATTATGAATTTAGGTCGAATTTTCTCTATAAGCGCATCTATGCTCATTTCTGAGTAGTTTTTTATATAGTTTTTTCCTTTTACTAAAGTTAATCACAACTATTTTTTCTTCTATTTATTTCTGAGTAGTTTTTTATATAGTTTTTTCTTTTCTGCTATATTTATTTTTTTCTTTTTATTTCTGAGTAGTAATAAGTCATTAAAAATAAGCATCTATGCTCACTTTTTAGTAAAGTTAATCACAACTATTTTTATCTTCTATTTATTTTTTATTTTTATTTCGGAGTTGTAATATGTCATTAAAAAATAAGCATCTATGCTCATTTTTTTAGTAAAGTTAATCAGAATTATTTTTCAGAATAGTGTCAACTGCACTGCACATAGCTCTGTGCAGTCTACCGTATTCCTCAAGGCTTGAAGCTAACCAACGTGCAGGAGCATTGAGCCTCTTAAATCATCGCTCTCGCACTCGGGGCTTATAAACAGCTGTGAGTGCCTCTCGCCATGCAGGTGGGACTAAAAAACAGCTGCAGGAAGAATCAACAAAAAAACAGCTGCAGAAAATAAAAAAGTAGTTAGACGGGTCCATTGGTACCGGTTGGTGGCACCAACCCGTACCAATGCCACTCTTTGGTCCCGGTTGGTTGAACCAACCGGGACCAATGTGGCTCTTTAGTCCCGGTTGGAGCCACCAACCGGGACCAAAGGTCTTCGTTCCGCCTTTGGGCGGCTGAAAAGAGGTTTGGTCCGGTTGTGGCACCAACCGGGACTAAAGAGCGGCATTCGTCCCGGTTGGTGCCACAAACCGGGACCAAAGCCTTTACTATATATACAACACTTAGCGCGACTTCGATCTCTCCTCCTCCACTCCCGTCGCCGCGTCTCCCTGCCGACACCTCGCCGTCGCCGCCCCACCCCGACACCGTCGCCGCCCGCCCGCCACGCCCAGCGCCGTCGCCGCCCGCGTTGCCCCCAGCCCGCCCAGCAAGTCGTCGCCGCCAGCGCCTCGCCCGCCGCCGCGCCGCCGCCCGATCGACGTCGCCGCCCGCCCACGCCGCCTCGGCGCCGTCGCCGCCCGCTCCGCGCCTCGCCGTCGCCTTCGCCGTCGCCGTCGCCAGCCGTGAGCATTTTTTTTATTTTTGTTAGATTTTTTTTGTAGTTCATTGATTTTTTTTGTTAGGTTAGATGTCTAGTAATTTAGATATGTAGTTCATAGATTTTTTGTTAGATTAGATTTTTTTGTTAGACTAGATGTGTAGTAATTAATTTGTTCATATTATGTTAGATTTTTTGTTAGATTAATTAGATTTTTTTGTTAGATTAGATGTGTAGTTGTTAGATTAGATGTGTAGTAATTAATTTGTTCATATTATGTTAGATTTTTTCTGTTAATAGATTTTTGGTGATATTATTATTGAATATGCATGTTTGGTGATATTATTGTTAATAGATTTTTTTGGTGATATGTAGATCGTGTAATTAATTTTGTTCATAGAATTTTAATGATTTTTTTGTTCATATTATTTAGAAAAAGGAAAAAAATAAGAAGTAGTTTATATATAGTTGAACTAGCTAGTTGATTTAATAAACTAATTTATTTTACTATATATAGAAGTAGTTTGTTTTTAGTAAGTACTACTTATTTATTTATATAGTAAGTGCTTAGAAGTTGAACTAGATAGTTGATTTAATTAATAAAACTACTTTTATTTAACTATATATAGAAGTAGTCCCGCATCGACGTCGGCAATGCCTATCCCGCATCCTCGTCATCGTCGACTCGGCGGTGGAGGCCTGCTTGATCAGGGCCATGTTTGGGACTGGGCTCCGCCGGGCTGGTATTGGAAGGTGCTACCTTCCGGGGGACGTAGGTTGGTGAGGAGGCAACCCGTTGTTGACCCGATCCTTGTTTGGTGGCGGTCGCGTGGGCCAGTGACGGTGGTGAGGCATCCGGACACCACGGAGGTGGTACGTCACCGTGTCAGCGAGGAGGACGAGCACGTCTGAGGAGGACGACCACGTCCGTCGCTACATGGTTGCATTGGAGGGCAGGTTCGACAATGCCTGACAGGTTCTTCAGGGATCTCACTGGAGCTATGATCCTGTGATGGTTTCTTATCTTTGGGTGTCCACCGCCCGCGTCGATACCCGTCGGGCGCTACGGTTCTAGTTGTATTAGTGATAATATTCGACGATGTACGGACACCAAGAGATGATGTACTTTTGCTTATAATTATTGAATGCATGCTAATTTGAATACTATACTTTATTTTATGATTTGGTTTTGCTTATTTTATGATTTGGTTTTGCTTATTGAATGCTCATATTGGATAAGTTCTCCTTCATTCCCGTGTGCTAGACAATTTGGTATAATAATGTATTCGGGAATGAAAGGAGGAGCTACGTACATCGATCATCGATAGTCAACCCGTGATTAATAATAATGATCTAGTTTAATATTTGAATTATGAACATAGGCCGGAAATGTCGTACTCATCGGACGACGAAAACCGCCCGGGGGAGTGCGACTGGTGCCACAACGACCGAGGTATCTGCGACAGGTTCATTGAGCTGGACGAAGATCGGCGCTTTAGCATTGAGCTCGAGGAGACCTGCGATGTTCATACGGTATGCAACGACGACAATAGTTTTTTTTTCGTGATTAAGCACGACTTCAACTATTTTAACATGTATTTTTTATCTTTTCCAATTCAATTAGCTTATCCCATGCTTTGCAAGACACTATGTCTTGGAGAGGATGGGTTTTCAAGACCATGAAAGTTTCAAAACCAAAAAAATTATCCTAAGTACCCATCATGGTGTGGATTTTCAAGTAAAGCTGTACAATGCTCAGAGTGTAACCCATTTTGGTTGCAAAAATTAGGAAGCACTTTGCAAGATGTATGGTCTTGATTAGGGTATGCTTGTCACCATGGATCTTGGTGATCCTACAATCGAGCAAGAGAGACCTTCGATTTGGGTCCTTGTGGATACACCTCCAATTCTTCCCCCATGTGAGCTTAACATAGTTATTAAGTAATTTATATTGTTTATTTCAAAATATATAGTTGACAACTTATCTTCATTGATAGCTTATTTTCATTATTCAAAGAATGTGCGGAAGATGGTAGACAGAACCTACTACACCGAAAGCTCCGAATTAACTTATCAGGAGAAAAATCATCTGATCGCATTTTGTACTGATCTTGAGAATTACAATATCTACAATCAAACTCCTCAACATTATGGTCAATACATGCCACTGGTGCACGTGTTGAACTACGGTAACTACCATGGAGATACCCTGGTAAGATTATTTTTTACTATTACAACATCCGTGCATCTTTTTGCACACTTCTAAAACTAGTACATCATTGCTAACTACGACGTTATTACTATGTTTTTTAACAGATAATCCTGAATGATTGTGTGCCTCATCTGATGTATACGCATGGTAGCCTTCATGTTTTGAACATACAACCAGGTCGTCCTACGAATCTCAACTGTCCATACCGGGTTTCTAAAAGAAGTGGAGACATTACAATCAAAGAATGGAAAAAATGTAAGGACAGTCGTAAGGAGCTTCTTGGAAGCAAAAAACAGCGAAGGGCAAGAATTGGAGACAGAATGATCTCCATTCTTCATAATGGAGAGTCAAGTGCTATATTGTTTTATGCTATTTTACGTGTTTAGGTCCTACCTGATACTGATGATCATGTGCTAAGAACAATTATGTAGGGTTGGGTTCGATGACTATGAGGATGATGATCGTATGACTTATTATTAATAACGAGTAGAAGTTGTATGATGATGCATGATATTAGTAGGACTTGTTATTATAAATATATGATGATGTATGATGCGAGCATGCATGAGCATGTTATATCAGCGGGTGAAATGAACATAGCAGCAGCGTTGATAAACCAAGGACGAAGATATAAGAGAGGACACTTCTCTCTATTAGCTAGCTAATAACAACCTAAAAATAACCCACAAAACCCCTAAAGCATCCACTGTTCTAAAAAAACATGGACTTTTGGTCCCGGTTGGTGCCACCAACCGGGACCAAAGGCCCCCCTGACTGGGCTCGGCGGACCGGCCACGTGGAGGCACATCTGTCCCGGTTCGTGTTTGAACCGGGACTAATGGGTGGAGGCATTAGTAACTACCCATTAGTCCTGGTTCATGAACCGGGACTAAGGGCCAGTTCTTTTGGGCGATTCTACTAGAATCGCCCCCCTCCCCAGCTTCTCCCAGAATCACCACTCCATATGTTTTTTACAATCCTAGCTAATTAGACCTTAACTACATAGGATTGTAAAAAAAATATGGAGTGACGATTCTGGAAGAAGCTAGGGAGGGGGGCGATTCTGGGAGAATCGCCGAAAAGAACTGGCCCTAAAGGCCCTTATGAACCGGGACTAATGGGTGGTTTTCTACTAGTGGGAGTTATACGGTCTCTGGGTTTGTTTTTCGTTTTTTTCGGGTCGATGATGTTCGGTTGTTGGATTTTGCACTATTAATAATATATGTCTGCATGCATCGTTATGATGCAGAGTCCAGGATATCCTCCTTTTCAAAAAAAAAGTTTCAATATTCACCTGCAGCCATGACCTCCTCACATTTAGCGGTGCATGTTATTCTTGGCCTGCAGCCTTGTTCTCCTCCTACCGGACATCCTCCTGCCCAAACACGGGTCCCGTCGCACATGTTTTACTTTTATTAATGGAAACCAATTGTGGGCGTCACAGACGCTAGGCAAAACATTAGATTTTCTGAAGATAATTTCTTGGGTCATTTTTCTTGATCACAGTGCTAAAGATCATAACTCAGTCTTGTGCGAACTGAAGTAGAATGGTAAAAATCGCATGTTGATACATAGACCACACCGCCACCTCTACCTAACGCATCTTGTTACTTTTCCCACCTACCTTCACATGCCAAAATAGCACTCTCCCTCCTATATATTTTGCCCCATCTCTGCCTCCACATGCAAGAAAGCTCATAATATCTCGTACATACATACAGAAGTTACACTTTCACATATCTCTATCTTCAACATTTCATATGATAGCTCGGTTTCAATATACAAAGACACGCGAGATGATGCGGATCGAAAAGTAACACAATGCTAGAAAACATGTATGAATGGGAGGCATAGGACGAATACAGTCATTTTTCCTTGAGCGTGTAGCAAGAATTGCACCCAAAACCTGACACTTCTGGAAGCAGAGAAGTTGTGTTGTCCTCGATGCCATGAACCCCTCTCTTTGCCTTCTTTGAAAGTTTGGCAGGGCGGACGTCTTTTGTAGGCAAGACTAAAAAATGTCGATAGTCCTGTGTGGCGTTGGTGATGTGTCTGGCAGCCATGAGTCACAGATGAAATTTCTCTATGTACCCGAAACACTCAAGGGAACACCCTTCCCGACTTGTATAATGAACAATCTCTGAATTAATAACCTCCAAAAAAGCTCTTACTTAATTAATTGTCGGATGGTAAACCGAGAAAAATAACAGAAAGATTTACTAGTACTAGTACAAATTAAGTAGGGTGAGCAGAGGCGAGCTGTTGACTTCTTCTCCATGCATCCTGGTCATCCTTTGCATGAAGATAACCGAATGATGCACTTGGCCCTGACACGCGTATCGTCAATTGCCTGGGCTGCAAAAGCTCATGGCCGCGCCGCCGTCCCTCTCGACGGGCGCGGGAAGCCCCGCACTACTAGGGAAAACCCTATTAGTAGCGCTTGTTTTTAAGCTAGTAGTAGCGCTTGTGCAAGCGCTACCACTAAGGCGCTACAGCTAACTAGTAGCAGTAGCGCTGGATGGACGCGCTACTGCTATACCTAGTTAGCAGTAGCGCTTTCCTATAGAAAAGCGCTGCTGCTAACTTTTCCTGTATTTTGAAAAATACAACTTATTTTCGTCGTGGTTTTATATATAGTACTTTCATCATATGATTTTATGACCATGATTAGTTATTATATATAACAGTGGGTGAAATGAACGTGGAGTAGATTCAAGTGGAGGCAACATGTGGTGCCTGTCAAAAGTACTACTAATCCAAACTTGATCTAGTTTGGATTAGTAGTACTTTCGATGTGCACCACATGTTGCCTCCACTTTAATCTAATCCATGTTCATTTCATATATATATATATATATATATATATATATATATATATATATATATATATATATATATATATATATATATATAGGGTCGCGCTATTCGTCACCCTGGGTGAGGAATTCTTATTCCTCACCCCACCCCCTTCATCACCCCACGTGCCTCAGCCTGAACCAGCCGCACCAGACGTTGTAATCTTACGGCACACACCTAATGATGTAAGCTGAACACTGAATATTTACGGGCGTAAACTCCACGATGCACTTGCGAACGTAAGGATTTTAGCCATGTGAGGTAATCTTACAGCGTGGAGGCCAATCGTGGAGGTTAGTTTACTTGGTGGCTTAATTCGGTTGATCTGAAGATGGGTCGCCTACAACCATGCGTCAGGGTGCAACTTTTTTTATTTATCTGAGAAGTATGCAGCATGTGTGGACACGTACTATTTAATCCCCTGCATACATTACCTCTATCTGCACGAGCTCTAGAAAAAGTTTGCTCATTCTGTTGTATCTTCAGTTTAATGGAAGAAATAATTTTCAGATTAAAAAAGAGAACGGCGAGATGGGGTACTGATAATTTGAAATACCCTAACGAACCATGTGGGAGTTATAATTAAGTGGCAGGGACAAAAGTTCCCAATCGGCAGGCATAAGAACTCGATGCCATGGACTCAAGAACATAGAGAGTACATCCGGGCAATGCATTCACAGGTGGCAGCCACGAAACCACATATAATCGTCATTTCAACTACAGTAAGTACTTGAAATAACTTGCAGAGAAGATGGCCCTGGCCATAGCTGCAAACTGCTACTGTACTTGATACAACGGTAATTAAGGTGTCTAGCCGCCAGTGTGCCCATGACCTCCATGAAGTACAAGCTCTAGTGTGTCTGGGCGATCACTGCTTTTCTTGACTATGCAAGGTCTCTTCCAGTCCTGCTTTGGAGCCGCCGGGCTTTGGTGATAGACTCGACCTGCGTCACGAACAGAGACTCAACAGTGATGAGCGCCGAAACCAGCAGAAGTATTCCTGAAAACAATAAACAATTTATGTAGCATTGGATTAATGATAAAAATCATCAATGCAGAATATTCAAAAAATATTGTTGCCAAGACAACTACAAACAGACATGAACGTCAACAATACAGCCTACGAAAATCTGATCACATACAGAACTGCACTCCTGTACAAGACAAATGTGTCGGACATGCCAATTGATAACAAGATTCAGTTAAACCATGACAACTGCATGATCACATTATCACATATGAGCTAGAGTAGTGGCAATCGAGCTTCAGAAAATCCTAACATGGAATACATCGTACATTTATCTGTATGTAGCTAATGATTCTGCCTGCCAACACTAAACAAACATAAGATTTAAGCAAAGAAGCATTAGCTACACACAGATAAATATATGATGCATTCCATGTTAAGAATTTCTGAAGATATGGCATAAGAATAAAAATGTTAACTGATTGTGCTACTTCTCTAGCTCATATAGACATTTAGCATAATGTAGGCCTCCTTGAAAGGAGCAAATCAACCACTATTAGGGTGAAAGGGAAACACTTGTCCTCGGTAGTTAAGCCAATGCAAATCAATACCAATCCTCTATTATGGGGACATTAAGATTGATTGATTAATGACTGGCACCAAGTAAATGTCATGGCTTCCTAGCGAAAGGAAAAGGGAAAGGAAACACATCAACATTACGAATTAGGTTTATGCCAGTTCAACCAAAACAGCGAAGATATACAGCCAGAAAGAGGGTCACTGTGTACCTCATTGCAATTGAAATAATTCTTAACTCGAAACTGAGTAACCACGAGTTGCTTCAAAGTGCACAAAACAAGAAAATTAAATTACTCATATAGCCTACTGAATAATTATATTGGCCATGTAGTAAGCGGAACAGAGAATAGCATGATGTACACACAAGATAAGACTATTAACACTAAGTAATTGGTCTTTGTCTTGCTCTTCTCTTTTGGCTTCTATAGGCACCGAGCTCCTCACTGGACCAGCTTTAGTGCTCTAGTTTTTAGTTTAGTTTTCGTGGCTCCTGGAATAACCTAATTGAGTCTTTGCCCCTTGTTTGTTTGTACCATCTAGTTTATGATTTACAGAAAATTACCATAGGAATTTGCTGGTCAAAAAGAAACTAACACTAAGTAATTCTAATGATGACCAGAAGCAAGAATTGCACCCTAAATTTAAACGGGAAAACTCAAAAGCCTAGCATTGCCGAAAGATCTCAATACATGTTCATAATACAGCTAGCAACTTCCTTTTCTTTTGCGTAGAGATAGCAAGCTATTTCTTAACTGCAAAATTCAGCATTAATTCATAAGCCTCAAAAGAAACTAAAGTTTGTACCCCAAACATGTACATCTTTTTGTGTGTATTGCCCAAACAATTTATGGACTAGAATGCATGTTAGTAAATATACAACTATCATTGAGTTCCTTGCAGATTGAAGAGGAAAACAGAGACATAAAATGGAAATGTTTGCTAATTGAAGAAACAATTTTTATGTGCAATGAAAACATACCGAAATGGGCATCTAGTAACTTCGATAATTTGCCCTCTGAACAAATTCAGGAAAACAGATTAATCACAAGCCTTAATCATATTAGCAACAAGTAGATTCTTCATGGGCTGAGCGGTACCTGAGTACATCAAGGCGAACTCGGAGTCACGGAACACCATTGGTGAGGACGTCTGGCATGTTTAAATGGTCAAAACTAATTAACAAAATGTATTCTTTCATCCAGCTTATGGTGAGTATATATGCTTGTGCGTCTTACCGTGGGTACAAACATTGCCATTTTCTTGTCTGTAGCATTCCCTCGTCTCCAAGTCCCTTGCAAACATCTCGTTCGACTCCTAAATTTCATGGCAGAATTCCGATTCATCATTTACCTAATACATTCAACATAAAGTTAGCATCATCACTTCGAAATTTATCTCAAGAATACTATAAACAAAATTGCTCGTAAAGTGAACCATCTTTAATTGAAGAAATTACCTCATAAGTTTGTGCAAAAATCGATTAACGAATTTCCACATAATTGGCATTGTCAGCTAGATACAGGCTAATTCTTTATGTACATTATTACTAACATTCAGTTAAATCAGAAGCAACCTTTATAGCTAAAAGGATGCAAATTCGCGAATTTTACACAAAAGCTAAAGCACAGAGAGGATTCACATGTCCTACAACAAACAAAGTTTAATCTCAGCTGAATCGAAGACTGAATCCACATAGCCTTCTTCTCATCCTCCATGATCTCCACCTCCTCCATGAATTTAATCCACCGATAGGAACGTGTCTCCACCATCACCTTCAGCACCCGCTTCCTGATTTTCATTCCTTTCCTTTCTTGATCTTCATCCTCCTCCCCTGCACGGCTGCACCTCTCCCCCAAAAACCAATAACCCTAACCCTACAAATTCAGAAGTTCATGGAGGACGAGAGGGGAAGAAGAGGAGGAGGAAGGTCATACCGGTGAGAAGACAGCCGAAGGTGGAGAGGACGCCGGAGAAGGCCGTTGTCATCGCCGAGCTCGCGCCAGATCGTTGCACCGACCACATCGCCTCCTGGTCGCTGCCACATGAGAGCGGGAAAGGGAAGCACTCCACGGGCGAGAGAGGTAGCCGTCGCATTCGGGTCGTTCCTCCGGTATCGTCGCTGCTGCCGCCTCCGCAATCGCGAGATAGGAGGGGCCGGGGGAGAGAGAGGAACGCCGCCGTCGAGTGAGAACTGCTCGCACATAATTTTATTTTGTAACTGTGCTCACCTGATTGGAAAAGGCACAGGGGAGTGGGCTAGCGTGTAGCTACCGCCTAACCGTTTTCATTGATGTAAAATTACATCGATGAAACGTAACTTTATATCGATGGTGGATTGGTTGGACCGGTCTGTCGCTCGGTCGATCGACCAGGGTGATGAATTACTTATTCTTCACCCAGGGTACTTAATAGTATATATATATATATATATATATATCCCTAATAATAAAGCACGGATTGGGTCTCCGGGTTCACCGTCACAATACGCTTTCGCCCAGTCGTAATACGCTTTTACGATTGGTATAGACAAAATCCTAATATAAACGAGGTGGTACTAATTGAGGATGCCTACCTCCCATCTCCTTCTCGAGCGCATCTCCACGCTGCAGCGTGGCGCCGACCCCTGCCACACGCCGCTGCAGCCGGCCCCCGCCCCTCCGCCACGCGCCGCCACCGGCGGCAACCGTCGTTCGCCACCCCTCCGCCGTGCGCCGACCCCGCCCCTCTGCCGCCACCGCTGGCCACCGCCCCTCCGTAGTCTGGATCCACCCCTTTGCATCTGGGGTTCTTTAAGTCTCCGACGAATCCCTCTATGGATGGAGCAGCATCGCCCGCCACCTGCGTTCGGACGGCTGGATCCGCACCACCGCCGCCCGTGCCGGCGTTCCCACGGCCACGTTCCTCTTCACGGTCGCCTGCGCCCGCCAGCGCTCATCCATAGCCGTGTTCTTAATGGCTTCGTTGACCACGGCGCCTTGGCTGCGACCCACGCCTGCTTGGCCGCCGGATGGATGGATACCGGCAGGACCTCATGAGCGGTGACTTGCATCCAGTAGGAGGCAGCAAGAAGCAGCGACGACTCTGAACTAGCTGCTAGCAATGCACCCCCGCCCATCTCATCTACTTACATGGATTTTCAACGGCCAAACTACTTTCTTGATTCTTTCTTTAGCGCTTTCAGTTTTCACTTTTCACTAACAATCCATATTTTGTAAACCGTGAACCCAGTTCATGAGCACCTGCCAACAACCTGTCTGATGTTATGCATACGACAGATTGAGATACAGTCTAATTTTCAGGTCAAACTCTTACCTCTGTTTAGAAAAATCAAAATGAAGAAATAGGTGTATCTGATGTACAATATGCACTTAAGAACAAGTGTACCTGTTGTTCCAAGCTGCCGGCGTTGATGGCCAAAGAGTCGGCGAGGGTCCACGGTTCATTTGATTTCGTGGGGATTATTCAGTAAAATGCGATCTACACGGAAGCCAATCCGATCCAGGTGAAACGGAAGCTGGTAGATTGGGCGACGGGGCTTCTGCTTGTGCGGCTGTGCATGTATGTTTTGAACTTGCAAATGGCCTGATTTTATCAATTATTGCTTGATGAAAGACTAACCAGTTTATGCCTGACATTTGCGTCTACATTTATGCAGTACCATTCCAGAGCTCAAGGCATCAGGTCTGCTTTAGAGACAAACTCTCGCTCAGTTTAGTTTCCATGTAGTGTTAAATTCCAAAGAACTATCTTCATTACAAATGGTAAGCTAAAGCAGATTAAAAAGGATAATAATTTTGCTCAATCCATGGTCAGTTGCTAAACTGAGCAGGAGCTGCACTTCGAGGAGCTAACTGTTCACTATAATCCATGGTCAGCTTTTAGGGTATTCAGCTACTCAGTGTCCGGTATCTGAATTTTGTGGTCTGGAAACTTTTACCGGTTATTTCAATATAAGATTATAGAGTTGTTCTCCCTCTGTTTTGCTAATCTGCTCACTTGCTACAGTAAACAAGAGCACTTTGAGGTCTCTGCTATCACACCAGTACTGGCAATACATGGGGACATTTGTTGGTGTTGTATTCGGATCAGTGGAGATTGCTCGTTCAGTCACCATGCCAATCCATGTCTAGCATGTTTAGTCACATTGAGCTCTTCCAACTTTTCTTAAGCTATGTTGTACAGACACACAAGTGTGCAGCTGAATATGAATCAATTTATTGTGATTTTTCATTATCATGTAACGTGTTCTTTTATCTTATGAACAATAATATAATTCCATGCCTAAAATCATAGTTTGGGAATGTATTTCTCTGCCATCTAATTTCCCTCAATTATTAGTTGAAGAGACAATCGATCAACCCCTCTCTATTGTATGGTTATTTCGTGCACGTGATTACATGAATGTTTTGGTTATATATTTGATATTTTTACGTAGAAACCCATTTTTTCCATGTGTGAACTTTGCATACTCTACACCGGGTAGGAGGAAATATTTACATTTCTAAAGGGTCAGTGGATTTTTGTAAATGAGTTCCCATCAAAGAGGTTCTCACATTTTCTTTTGAAAGTAGTGGCTCAAGCTATCTCATAAAGCTATATAGTTGATGACGCACAACTCAGAGAAACGGAGATGTGGGGTGGAGGAAGGAGTAACTCAACAGTAAAAAAAGGTCGACAATGATGCCTGATGTACATAAGAGTCCTAATAAAAACATCTGACACACAAAATTGGTATTGAACCATAAAATATGCATCTTCAAGATATATGTTACACAAAATTGGTACTGGACCATAAATATGTATGCCCGTTGCAACACATGGGCTCATTTACTTTATATGATAGTTCAACTTTCTTTGATTCTACATATGATGATTTTTCATTGAAACCACGTAAGTATTTTATTTGCTAGCCGTTGGTTTTATGTATGTCCCTTTTTGCTTTTACTATGACAAGTGCACTATGAGTTTCTATAGAAAGGGAAAATAATATGCATGGTTTGTTCATGTCATTTCTTCATCATGTGAAAAGCTTTTGGCTGTTGTTCTATGTTGGCACGTGATAGATGCAGTCATCCCTCTAAAAATTTTCTAAGACTTGTCAAACATGGAGGAGCAGGGTGAGCGGGGCATGTGGTGGCCGAGCTTGGGATTGACCATGTCCAGATGAATTGTGATTGGATGGACACCACGGCCACTATCGGCAAGGGCCAAAAGAAAAATAAGCGGCAACACAGATGGGTCTCCGTGTTAAAATACATGACATGGATCTATGGGTCACGGCTCATACTTATTGGGCTAACGACATGTGATTTTTCTCCCCCGTTGCAACGCACGGGCATTTTTGCTAGTATATATATATATATCTCCCTAATAATAAAGCACGGATTGGGTCTCCGGGTTCACCGTCACAATACGCTTCTTCACATGAATTTACGCTTTCAATTTTTTTTCAACACGTCCTATTTTTTTCAACATAAACGATGTGGTACTAATTCCGGGACGTCTTATATACACGGTCGTACATCTGGTCATCTAGCAATCAGGCGGCCCATCTGGCTGCAGCAGCCCATCCGATCGATTGGATCTCTGCATATCCATCAGCACGCGAAGCAACGACCCAGCAATCAGAATCTAGGGGCCCATATAGCACGCGAAAAATAATCCCAGATGGAAATATGCACTGGAGCGAGCGAGCGAACTCCTGCCATGGCGTTCAGTCCCAAGGGCACATGCAACCAACCATGCTTGTTTAATGGAAAGGCAAGTTGTTTTTTTATACAAAAAATAGTCCCACCTCGGCTCTTGAAAGCCCATCCAACCAACTTATATACACCTATAATTTAAAATTAATAAGCTGCCTAAAGAATTAAAGTAGAGGGTCAGAATGGGTCAGGACAAAATAAGGAATAAATTCCGCTATTATTAGCCAGCAAGGAAAGGAAAGAGAAATTAAAAGAAGGAAAGGAATGGAATTATAGGCTACATGTCCCAATGGAAAGGAAAGAGAAATTAAAATAAGGAAAGAAGTTATATCAAGATTTTCGTCCATTGTCCAATACTTTTTGAATTGTATATGTACGTGCAATCCTATGTAAACTTCAAGTCATACATTCTCAACGGTCACCTTCGATCTAGGAATAGGGTGACGAGGGCGTCGACATTTAGGCTGGCTGGTGGCGTGCATCAATCGATGGCCTTCGACTTTTAGCTCCAGATCTAGGCACTCAGAGCGTGCTCACGGGTACAGTAACGCCTTAAGTATATGACTCTTGGCGCCGGCGCTATGATGCCAATCTCCTACCAGGCTACAAGCGATGGAGAAAACAAAGCAGCGTCAGTAGCGGTTACTCTGCTAACGAAGTACACAAGAAAGACAGGGTAGGTAGCACCCTATCATTTAGTATTTTGCAATTTGGGCTTCCAATTATTTTATTTATGGGTAGGTTTCTACTTTCTCTGTTTGTTCGTCGAAAACCTCACGAAGGACTCCGGCTCTCCGACCACTTGACTGTGCTACACACCCGTGGGATGGACAGGACTGGGGATGAACCACGACAGTGTCTCCAACATGAGACTTACAAGAATTTTTTTCCGGTTGCAACATACGAGCATATTTGCTAGACGTTTAAAACTCCCCGACGTTTCTGACATTAAACCCGTGGTACATATCAAATATTTTTTAAAATACTCATATCTTCTAAACCGTAACTTCAATTTTAACATATTATAAATGAAATTTGATTAGAAAAATATATAGAATCTGAATATGATGTTATGTTACCTGTTAACCATTAAAAAACTATCTAGGGGTGCAATCTTGATCAACAGTACATATCAAATGTTTTTAAAAATACTCATATCTTTTATACAGTAACTCTAAATTTAACATGTTTTATATGGAATTTGATTAAAATATATATAGAATATGAATATGATGTTATTTTACCTGTTAACCATTTTTAAAAACTATCTATGGTGCAATCTTTATCAACGCTACATATCAAATGTTTTTTTAAATACTCATATCTTCTAAACTGTAACTCTAAATTTAACATGTTATATATGGAATTTGATTAGAAAAAATATAGTCTTAATATGATGTTATTTTACCATTAACCATTAAAAAATTACTATGTAGGGTGCAATCTTAATCAACGGTGCATTATTCGTCTTCCTTTCATATCGCTATCTGGATTATAGATGAACATCTTAGCAAAATCAGGATTGGAGACGAAATTGAAGATCTTTGCAATTTCTTTTGTGCGTAGTAAATCTACATGCAAACTTTGTTTAAATAGAAGACACGTGGAATCTTGAACTTGCGCTTTTGTAGGCAAAGACCATCTTTGTTTGGGCCGTAGCTACAAATACTCAAATTATGGACCATTTTGTCTAAATTAAGAGTGTGTGGTATTATTTTTCTCCCGTCGCAACGCACGGGCCCTTTTGCTAGTATATATATATATCTCTCCCTCTCTCCCTAATAATAAAGCACGGATTGGGTCTCCGGGTTCACCGTCACAATGCGCTTTCTTCTCATGTAATAATACGCTTTCAATTTTTACATCTATATTATTTTCTACATCCAAGGTGGTACTATTGCTCCGCGGTCGTTCTGTGGTTACTTCACACGGAAATCGCTTACGTAGCTCCTAGATTCGTTAGTTTCGTTGCTGGGCTTGGGCCTGCATAGAACTGACTTTTTTGGTGTGGGCGGCTGGGCGCTGCAAGAGCTGGGTTGGGGTGGCGGCTCAGATGCAAGCGAGCTGCTGCGCTGCCGATCGAGCCCGTGGTCAACGCGGAGGTCGCCTCGCCGGTGCAGGGACCGAAGACGACGGTGCTCGGGATCAAACGGGCGGCGTTGGAGTTCTCATCCGGATAACGCCAATTTCGCGGGAAGACGCGGCGAAGGCTTGGCTCTAGGTGGATCCGATGTAGAGGGGGTCACGAGCGAGGTGGAGGATGGCGGGGCACTGAGCTCCATGGTCGCCCATGGCAGCGGCGTTCTCCGGTTCCTGTCGAGGGAGAGAAGAGAGAGTTTGGACAGGGAGAGATGTGAGGAAGGAGAGAAAGGAGCGGACGAGAGGCAGGGGTGGAGCGTCAGCTAAGGCGGCAAAAGGATGCCCACGACGGTGGTGCCGTGGTGGTTTGACCTCGGCGGCTCGGCCATCCCTGCTAGCTCGAGCATAGTAGCAGGCCAAGCTCCGCCTCCACCATATCGACCTGTTAATTCTCTAGATATGCCATGAACTTCGTGCTATTTTTTATATGTTCTTGCGTGTTCTCCTGATCTGGAAGTAGGGAAGTCGTATCGGTATTCGTTGCTTCCTGCGTCCCTTGCGCCAAGCATCGGTTCAATGAAACTAGGCTCATTTCAAATTACTGAGATATGTCATGCATGTACGTGCAAATTGCAAGCTGCTCAGGGATCGACTGGTGCATTCCGAGGCGGTCTGCCACCGCTTCCAGTCTGTCGAGTTTTGAAAACCTTGCATGCAGAATGAGAGTTCAACTAGCTGCGGAGTTGCATGTGCAGAAGCTACATGTTGAGCTGGATAATAGAACGGTGGTGGGCACGCTGAATGCTAGGGAGAAGAACCTAGCACTGAAGAGATTAAAGCCATGCTTAAGAACTTTCAAGATACAAAGATTAGCTTGGCATGCCGTTCCGTTAATGGAGCTGCTCACGGGTTAGCTCGAGAGGGAGTTTGTAGGGAATTAAACAATGTATGGACTGATGATCCACTAGACTGTATTTTGCAGATCGTTGCCTCCGGGATGTTCGAGTTTTTTGAATAAATAGATAACTAATTAAGTTATCCTAAAAAAACAAAGTGTACTTATCCTTTTATATTCCATTGATAGATGGGAAGGTGTGTCAGGTGATTTGTTAACAATTTAGGTTTTTGTTGCGATTAATTATGTTTCTTTTTTTAATATACTACTCCAAATTTTAAGGTTAGTGCAGAATTTTTTTTATTCCATTGATAGATGGAAAGGTGTATCAGATGATTTCTTAACACTTTAGGTTTCAGTATTAATTATGTTACATTTTTTAATAATTTTTCATAGATTAATATCGTGGGAGAAACGATTTCGCGGCGGCCTCTCCCAGCAGCTATAGCGGTAGCCATAGCGGGCAATCGCGGCAAATAGCGGAAAATTTTCTGATAGGAGAGATGACTTCTGGAGGTTTTTCCTGATTTTTGAGCCATTCAGAGGGATATGTGGAGGTTTTCGCGGAAGCAGCCATAGCGTAGCGGCGAGGCTCCCGGGAAGCTATCGCGGCTATTTCACGGGCTATTTTAATATTTGATTTTTTTTCAAAATTTAAGGTTGATGTAGTAATTTTTTTTACTGGATTGGATTGTGATAGAATTTTTGTGGCATAGTAACCCGGGCATCAGGGAGTAGATTGCCAAGGGCGGTCCTCACTTCTAGCTCGATGAGATTAGTTTTTTTTTAATGTTTTATATGAACATTCCCTTGCGCGGGTGTGTTTCGGGCAGTGTCATGGATGAGCTCGTCGCCTTGGTATCGACCATGTTCGGATACATTGTGATCAGGTGGTGAACGGCCGACGTGGGTTCGGTGTCATGTCAAAATACAAGGCACATGCATGTGAGTATATGTGTGTGTGAGAGAAGAGGGGTCTACATCACAGAAAGATGACATGTCATATTTCTTTTCTCCCGTTGCAACGCACGGGCATTTTTGCTAGTATATATATATATATAGTGTTACTATTCATCACCCAGGGTGCAGAATAAGTTATTCTTCACCCGAGGTAATCTTACGATCATTTCATAATTAAATTACGTTTGGAATTCAAATAGTTACATTCCTATCGATTCACGACGTAAATATTGACATAAGAAAATAAAAATATAGGTCATAAGACAAGAAAATTTACAGTTTATGTGTATTTTACACTGTGTTTTTAAATTTGTAATTTTATATAATAACTCATCATGCTCATATAACAACTTAGCATCATGCATCGTCGATCATAATAATAATAACTCATCATTGGTATCATAATAACAAGTCATACTCATCATCATCGATCATACAACTTCTACTCGATACCACATCGTCATCATAGTCATCTAACCAATCCTACTTAGTTGTTCTTAGCACATGATCATGAGTATTAGCTATGACCTACTACCTTCTCCAAGGTAAAATAGCATAAAACAAGATAGCCCCCGACTCTTCATTATGGAGAATGGATATTATCCTATCTTCAATTCTTGCCTTTCGCACAATCTTGCTTTCAAGAACCTCCTTACGATTGTCCATACATTTTTTCCATTCTTTGATTACCTTATGTTCACCGGATTTAGAAATCCGATATGGACAGGTGAGACACGTAGGATGACCTGGCTGTATGTTCAAAACATCAAGGCGACCATTCTGATACATCAAATGAGGCACACAATCTATCGGGATTTTCTGTTGAAAAACATAATAATAACTTCATAGTTAGCAATATAGTTCAGTCTTAAAAGTATGCAAAAGATGCACGGATGTTGCAATAGTAAAAAAGTCTTACCAGGGTATCTCCATGGAAGTTATTGTGGTTGAACATGTGCACTAGTGGCACATATTGACCATAATGTGGAGGAGTTTGATAATAGGCATTGTAATTCTCAAGGTAAGTACAAAATGCGACCAGATGATTTTTCTCCTGATAAGTTAACTCAGAGCCATCAGTGTAGTAGGTTCTGTCTACCATCTCCCGCACATTCTTTGTAGAATGAAAATAAGCTATCAATGGAAATAAGGTGTCAACTATTTTGAAATAAACATTATAAATTACTTAATAACTATATTTGAAAAATTCACATAGCGGTAGAATTGGAAGCGTATCAACAAGGACCCAAATGTTCAAATTGTCTACCTCGATGTCAGGATCACCAAGATCCATGGTGACAAACAAACCCTCTTGAAAATCATACATCTTGCAAAGTGCTTCCCAACCCGGGCAACCAAAATTGGATATGCTCTCAGAATTGTATAGATTTACCTCAAAATCAATACCATGATGGGTCCTTAGGTTAATTTTCTTTGTTTCATTCCTCTCATGATTTTCAAAACCCATCCTCTCCAAGACATAGCGTCTTGCATGGCATGGGATAAGCTAGTCGAATTGTGAAAGACGAAAATTACACGTTGAAGTAGTAGAAGTCGAGCTTAATTACGAAAAAAGCACTTTACGTCGTATCTTACCGTATCACAATCGAAGGCCTCCTCGAGCTTATGCTAAAGCGCCGACCTTCTACCAAGTGAGGCCTGTCGCAGAAACACCGGTTGTTGCCGCACCAGGAGCACTCCCCGGGACTTTCGTCCGACGACATTTCCTATGTTCATAATTCAAATATTAAACTTATACAATTAAATATATGTACTACAAAAACTAAATTAGATCATTATTATTCATCACGGGTTTACTATCGGTCTGTCGAGTCTTTTCTTGAAAACTCTCAGCTCACATGGTGTATATATTCGACCGTCGGTGATGGTAGCTCGTCCTTTCGTTCCCGAGTGCATTACACCAAATTGTCTAGCACACAGAACGAAGGGAAGCTACCCCCACGACAACAGTCGGGATTCTTCGTCCTCTCATATATGATGGAGACTCTCCGTCACTGATTCCTCTCTGACATTTGCGACCGTCGGTGATGGTCGTTACTCCTCCTTCCCCTAGCGCATAACAAAGGTCTAGCACAAGGAGAAGAAGGATAAACGACCCCACGACAATAGTCGGTCTTCTTCGTCCTCTCGTATATGGTGGAACCTCGACAGACTTAAAGTCAACCTGAAATATCGTTTAATTATTTTTCTAGAAAATCCAGGCCACTCGATATTTCCTACATATTCTAGCACAAGTCATGCCAGAATTCATGGAAAAATCCGGCATGACCTTTGCTAAAAAAGGAAATATCGAGCGCCTGAAATTTGCCGGAACGGAAATTAATCAACACTCCGGCAAAATATAGGCCACTCGGAGGTGTAACCTGCAAACATGACCGGCCACTTGGGCAAGCACATATCCTATTTGAGCAACACAAGATATACATGTTTATATCTACATCATATGAGCATTCAAACTTGATGGAGTAGTTTTCCAATTTAAGCATTCAATAAGCAAAACCAAATCGTAAAATAAATTAGTATTCAAATTATCTACACCTAAATTCTATTAACTACACCTAATTAAAAACCTACATTTTGAACATGATTCGATCATAACTAGGGTTCATACTACATTATTCTAAGATTAAACACCTAAAACACCTAAATTAAATTAACAACATGGGGTGGCTGGTCTCACCTCAATCCAGGTAGGAGGGGTCGGTGACGGGGACGACGGCGGGGATGATGCAGGGGCTCCTTGATTTCTGCAAAAATAAAATATAAACAAAAACATTATTATCGTCATCTTAGGACTTAGTGAAACTCCATAAGCTACATTTAATTATTCTATTCAAATTTACTTATAATTTCCTATTCTATTCAAATTTACTTATTAAAATTCTCTAAAAATTTCCTATTCTATTCAAAATACCTACATTTACTTATTTTTTTCAATTTCATATTTTATTCTATTCAAATTTACTAAAAACAAAAACCTACATTTAACAAAAACTAAAACTTATTTACAGAAAGGGGGATGAGGAGTGTGGGATCGGAGGAGGCCAGGAGGAGGGGAAGGAGGAGGAGGAGAAAGCAGGAGGGGGAGGAGGTGAGAGGAGGGAGGGAGGAGGAAAGAGCAGGAGAGGGAGGAGGGAGGAGGAGGAGGAGGGGGCCACCGGAGAGGGGGGAGGAGGAGGGGGTCGCCGGCGGAGAGGGTGGAGGAAGAGGGGGCCTCTAGCGCCGAAGAGGGAGGAGCAGGAGGGACAACAACTTTCCTTGAACAAGCAGTACTGGTGAGCTCCTGTGTATAAGCATTTCCCTAGTAGAGCCGCTTTGATCCGGCATGAGATGGAGAAGGACAGCTGCTGCTAGGTAGCTAGCGGCGTTGCCGGGAGGAGGAGAAGGCCCCTTTGCCTGCTCGGAAGCTTACGCGACAGCGGCGGGGGAGGATTCCGGCTTCTTTTTTTGAAACAACATTTTTTGTTTTTTGAAACGGTATTTGAGACGAGACGATGGTTCAGGACGCGGTCGTGAATTGGGCTGGATATCTAGGCCCTGTTCATTTTTAAAGACTAAATACACTGCCCATTGAACTGGCCCACCCTACAAGAAATAGGCCAAAGTGAAGAGGCTAATCTAGCGAAATCACTAGTTAAGAAGTACTCGTTGTGAAGATCATTCCAATCATCCAGTTTGCGACAAGTGGCGCGTTGCATGTGCGCCACTTGTTGCAACCTGGGAGTTTTTTCCTTTTTTCGTAGATCCGTTTATTCAAAATGTTTTATCTCATAAACCGTGCGTCCAAATCTCAAACCGCTTTCGCCGTTGGATTCCTCGCGTCGAGATCTTCAAAACTAGATCCCATGTAGATAGGTTTTGACGAACTTTTTTTTCATGAAAAAACCGGACAAAAAAACCTAACCGGAAGCATGGGTTTTTCCCTTTCCGAAAGAGGCACACCCGTGCCTATGACGAAATCACAACCGTGCCTCTCGCATAAGTTAAACCATGACTCTCGCGAAACAAAAAAACACGTTTTTTTTTTCATTCCGAGGAGGCACGGCCGTGACTCTCGCGAAAGCACAACCGTGCCTCTCGCGGAAGCAAAACAGTGCCTTTCGCGAAGGAAAAAAAACAAAAAATGTGTTTTTTTCGTTTCCAAGGGGCACGGCCGTGCCTCTCGCCAAAGCACAACCGTGCCTCTCGCAGAAGCAAAACAGTGCCTTTCGTGAAAGGAAAAAAACAGAAAACGCGTTTTTTTCATTTCCAAGAGGCACGGCCGTGCCTCTCGCGAAAGCACAACCGTGCCTCTCCGAAAGCAAAACCGTGCCTCTCGCGAAAGGAAAAAAAACAGAAAACGCGTTTTTTTTCGTTTCCAAGAGGCACGGCCGTACCTCTCGCGAAAGCACAACCGTTCCACTCGCGGAAACAAAACCGTGACTCCCACGAAAGGTAGAAAAACACGTTTTTTTGCGCAAATTTTTTTTTTTTTAGTCGAAAAGCTAGGGAAGACCTGTGAAAAACCAAAACATCGAAAAAACCCGTTTAAAAAATCGAAAAAGCACGCGGAAAAATAAAAAAAAACTAAATCCGAAGGGAGTGCCCAGAGCGCGACACGTGGCGAATCGCTGAGATCGCGCCAAGTGGCGCTAATCGTTGCGAGGCTTCGCTCGTAATTAGTTGCTCTCCTAATCTAGAGCTGAAGCGAGAGGAGCGAACTGAGCTGCCAAAGCAACAATAGCGAGGTCTGCTAATAAAAACAGTAGCAAGGAGAAGAGCAATGACGAGGACCACAGGAGGCGATGGTAGCCGCCGCTGCTCACACCACTCATGTTCCTCCATCACCATGACACTACGCTCACAGGTAAGGCGGATTATATGCTTGCGTGCGTCTTGGCCCCTAGGTTCAGAAGATGATCCAGACAGTCTTCTCCACGATATCATTTCTCTGTTTACCTCCGGCCATGATGTGCTTGCAATTACCGGTGCAGGTTTTCCTTGCCTGCAGCCTCTCCACCACCTGATGCCCAAACGCGTCTCTGCATCACAGCTATTACCCTTACACCCCAATGGATAACATGTTCTGCTTTTATAATGAAAAGGGAAAGTGGACGTCGCACGTTGCTACGTAAAACATGAGAATTCCAGAAAATAATTTCTCCATTCAATTTTCTTGATCACAAATTCTAGATATCATAACTCGATCTTGTACGAACTGAAACTGAATTGTAAAATCACATTTCGTACATACCACACCGCCACCTCAACTTTGTGTGTCTTGTTAATTTTCACACCTACCTTCACATGTCTAAATAGCACTCTCCCTCCTATATATTTGACTCCATCTCCACGTCCACATGCAAGAAAGCCAATCGTTCCACATTCATGCACGGTGTACACGTCAACATAAATCTATCTTGAAGATTTCATATGATAACTCGGTTTCAATACACAAAGACACGGGAGATGATGATGAACCGAAAAGTAACACAATACTAGATAGGTATGACTAGGAAGCATGGGGAAAGAAACAAATACTAGTAAGGTTACTCGTGTATCTGGCAAAGAGCAGTCATCTTACTGTAAAGGTTCTTTTAGCATACACAGATGTTTTATATGGAACAAGTTAGGCTTCCACATCTAGGGCCGGCCCTAGAGCATGGCTAGGGAGTGTGGCCGCTAGAACATGGCTAGGAAAGGCGGACCACATCTTAATATTTGTTCTACGTATTCCTCCACCCAATCAAACCAGGCCACACAAAGGTTAGTCTGAAGATGACGAGTGGCCTAAGTAGAACTTTTCCTCAATCACATGTCACGACCACAGTGTCCTCGTCGACATATGACATGATGAAGCTATCTAGATTAATTGCTTGTGCCAGTTTGCCTTGTTGACCTGTCATGGCATAGTCCATCGTAGTCGCAGGCAACCCTAAATAGAGGATTTGCTATTTGTAGTTCCAGTGAATGCGATAAGCGATGGTTGCATGTTGTTAGTATTATCGAGACTTATTAATCGGAGTGTTTCAAGTGTGAAGAAACTATCAGTGCACCTTGTACTATGCATTTATCAAGTTAATTTTTACGGTATCCGTTGTGCACTAGAGAGTAAACACATTACAATAGTATTATGTGTTTATCTCAGAAAGGATAAAAGCCATGTATTATTGTTTCTTTTGGTATCCAAACCACCATTTTCTTTTGTTAGTGAAAATTGACGGTTGCCCGTGCTAAAGAAATCATTGGAGTTGCCGAAAATAATTTCTTAAATCATTTTTCTTGATCACATTGGTAGACATCATACCATGGAGACGTGAAAACTGAAAAAAGGATGGTAAATCTACATGTTTTCGTATGGAAACCACACCATCACAACCACCGCCGGGTGCGTCTTGTTAATTCCCCACCTAACTCACATGTGTAAAGTAATACTTCCCCTCTTATATATTTTACCCAATCTTTTCGTGCACATACAGGAAAGGACAACATCCACGCTTTACAATTTTCAAATGACTCGATTGAGTGTTTCAAATCATAAACATGTTTCAATACACAAAAGTAAGGGAGATGATGGTGGGTACAAATTAAAATGATATTAGTAGCACATCTATGACTTGGACGCATATGAAAAGAAACAAATAGAAGTGTTATTTTTTCAGCATGCAGCAAGAACCGTCGTGTTGCTACAACGGTGCTTTTCCCATACACGCATGTCTTATATCAAGGAAAAGGGCCTTCACTAGCTTAATCGTGGTCACACATGTTTACTAGCATCTGCAAATGAATCTTAACCTCATATGCCATGTAAGAATTTTTTTCTTCCTTTTTTCCTCTCTTCTTTTGTGGAAAGAAGGATCATCAAATGAAGTACAAAGCACACAAAATAAAATAAAATTTTGCAATGAAGTCCTTTGACCATCAAATGACAACTATTTGTGCACGTGCCCTCAAGGACCATAGCCCCAGAGCCGTAGTCGCCGCCATTGAATACTTGAATCAATCAGAAGCACCAGACACCTTATCTCGCCGTCGTGAATGTTGTACAAGCAACACTAGCCTCGTCGTCCCAAGGAGGTGAAGGAACGTATGCCGGAGCTCTGTTGACTCCGTCCCAACGACGAATGTGAGGATTGGAACCCAGAAGACCAGGTCGAAGTTGAGACACTGCTATCCGCCTGAAGATCGTCCCTGTGAAGAAAAAACCTTAAGCTAATCTACTAGATAAATCCAAGGCACCGAGATTCCCTCCCCACAATTTAACGGGGAGAAGAACCCACGGGGTGATTACCGAAGTCTAGAGGAGTTAGGCATGCCACCACCGCCTCTTAACTGATCTGTTTTTTTCTCCTATAATATACTTCCTTCGTCCCATAATATAGGAGCATTTTTTACACTAGCGTAGTGTAAAAAATGCTCTTATATTATGGGACGGAGGGAGTAATTATTTTTATATAGGAGACATAGTTCCTCTTCGGTTCACCCTATTGTCCCCGGGCATACCAAGGCATGCACGCATGCCCTTGCTAATTGTACCTATGATACTTATCATATACCTCTAAAGTAAACTCTAACTAGCGTGATCCTACTTAGGATGATTTTGCTAAAGCCTACACTTGCACATCAGAAAGAAAATTATTGCAAACTAGTGGTTTGGGACTAATAGCTTAAACTAGCCTAGGTGTGACCCAAGAAGACGACGGCTACTCCATGTGTACCTGGTCGCTGGATGTGCATTGCTTCAATGCGACCTCCACCCACCTTCCTCCAATCCTTCTCGTCTCTCCATCCTCTAGGCTGCATACATCTTGATCATGACATCTTCCACCTTTTTTGTGGGGGATGACATCTTCCACCTTGACTCTGCTGAGAAGGAGCAGGACTGTTAAGATCTGGCGGAGACAGAGACGAATGAAAATTATTGTTCGGTCGGTAGCCTTATCGCCAGGATGAGGAGAAGTCCCTGCTGCTCGTCGGAAAGTTAAATCAGCGACGAAGGAGCATTTCAGTCTGGAATCGATGAGTCTGCGTGTGCGTCTAATCTAACCTTTGTGTTTTTTTAAAGAAAAGAAAAGGTAAACGAGAAACAACATTGCGTATGGGCGCGAGGAGTTGGACTGGGGAGACGACCCGTAAGGATACGGTCATGAAATTGGCTCGATACATGGCTGCACTATTTTGTCTACCGACACTGTGCTCCGAAGTCTGAACTGGCCCAGGCCAACCAGTTTCAAGGAACTCCGTATTTATTCCAGACATTTTTAGACATGAAATATTTCCAGACATAGAAAAGGCATGGATTAAAAAAGTGTGTTAGCTAATTTTTTTTTGCTTCTGTTAGCAGAAATTGGAAGCTAAGCTTACCAAGGAAACATGAGGATCGCTGAAATAATTTCCTCAGATTTTCCTCTTGATCACAATGCTAGAAATCATAACACCACCTTGTGAAATGTGAAATAGAATGGTAAAATCTGACAAAAAAAACTACACTGCCACCTCTTCCTAGTGCGATTTGTTAATTTCCCCACCTACCTTCACATGTCTAAACAGTACCTTCCCCTCCCTATATATTCGACCACAGCTTTGCGTGCACACACATGAAAGCTAGGTATTACACTTCGTGTCTAAACAGTACCTTCCCCTACCACCTCGTGTGCCATTCATTTGTACTTTACACTTCCACATTGCTCTCTGTTGAACATTTCCTATAATTGCTAGGTTTTAGTGCACACAAACATGGGGGCTTAGGGCCGATACAAGATCAAGACAATACTAGTAAATATGTACGATTAGGAGGCATAGGGAAAGAAACAAATACTTGGGTCTCATCAGAACCGAGTTGCAAGAACCATTGTGTTGCAGCAACGGTGCTTTTTCTATACATCTAGCCAACAAGTTGGGCTTCCGCAGATTCCATACAAGACGATATTGTTGAAGCAACAGAAGCGAGCGGAAGAGCTCGTCGGCAGTGGAGGCGGCCAAGCCGCCACCGTCAACGTTCATCACCATCAGGCTCTGCTCAGAGGTTAGCCGGCTCGCAGGGTTCCTCAACATTGCCTCTTAGTCGATGTAAGCACTAGTGCTAAAGATTTTTTTAGAAAAGAGGGGATTCCCCGGCCTCTGCATCAGATCGATGCATACGGCCTCTCTTATTAAACAAGTAAACAGGTTCTGAACAATGGTCTTACAAAAAAATGAACAACAGCAGTCTATAGCTCACATAGAGCATCGACTGCAAGGCAGAAATGAGATAAGCCACAAACCGGCTGGCATAATAGCAGATAGGTAAACTAAATGCCTATCCTATTACATGATCGCCATCCAAACCGGTTGAAGATATCCCGCGCTACCGTCTCCCACCGGACAGATCCAGTAACCAAACGCTCCCTGGCCTCCGTCGGAGTGAGTAAGGACCAACGACGGATCAGCGCCAGAGTCTGAATAACACCTGCAAAAATGAATATTTGTTGTCCTGTTAAAAACCAAATCATTCCTGCAATTCCAAATTGCCCATAATAACGCACATACTCCTACACGAATGTGTCTGGCTGTTTCGGGCTCAATCCCAACCAGCCACGCCCCAAATAACGTGTTTACCGATCTCGGGGGAGTAATATTAAAGGCAATTTGCACGGTGCGCCACAACCCTTGTGCCAACGGGTAGTCAAAAAATAAATGCTTGATAGTCTCATCCCGATCACGAAACTACACCTAGTAGATCCTGTCCATTATGCTTAATTAGATTGTCCTTTGTAAGAATAACTTGTTTATGCACAAACCACATAAACACTTTAATCTTCAAAGGAACCTTAACTTTCCAGACCTCCTTGGACGTAGGTATCACAGATGAATTAATAATATCAATATACATCGATTTTACCGTGAACACCCCAGTTTTAGTTAGTTTCCAACGCAACTGGTCGGGCTGAGGATTTAGCTGAACGTCCATCAGCCTACGGACCAAGTGAAGCCATGCTTCCCATCGAGGTCCAACAAGCACTCTCCTAAACTGTATGTTTAAAGGAATAGACTGCATCACCGTCGCAACAAGAGCGTCCCTACGCTGAACAATACGATATAGTGTTGGATATTGTGTAGCCAAAGACGCGTCACCCAGCCACGTATCCTCCCAGAATCGCGTATCATCTCCATTATCAACAATACATATCGTTCTGTTGAAGAAAGCGGCTTTAACCCTCATGAGCCCTTTCCAGAACGGCAAATCTGTAGGTCTCAGAGTGACTTGGGATAAAGTCTTTGAGTGCAGATATTTACTACGTAAAATCTGCGCCCAAGTTGCCTCTGTCTCAGAAGACAACTTAAACAGCCACTTACTAAGGAGGCATCTGTTTTTGACTTCAAGATTTTCAATACCAAGTCCCCCTTGGTCCTTTGGTCTGCAGATAATATCCCATTTGGCCAATCTGTACTTCCTCTTAGACTCCTCACTCTGCCAAAAGAAGCGAGAACGATAAAAGTCTAGCCTTTTCCTCACCCCAACTGGTACCTCGAAGAAAGATAACAGAAACATAGGTAAACTCGTGAGCACCGAGTTAATCAGAATCAACCGGCCTCCATAAGACATGAGTTTTCCTTTCCAACAGCTTAGTTTCTTCTCAAATCTATCCTGATGCACTTCCACTCACCATTCGTTAGCTTGCGATGGTGTATTGGAATACCAAGATACGTGAAAGGTAGAGCCCCAATTTCACACCCAAACAATTGTGTATAAGCTTCATGTTCGTCTTTGGCTCTACCAAAACAGAACAACTCGCTTTTATGGAAATTAATCTTCAGCCCAGACAATTGTTCGAAAAGGCATAACACTAGCTTCATGTTCCTCGCTTTGGCCAAATCATGTTCCATAAAAATGATTGTATCATCAGCGTATTGCAGGATGGACAAACCACCATCAACCGATGAGGCACCACTCCTCCACCGACCGCCTCTTTGGCCCTCCCAATCAGGATCGCTAACATATCAACCACAATATTGAACAGAATAGGCGACATATGATCGCCCTGTCTCAGACCCTTGTGCGTTCGGAAATAGTGGCCTATGTCATCATTAACTTTAATGCCAACACTGCCTTTTTGCGTGAATGTTTCCACTTGATGTCGCCAGCGCTCATCAAATCCCTTCATTCGTAAAGCTTGCTGGAGGAACGGCCATTTGACTTTATCATAAGCCTTCTCTAAATCCACTTTGAAAATAACACCATCTAGTTTTTTCGTATGAATTTTATGAAGCGTTTCATGAAGGACCACAACCCCTTCGAGGATGTTCCTATCCGGCATGAAAGCCGTTTGAGAAGGTTGAACTACAGCGTGCGCTATCTGAGTAAGCCTGATCGTCCCAACCTTGGTAAATATTTTGAAACTGACGTTGAGAAGGCAGATAGGCCGAAATTGCTCAATTCTCACGGCATCTGTTTTCTTAGGCAACAACGTTATCGTTCCAAAATTAAGTTGGAACAGCTGCAAATGTCCCGAGAACAAATCATGGAACATCGGCATCAGGTCCCCTTTGATAATATGCCAACACTTCTTGTAAAACTCAGCCGGGAAACCATCCGGCCCCGGTGCCTTATTACTTTTCATCTTGGCAATAGCCTCGAAAACTTCCTTTTCCAAGAAAGGAGCAGTTAATACATCATTCTCCACAGAAGTAAGTTGAGGGATATCGCTAACCCTAGACTCATCCAGGGATACACAGCTCTCGTCTGGTGGTCCTAACAACCGTTTATAGTATTCAGTAATGTAGATCTTCAGGCTATCCTGGCCAACTATTGTACCCTCATCTTGCTCTAGCTGGAAGATCCTCTTCTTCCGGTGCTTGCCATTGGCAATCATGTGGAAGAACTGAGTGTTCGCATCCCCCTGGACAACTTTTCTCACCTTTGTCCGCAATGCCCACTTTAATTCTTCCTCACGGAGCAATTCCTTCAGCCTCATCTCAGCCTCATGCTTAATATGAAGCTCAGTGGGTAACAGAACCATAGTTTCTGCTTTTATGTCTAAGGTTTGTATAAGTGAAAGGAGTCGTTCCTTATCGACCTTATACACTCCACCTAGATGTTTAGCCCACCCACGAAGGAAACTTCTGAGATGCCTAATCTTGTTCTGCCAGCGTTCAATGTCACTTCTACCTCCTACATCTTTAGCCCATTCTCTGGCAACAAGATCCAAAAATCCTTCTCTTTCAAACCACGCCAGCTCGAAAGAGAAAACATTTTTGTTACCCGAGTAAGTAGCCCCACCAGAATCGAGCAACAAAGGAGTGTGTCAGAGATCCCGCGAGAAAGAGCCTGAACAGTTACAACGGAAACTTCGCTCCCAAGCAACACTAGCTGAACCCGATCCAACTTCTCGTAAGTTGGATTTGGCATCGCATTAGCCCAGGTGAACTTCCTACCTGAAAGCTCAATTTCTCTCAAATCTAAGCTTTCAATAATGGTATTGAACATAAATGACCATCTCCCATCGAAATTGTCATTATTCTTTTCATCGCGTCTTCTAATAATATTGAAATCACCCCCAACCAGAATTGGGAGCTGCTCAGACCCACAAACTCTAACAAGATCTGCTAGGAAATCAGGTTTGAACTCGGCCTGCGCCGCCCCGTACACCACCACCAAAGCCCAGTCAAAACCATCATGTTTGGACTGCACCCTGAACTTAACAGCAAAATCCCCCATGACCACACTGCGAACTTCGAGAGAGTCACATCTAACACCAAGTAAGATTCCCCCCGACCTGCCTCTCGGCGGAAGACAATGCCAGCCAAACTCAATCCCCCCGACAACGTATTGAGAAATTGAGGTGAGAAATTTGCTCTACCCATTTCTGACAAGGCAATAAAGTCCAAACTATGCTCAATAGATGCCTCCGCAAGGAACCTCCTTTTAGCCAAGTCCTTAAGACCTCTGCTATTCCAAAAGATTCCTCTCATATCTCATCATGAAATTTTTTAGCCGTGCGAATCCTAGTGCTCCTACGGATAGCGGACATCGGGTATATTTTGCGCTTCCACTTGCGCTTAGGGCTGGTCGGGCCCTCCAGGCCCAAAGTGCCCGTAACCGATGGGGTATCTACTTCCAACCCGATATTCTCGTCCTCCTCCTCCGGCTCCTGGAGGGGCGGTGCTAGGTCACCACAGAAATTATCAAGTACTCGAACTCCCAAGGCATCAATCTCAGAGTCGTTCATTGGTTTGACCGCAGCTAAGTTACGAATTACTTCTAAAGCCCTCTCGGCTTCTAGATCAAGCAAATCGTTAACAGAATTAGTAACTTCACCCTCATTACTACCAAGTGAAATTCCTAATTGGTGTGCCTTATCCACAATTTGATCGTGCGAGAAATGCATAATAGTATTGGAAGTATTTACGGACATACCAGTAGTGAGTTGGACGTCACGAAGCTTGGCCGCCCTCACGGCACAGCGCTGCTGCATGTCGTCCACCTCCGGATGGCTCTGAAGCCGACAACTGATACGTCGGCCCTCAGCTGCCTAGTCCGGTATCCCGCCAAACAGAATGACCTCCTCCCGCGAGAATTTATCCGGAGAGCGACCGCCTGTCACTCCCCGAACATCCACCCGGTCGTCATTACCAGGTGATAGCGCCGAGTCCACCACTGGGGAGGCAAAGGCCACCTGCCTCCTCCCCCCATCCACTCCGGACCGCCTGTCCGGAGTGCATGCCACAGTCCCGAACGGGGTGCCCCCCTCGGGCACCGAAGCAGACGGGAGCGTTGAGGCCGCCTGCCCCAAACCCTCCCGCCAAACCTAAGCAGCCTCCTGCAGTGGCCGCCCATCCACAGGCGTAAGAGGAGCGGAGGCCACCTGCCCCGGCCCCCCAACCGTGGTCCCATCGTCTCTCCTGGTATCCTCAACAGGAAGAAGCTGAGGGTGGGCCTCCAAAGCACCCTGATCCGGACCCCCAGATGGGATCGGACCGCCCTCCTGCACCAGAGCCACATCACCGCAAGTGGAAGTAGGCGAGTCCACAATATCCAGCCTCGCAACCCCACCAGAACCCTCCACATCCGCGTCCTCAAAATCCAACGCCGGTAAAGAGTACTCGAACTCCTCAATAGACTCCACCCGCTCACTCCACAGTCTCGGAGGTGCAGACGCAGGACCAAAGGAACCGAATCTCAAAGTGGTCGACGGCACAGACGCTCCAGGCGCCGTCCCTCCTCCTGCTGCCTTACTCGTCAGCTCCGGCCTCTTGGCCATCTCACTCACAGAATCATCGGCCGTTTTTCCTTACCAGCCGTATCATCGTCACCTTCACTCATGTCATCGCCAGTGGCAGCTGGAGCCTCTGCAAAGAGGCTATCATCCTCAAACTCAATCTCAAGGCTGTATACCTGCCCACGAAAAGCCCACTTAACCACGTCGGGCACGAAGTCGATGTCCAGAATACTGACCAACAGACGAGCAATCCCATGAGCTCGAGTAAAAGCCATATCCACTCTCTCGGTCTTTCCCACCATGATACCGAGACTAGCAACCACACTGGCGTCCCGCAGTAGCGCAGACGGAGCCCCCGAAAAGCGCAACCAGGCCTGGATAAGGGGTTTACACTGAGGCTCAACCAGCTTCCACTCCTGGAACTCAAGTATGGCCTCCGTACCTGGGACCTTACACATCCCAAAGCTCAGCAACCTCTGTAAGTCCTCCACATTTGGGAACTGAACCCTGAATAAGTTGGTCTCCAGGCTGACAAGCTCCCAAAGGAAGTCTCCTGGTGCCAGCTCCCGGAGACGCTGGATAATCTGAGCCTCAGACACTTGTCCTCTAGTCACTTTCACTACCCCAGTTGTCGTACTGTGCTCCTCCTGAGGAACCTCCCTCTCAGTCGGTGACTCAAAAAACGTGAGTTCAGAACAGAAGACACCATATGTCATAAGGCTCGGTATCTGCTCCCGCAACAGCGGACACGCTCCAGACTCGTGTGCAGGCTTACCACAAGTATCACAAAGAACAGCCACACACTCAGCAATAAAATGACCCTTATCGCCACATCGATAACAAAGCATTCTTTCCTTTTTCTTGGCAAACTTTGCAGCCCTGTCCACCTCAGCTCTGTCAGAGCCCTCCACCGACATAGCCTGAGTCTCGACCTCAACAGGAACCTCGACAGCTGCCAGTTCCGTCACCACGTCCATAGCCTGGCAAGACATGTCTGTCTCCTCAGAAATAGCGTCGACCACCGTCTCGACCGTAGTATGATGTTGCCTTGGACGGTACCGACCCCCTCGGCCTCCTCGGCCACGATTGCCACGGAAACCGCCTTGGTTACGATGAGCCGGCCCAGCAGCCCCTTCGACAAAACCACTTGGCGGCCCCAAGAAAGATAGACAACCCTAGAGCTAGTACTCCAATGTGGTGGTAGGGGCTGAAGAGATAAAGATCAAATTACATGTAAGGGCATCTCCAATTGGTGCCTCAAATTGCCCACAAATGTTCGATTGCGGTGTCCTGAGCATTTTGGTCATCTAACAATGTGCCATATATATATTCACGAACGCATCCGCGGGTCTGAATTACCGCAAACCGACACCAAACCCAGGGGAGTTTTTCGGGCGCCCAGACCTCCAGCACGTACGCGTCCAACAAGGCGATCCCACCCCAAAATCATCTTCCCACATACTGCTCTTGAACGAATGCTGCACAGTAATATCGGTCAACTGCTCCAAAGCGTCGTGATCGGACGGGATGACTTCTCTTCAATGAGGTTGCGACCACCGAGAAGCCTACACCTGTCGGTGAGCCACAATGATGCGGTATCTGCCCGCCTGCCCAGGATATACAAGCATGCTTGCAGCGCCATCCAACCCCATCTCCTCTCCTCCTCTCCGCAAACACCCTTTGCTCCTATCTGATTTTATCCTTTTCGCAATGTGCATGTCAGGCGCTAGCGGCTGGTTAACGGCAAGGGATGGTGGATCTCCATCAGGAACACGGCAGCACCGCACACAGTCTCCTGGGTCGTCGTTCTCCTCGTCATGGTTGAAGGAGGACGTTGTGCTCCCCACAGACGAAAAGAGGGGAAACAATCGTCCCTGCTTGCCTACACCGCTGGAGGTTCTACTAGAGTGGTCGGCTGGTCGCACCATGACTGCAGTCCGTCGCCGCCCTCTCCACCACCTTCGCCGCCTCACCTCCTTGTCAACAAGTAGATGAAGGAGGAGACACATCCCCTCGTGCTACCGTGGTGTCCAAATCAGACGCCACATCGAGGATGATGGAGGTGCCGCCCTCACTGCCATGGACCATGGTCGGCCGCTTCAACCGGTCGGCGTCAGTGCTGCGACGCCTCTGGCATGGCAAAGAGAGGGCACTGCCATTAACGCCCTGCCGGTGCCTAGTCGTTGTGAAGTGGGAGCGCTCCTTGGCACTCACAAACACGCATGGGCGCCTCCTCATCGTGCAGCACCGTGACGTTAGCGGAGACGGTGGAACGAGACCACGCACAGCTCCGGGTTGCGTTCGCGATGACATGCGTCGTGCCGGACTAGTTCCTCGCACGCCCTTGTGGAGTCCTATCAGGGTGGACACTGTCCGGGCCGGTCCGGTCCCTGACCGAGCCGTCCTTTGGACCGGCCGTCGGCGGTCCGGACCGGACCGGACCGAGCAGGGTCACGGTCCTGTTTTCAGGGACCGGACCGGCAGGGACGAAGCCCGAGCCGGACCGAGCGGCTCGTTTGGACCAGCCGGAGTTCACCACAGAGCACGCGCCGGATCATGGCGACGCGGGGAGGGCGCTGGAGGCAGCGGGGCTCGTCATGAAGATGTCAGGCAGCTTTGGAAGTTCCAGAGGGAGATAGAGGAGCCAAGAAGATCACTAGAGCGAGCTCATCGGCGACGAATTTGGCACGACGGCCGGTGGACGGAGATGAAAAAGACGATGCGCGATGCGGTGATGAAGGACCTCCAACGTCGTGTTCGTTGGTGCATACGATAGATCCGAGTGGGGCGCATCCAGTGGACATATTTCCCGGGGCCAGCGAGTCCAGTGGCCGCGCGGACGACGGCCCCCGCAGCGGCGGACATGAACGGCGACAGTTTCTTCAGCCCCCGCCGTGCTTGGGCCACCACACCCCCGCCACGCCCTCGCCACGGCCCCGCCACGCCCCCGCCACGCCCCACCACGCTCTCGCCATGCCCCGGCCATGCTCTCGCCATGCCCCCGCCACGTTCTTCGGTCCGCTCGGTTAAAGCCCGGACCGGACCGAAGTTTTGTCGGGCTGGATTCGTGAGCTCGGACCGGCCGATTTTTTCAACGGGCCAGGACCGAGCCGGCCCGAGCCGAGCGGGCCACGAGCCGGACCGCCGGATCGGACCGTGTCGTCCACCCTGAAGTCCTATGGCCTCGACGGTCCGAGGACCACCGCGGAGATGTCCGTGCGGCGCTGACACCATCTCATCAACCAACTCGTCAAGATTGGCGTGGCCGAGTCTCCGTGCGCCGCCACCCTCTTTGCCGTCAAGTGCAAGGGGAGGGGCGGGCGGACCGGGGCGGTGTCCGAAGCCAGCGCGACCATGTGCATGTTAGCGGAGGAGGCCGATCGGCTGCGCCGCGAGTGCCAGGCAGCGGTAAATCCGGGTTGTCGAGGCCCGTGTGCGCCCTTCCGTCGCTGGAAAGAGCATGCCCATGACAACTCCGACCGAGGCCCCGCTGGCTAGGGAGGGCATGTGTACGAGGTTATTGTCCGGCATCTCGCGTAGTTTTTTAAGTTTTTAAAAAATTTAGCTGAACTTGTCAAATTTCGTCCGGTTTTAATATGTTGAACTTTTCATGACTTAGGTCCGATTTGCATAAAATTAATCCAGTTTCTTCACTTTTCGTCTTAAATGCCTGCAGCCTTGTTCTCCTCCTCCTACTACTGCCCGTCGTCCTCCTCAGCCTTGCAGCTATTAACCTTGGACCCCATTGTATAACATGTTTTGCTTTTAACAGATATCCTTCCTTACGCTGAGGAGGAGGCCCACCTCGGCGGCGGCGGCGGAGGTGGCCACGGTGATGGCGCCTCTCAGCATCAACCTAGCCATGCTAACTACCGTCTCCCCCATCTCCAACCGCCTGCGACCCTCTAACAACAGAGTTGAAAGTTCATGATCGCTAGGTGTGTTGAGGACTTCTACTTAAGGGCCTGTTTGGTTCCAATAAGTCACCTGACTTATAAGTCAGGTGACTTAAAAACAATAACTTATAAGTCACACCTGTTTGGTTGTCATCCGACTTATAAGTCACCTTCCCACACCTTTCCACACCAATCAACATCATGCAGGTGGTGGGACCCATGCAAAAGGGGGTGATTTACAAGTTTTAAGTTGGGGTAGAGCAACTTATGACTTATAAGTTGGAGTGACTTATAAGTTGGAGCTGTTTGGCAAAATAAGTCACTTTTTGCATTTTTCGACTTATATAAGTTGGTGACTTATTTGAAACCAAACATGGCCTAAGTAGGTTGCAGCCCCTGTTGGAATTTCTCCCACAACATTGATCACATCAAATCACGACGAAGAACACGCGCACATGAAACTGATAGCCAAGGGCCCTTGTCATGCCCTTATTTTTCTTTTTCTGTTTTCTCCTTTTCTCACAGTACAAATATTCCGGCCCTGGTCGTGTACATATAAACACGCAGGAGCAATAACCCAAATAGCCTAGACCTATACGGACTCTTGCTAGAAGCCTACCTAGACTAGTTGTCGGCTCCGTACACAGCCAGGACACAAACCAACCTGAACTAAACTTATCCAAAGTAGCACTTCCTGACTCACACGTACTAAACCTAGTACCACACGGACACTTGACACAGTCCTAACCTTCAAGATTATGCTAACAGCCCCGGGGTACTCTTTCTGTTTCTTTTGTAGAGCGTACAACCTGCCTCTAAATTTATGTACGAGATTAAAGCGATGTCGAATGTGGCCTTCAGTAGCTACTTCAGTAGCATATACTACCAAATAGCCAAGGCATAACACCCAGGAGATGACAGAGGGCACGAGAGCGCGCACACGGAGCTGTGAGGTGGTGGTCACACGCAGACGCGGCCGAGGCCTCGGGTATGACGTTGGCCCTGCTCGACCTTCTTGTCGTGGCCAACAACTGTGTCATCCTCCTCTACCTTGACGAAGGAAACCTCCTCCGCCGCCGTCCTGGATGAGTGCGCATGCGAGTATGACGAGATCATCTTCTTCCTTTCTTTGAACGCACACCCATGCCATCATTTGGTTGTGCCCCGCATCGAAGCCGCCGTCACAGATGGATCTGCAGAGGGAGTGAACGGGGCAGAGCGATCGGTCTCATAATGTAAAATGTTTTTTTCTACACTACACTAGAGTCAAAAAAAGTTTTATATCATGGGACGGAGGGAGTAGCTACCTTTTTTTTTAGAAAAGAAGGATGACCCCCGGCCTCTGCATCTGGGAGATGCATGCGGCCACTTTATTGATTATTCTCGAGGACCTTACAAAGTATTACAACAATATGCCTGAATCCGCCATCTTGGCATGATATGCCACTACTCTTAACTATATGATGAAGGGGCGCTAGCTGGGCCAAATACCCAGTCCACTCACCTAAGCCTATCATCAAAAGTCAGAAGCCCCAGCCGAGCCAAATACCGGGTCTGGGGCATGAACTGGTTGACGCACTCACATGTGTCGTCGCCGCCATCTTTCACTGGTCCGTCTTCAGGGCAGATATTGAGGCTTCTACCTTGTCAGGCCACTCAACCATCGACGCCACCATGACGCTAGACAGCAACCCCCTCCTGCGCGAGTCCAGCACCGCGCATCAGGCGCCGAGTCTTCACTGCACCACGCCGCCGAGATCTGCCGTCATCAATGTGCAGGATGGAGCACCGATCCACCAAGAAAGCCGCCCACTGGTCCCTCGAACCCGTGTACGCCTCCAAGAATGACGCCCCCAAGGAGGAAACGACACCAACGCGCCGCCGTCATCTGATCTACTGATTTAGGGTTTCCCCCGGAGGTAGCGGATAGAGGTCTGGAGCTTCTCCACGGCGATGCCTTCAAGAAGATAATGACACACAAGAGTGCCGCCAACGCCGGTCTTGGCATCAACCGAGAACTAGGTTTTCACCCGGATCCGCTGAAGGAACCTCCATCAAGCACTCGTGTGCACGGGTCGCCGCCGGTCTGAGCCGCCGCACATTGAGCAGGTCGCACCGGCCAGATCAGATCTGTCCGAAGGGCAAACCACACATGGCGCCGACCCAACCAAATGTTTGAGGTTGGTGTAAAATTCAATCCAAAAATTACATCCCAGGAGATCTACACACAAGAGTAGAAAATCAACTCTCGTAAGAGCGTCTCCAAAAGATGATGTAGACACAAATATATATAACTTTTGCATCTTCAAGGCCTAAAAATCCCTCTTTAACAGATGACGTAGATGTAAAAAAATTACATTCCACCTGCCGAAGATGTAAAATACAATACCTGGAGATGCAAATTAGCATCTCCACATACAGGAGATGAAAAAGCGGTGGCCGGCCTCACGACTACCCAACTATGCCGCCGGCGATTTCGCTAAAAATCACCGCTGCGCTGCCGCCCACCCGCCCACCTCCGATCCCGCCAGGATTACGCCCGCCTGTCCATCGCCGCCTGCCTCGCCGGAGCAGCGATGGCTGTCCCCAGCACTGCCAATTCGATTTTGGTCGTTGCTTCGAATCGAAGATTCGTCGGAGGGCTGGCTCTCGTAATAGCATCGACGACACGATTGTGGAAGGGTTGGGCTTTCTGCTAGCCTCGACCCACCGCCGGAGCTAGGGGAGGCGCGCCACGCCGCCCGCTAGCCCCGACCCAGTCCTTTTTGTTGAGCACAATGGTAGACATCATAACTCTCATCAGCATGAAAAAAAAGACATCATCATAACTCAAACTCACACCCCATAAAAACTGAATCTTTTTTATTGGTTAAATCTGCATCGTTTCATACGGCAACCACACCAACACTTCTGCCTAGGGCATATTGTTAATTCCCCCAGCTAACTTCACATGTCTAAACAGCACTTCCCCTCCTATTTATATATTTCACCCAGTCTTTGCGTGGACATGCAGGAAAGCTCAACATCTCTAAAGCATTCAAGGTTTACACTTTTCACATCACTCCCTTGAATGTTTCATATAATAAACACGTTTCAATGCACAAAAACATAGGAGAACATGTATAACTAGGAGGCATAGGGAAAGAAACAAATGCAGTGTTTATGTCTTCAGTATGTAGTGAGAACCATCATTTTGCTACAGCTGTGCTTTTTCCATACATGCATGGGTTATATAAAACAAGAGGGCCTTTGATATCTTGATACTTGTTATACATTACAGGACGAGGCTGGTTGGGCAGGTCGTGCTGGTTTACCCCGTCGACTAGCCACTGCACAGTCAACCGCAAGAATCGTCGACCTAGACGATTGTGAATGTACTCCCTCCGTCCGAAAACATTTGTCATCAAAATGGATAAAAAGAAATATATCTAGAACTAAAATACATCTAGATACATTCCTTTTTATTCATTTTGATGACAAGTATTTCCGGACGGAGGGAGTAGTTCTAAGGAACGAGATGAGCAATACGTGCGAGTTGTTAACCAGAGAATTCTTACTTTTTGTTGACAACAAAAATGTGTAAGAAATAATTTACGAAGCTGCAGTGAGCATTTACTAGAATAAGTGCGACTAGAATCCTTATGCACTAGAGATGTAAACAAAGAAATTTCAACAAATATTCAGTATTTACCTTCAAAATTGAAAAATCATGGATTTACGCAAGGATAGCTAAAAAAGTCCAGCATTTTGGTTGACATAAAATGGAAGCCTTTACATGTATCGAAGGCTCTGCTCCCTACGGGAAGCTAGGCAGCGACGAAGGAAGTTCTCAGTCCGGCCGGAATCAAGGAGGATTTCAGTGTGGAATCAATTTCTATTGATGTGTATGCATGCACGTCTAATTGTACTTGGTAGTTTTTAAAAGGTAAACTAGAAACTACACCATGTATATTTTTCTTTGAGAATTACACCATGTATATATAGGAGCATGGAGTTGAACCGGGGAGACAGAAAGTAAAGATACGGTCATGAAGTGGGCCCATGCAACCAGTTTCAAGGTAACCCGTATTTATTCTAGAATTTTTTTGACATGGAATATTTCAAAATGGAGAAAAGCCATGGATTACATTTTTCGTGATAGTAGCTGAAAAAATGTCTGCATCTCTTAGTGGAAACAATTTGTTCAGATTTTTCTCTTGATCACAATGCTAGACATCTTAACCCAGACCATGTGAAAAGTGAAATCGAAAGGTAAAATCTTAATTTCTTTAAAAAGAAAACTAACTACAACCTCTACAACTGCAATTTGTTAATTTCCCCACCTACCCTCACATGTCTAAACAATACCTTCCCCTCCTATATATTTGACCACATCTTTGCCTGCAAACACATGAAAGCCCGCATCTCTCGTTTGTTAGTGCTTTACACTTCCACAATGCTCTCTCTTGAACATTTCGTACAATAACAAGGTTTTAGTGCGCACAAACATGGGGCTTAGGGTGGATACAACATCAAGACGATATTAGAAAATATAATTAGGAGGCATAGGGAAAGAAACAAATACTAGGGCGGCATCATAACCACGTTGTAGGAACCATTATGTTGCAACCATGTTGCTTAACCTATGCATGTATCGGACATGCTAGGGTTCCATGGATTATGCAAGATGATATTGTTGAAGCAACAACAGCAGGAGAAGAGCTTCTGGGTAGTGGAGGCTTCTCGGATGGCGTTGTCCACCTTGCATCTCTGTCATGCTATGCTCAGAGTCGGAGGTTAGCCGTTTTCTATGTATGGCCATGTCTATGCCTCTAACTTGGCCAACCTTCGAGCCAACTTTCTTCAAGAGACCACTACTCTGTACACCTTGTACTATCACCTCTTCACATTTATTGGTACATGATGTTCTTGGCAAGCAGCCTTCTCCTCGTACCCATTAAAATTTACATTCGCGTCTCCGCCACCGTCTTTTTCGCCTGACATGTTTCTCCATCACAGTTATTACCCTTACACACCATATTTGGATATAGACATTAGAATTCATATTAGGCATTTTTAGGGGCCCATGTAAGATATTCTCCAAAACATCCGACCAATCCAGCCTCCCCCATTCACTTCTCATGCCTCTGCTCCATACAATGCTGGATGTCATGGACTTTGTAGGATGCTCAAAGGGTTATCTCAATATTGACTCTTTGTTGATGTCAGCACAAGTGCTCAAGTTAGGCAAAACAAGAGCTAGAATTTGGTAATAGGGTGGCAAAGAGACGACGCCAACACCAGGCCTGCCTTTGATCAACAGAAGTTTTGCTTTTGCCTCTTAGGTTATGCCACTAACGTGACCCTTCAAAATCTATGAGGTTATTCTATTTTGTTTATGTATGCCGTTTTGTTGTGTTAACTAATATTTTCTCTATAAAAACTAAGTACAATGCACACGCACACATGCACGCACACCAACACCCACTAGTAGAAAACGGCCCATTTGGCCCGGTTCCAGAGGCCTTTAGCCCCGGTTTAGGAACCGGGACTAAAGGGTCAGGACCAAAGCCCAAACCCTTTAGTCCCGGTTCACTTATGAACCGGAACAGAAGGGCTCCACGTGGCCGCAGCGGGGCGTCCAAGCAGGAGGACCTTAATCCCAGTTGGTAATACCAACCAGGACCAATAGGCCTCTACGTGTCAGCTGCTGGCAGGAGCTGGTTTTTTAGGGGGGGGGGGCGTTAGGGGTTTTGGAGGGTTAATTTAGGGGTTTCATATTGTGTTAGCTAGCTAATAGAGAGAAGTGTCCTCCCTTATGCTACTATAATTTTGTGGAATGCAACAGAGAGGAAAACATTTCTGCTTAATTAAACATCTCATTGCATAACAGCTTCACTTCCAATACATAACAACTTGACAATGCTTAAACAGCTGCAGTACATAACAGGTTCAGCATACTGAACATAAACACTGACACTAGTCTAACTGACACTCACTGCATTTCTGCATCTCCTTCATCTTCTTGATGCGGTCAGAGTGGCAAATGCCGACGCGGATGTAGGTCTCCGCCTCGATTAGCATGCTCATGTGCCGAGCTGCGGGATCCTCGGCGCCACCATGTACAGGTTGTCGCCGGCATGCAGTTGCAGCTGCTGCGCCACCTTCCCTTTGCTGTCGTCCTCCACCTCCACCACCAGCTGCTCCTGCTCGCTGCCGTCCTTCACCTCGCCAGCACCACATCCGCACCTGGCTCCTCCTCCTCCTTCTCCTCCTCATCTTCATTGCTCTCTCCCTCGCTGTCATAGTGGACAATCATGTGCTTCACTGCAGCTAGTACAGCGATCACGACGCCGACGAGACCTTGCACTTGAGCTGGAGGGGCGCGACGGCGGGAGCGGTACTCGTACCACCTAGCACACTTACGTGGACCTGGTGAGTTTTCCGCTTGATTCATAGCCCAAAGGAAAACATCGACAGGAGGAGATCCACGGCCGCCGGGGAACATCATCTTCTTCTCATCATCCGTAGCCACGGCGATGAGGCCCCTAGCGTGGTCGACGCACATATGCAAGCTGGGAAACCTATTGCAGCTCCCCTCTATGTCCGCCCTTTTCTCTGCATCTCCCTTGCTGAATTTTCTGACATTCTCCCCCCATCGATCTTGAGGACGGCGAAAAGCTCTTGCAGACGGCCTCTTCTTAGGCGCCATGGCCGGCGTCGAGAAGCGAGAGTGGCCGGATGAGTTGCTTATCCTCTGAATCAAGCTCAGTGACCAAAATGTTATTTAATCTTATCTAAAACAATAAAATCACAAAGAATTATTCAAAGACCAAAATGACATTCAAAGACCAACTAGGTGAGGTAGATCAATACTCAAGGCAAACACTTCAGCCCAAAATGATATTCAAAGACCAACTAGGTGAGGTAGATCGAAGGAGAATGCAGAGCCAAAGGGATATGGCATTGTTGATTCTCTAGGGGCCAAGAGGTCCAAGCGAAAGCTATGCTCACTTATTCATTTATTTCTAAAATACTTCTCTTCAAAACTTACAAGGAACTAGTCGCCAACCCGTGCATTCGCATAGGCGAGTTTGGTAAGCTACTACTTTAACTTGGCATATATTAGGGAAAGATAGGATGCAATTTTATTTTTTTGGCTACTTTTATTTACCTTGAGCAAAAAATTGAAACGTCCGGCATTTTTTTGTGGAAAAGTCTTACCATTGGGTTTCATATCCATATCTTTTGGTACTAAAAAGGAATAATGTATATTCAATAATAGAATATGACATGAAGCATATACTAATGTTTTCTCCATTTAGATAAAAATCAAACTACTTTTTTACTTCTGATGATAAAATCCAAACCCTTTTTATATTATCTACCATTTTTTATCAATGCAATCATCATATATATGAACAAAAAAAATTATGAAAAATTAGGACATATCATCATACATACGCATACATATCATCATATACACTACATATCATCTGTGAAAAATTTCATCATATATATATATATATGGTTGGGTTTCTCGTCGTATTCAGGCCGTGGTGGCCGAGTAGGTGTCATTTTTTTTTTCAAATTTTCGAGTTTTTTTTGCTTTATTTATTTTCTTTCGTTTCTACTTAGAGTTTTTCAGTTATTCTTTTTGCTTTTAGGTCACAAAAATTATAAACATTTTGTTAGTGCCACTAGTTTTCAAATTTAAATATTTTAAATTTGAATTATAGGAAATTTGTTTGAATCACTAGTTTGTGAATAACTTTACTATATATATAAACAGAACAGAGCGGAGGAGGCTAGCCGGACCGAATGGGGAGGAGACGTGAACATGGTCGGGGCAGGCCGGGGGCGCGGAGCGGCGTCAGGGTAGGGGCACGGTGCGGCCAGCGTTGAGGCTGGGGGCACGGGGCGACGTGTTGAGGCGAGGCAGGGGCGCGGGGCAACAATGACCACGGCACGGCTTCGGGAGACGACAGCGACGTCAGGGCAGGGGCGCGGCATCGAGGAGCAGTCTGGCGGCATTCAAGAGAAGAATGGCGGGTGCGGGGCAGTTTCCTTAGTGTTGGGTTATATAGCAACCACCTTTGGTCCCGGTTCGTGGCAAAAACCGGGACCAATGTCAATCTTTAGTCCTAGTTGTTGCCACAAACCGGGACCAAAGGTCAATTTCCAGCAGCCCAAAGGGCGGGAAAGCAGAGACCCTTGGTCCCGGTTGGTGCCACCAATCGGGACTAAAGGTCAATTTCCAACAGTCCAAAGGGAGGAAAGCAGATCCCTTTGGTCCCGGTTGGTGACACCAACCGGGACTAAATGTGGGCATTGGTACCGGTTGGTGGCAAGAACCGGGACCAATAGCATGTGCATGTTACAGCCTCGGTGCGGTGGAAGTTTAGTCCCACCTCTATAGCTGAGAGAGGCTAGGACCTGTTTATAAGCCCTGCCGCCCCTTCGATGTCGAGCTCCTCTCTAATACAGGCTTACGGGCCTAAACACACTCTCTCTATCTGTGGGCCTACTGGATCTTCTGCGGGCCTGAATCCTGGCCCATGGTTGGGTTTCTAGTCGTATTCAGGCCATGGTGGCCGAGTAGGTGGCAGTTTTTTTTTCAAATTTTCGAGTTTTTTGTTTTGTTTTTTTGCTTTATTTATTTTCTTTCGTTTCTACTTAGAGTTTTTCAGTTATTCTTTTTGCTTTTAGGTCACAAAAATTATAAACATTTTGTTAGTGCCATTAGTTTTCAAATTTGAATATTTTAAATTTGAATTATAGGAAATTTGTTTGAATCACTAGTTTGTGAATAACTTTACTATATATATAAACAGAATAGTGTTGGGGAACATAGTAATTTCAAAAAAATTCCTCCGCACACGCAAGATCATGGTGATGCATAGCAACGAGAGGGGAAAGTGTTATCTACGTACCCTCGTAGACCGAAGCGGAAGCGTTGACGCAACGTAGAGGAAGTAGTCGTACGTCCTCCCGGTCCAACCAATCCAAGCACCGTTACTCCGGCACCTCCGAGTTCTTGACACGCGTACAGCTTGATGACACACGCTCGATCTCCAATCCAGTAGAGGCTCCGAGGGGGAGTTCCGTCAGCACGACGGCATGGCGACGATCTTGATGTTCTCCTGTCGCAGGGCTTCGCCTAAGCACCGCTACAATATGATCGAGGTGTAATATCGTGGAGGGGGGCACCGCACACGGCTAAGGAACGATCAATGATCAACTTGTGTTGTTCTAGGGTGCCCCCCTACCCCGTATATAAAGGAGGAGGGAGGAGGTGGCCGCCCTAGGGGCGTGCCATGAGGAGGGGAAACCTACTCCAAGTAGGTTTCCTCTCTTTCCTTATCTTATTTGGAGGGGAAGGAAAGAGTACTAGTATTAGGAAGTAGTACTAGTAGTAGTAATAGGAAGAGGGGAAGGAGAAAGGAAGGGGGCCGCCCCTTCCCAATTCGGATTGGGCTTGGGGGCGTGCCCCCTCCTTGATCCTTCTCCTTCCTCCTACATGGGCCCAAGAAGGCCCATATACCTCTCGGGGTTCGGTAACCTCCGGGGCTCCAAACTTCTCCGAACCTTTCCGTGTCCAAATATATCCGTCCAATATATCAATCTTTATGTCTCGACCATTTCGAGACTCCTCGTCATGTCCGTGATCATATCCGGACTCGAACAACCTTCGTACATCAAAATACATAAACTCATAATATAAGCATCATCGAAACCTTAAGCGTGCGGACCCTACGGTTCGAGAACAATGTAGACATGACCGAGACATGTCTCCGGTCAATAACCAATAGCGGGACCTGATGCCCATATTGGTTCCTACATATTCTACGAAGATCATTATCGGTCAAACCGCACAACAACATACGTTGTTCCTTTGTCATCGGTATGTTACTTGCCCGAGATTCGATCGTCGGTATCCAATACCTAGTTCAATCTCGTTACGGCAAGTCTCTTTACTCGTTCCGTAATACATCATCTCACAACTAACTCATTAGTTGAAATGCTTGCAAGGCTTAAGTGATGTGTATTACCGAGAGGGCCCAGAGATACCTCTCCGACATTCGGAGTGACAAATCCTAATCTCAAATACGCCAACTCAACAAGTACCTTCGGAGACACCTGTAGAGCACCTTTATAATCACCCGATTCACGTTGTGACGTTTGGTAGCACACAAAGTGTTCCTCCGTAAACGGAGTTACATAATCTCATAGTCACAGGAACATGTATAAGTCATGAAGGAAGCAATAGCAACATACTAAAACGATCGGGTGCTATGCTAACGGAATGGGTCATGTCAATCAGATCATTCAACTAATAATGTGACCTTGTTAATCAAATAACAACTCCTTGTTCATGGTTAGGAAACATAACCATCTTTGATTAACAAGCTAGTCAAGTAGAGGCATACTAGTGACACTCTGTTTGTCTATATATTCACACATGTATTATGTTTCCGGTTAATACAATTCTAGCATGAATAATAAACATTTATCATGATATAAGGAAATAAATAATAACTTTATTATTGCCTCTAGGGCATATTTCCTTCAAATAGAACCGAGGAGGCTAGCCGGACCGAACGGGGAGGAGAGGTGCAACATGGTTGGGGCAGGCCGGGGGCGCGGAGCGGCGTCAGGGCAGGGGCACGGTGCGGCCAGCGTTGAGGCTGGGGGCACGGGGCGGCGCGCTGAGGCGAGGCAGGGGCGCGGGGCAACGATGACCTCGGCACGGCTCCGGGAGACGACAGCGATGTCGGGGCAGGGGCGCGGCATCGAGGAGCAGTCTGGCGACATTCAAGAGAAGAATGGCGGATGCGGGGCAGTTTCCTAAGTGTTGGGTTATATAGCAACCACCTTTGGTCCCGGTTCGTGGCAAAAACCGGGACCAATGTCAATCTTTAGTCCTAGTTGTTGCCACAAATCGGGACCAAAGGTCAATTTCCAGCAGCCCAAAGGGCGGGAAAGCAGAGACCCTTGGTCCTGGTTGGTGCCACCAATCGGGACTAAAGGTCAATTTCCAGCAGTCCAAAGAGAGGAAAGCAGATCCCTTTGGTCCCGGTTGGTGACCCCAACCGGGACTAAATATGGGCATTGGTACCGGTTGGTGGCAAGAACCGGGACCAATAGCATGTGCCTGTTACAGCCGTGGTGCGGTGGAAGTTTAGTCCCACCTCTCTAGCTGAGAGAGGCTAGGACCTGTTTATAAGCCCTGCCGCCCCTTCGATGTCGAGCTGCTCTCTAATACAGGCTTACGGGCCTAAACACACTCTCTCTACCTGTGGGCCTACTGGATCTTCTGCGGGCCTGAATCCTGGCCCATGGTTGGGTTTCTAGTCGTATTCAGGCCATGGTGGCCGAGTAGGTGGCAGTTTTTTTTTTCAAATTTTCGAGTTTTTTGTTTTGTTTTTTTGCTTTATTTATTTTCTTCCGTTTCTACTTAGATTTTTTCAGTTATTCTTTTTGCTTTTAGGTCACAAAAATTATAAACATTTTGTTAGTGCCATTAGTTTTCAAATTTGAATATTTCAAATTTGAATTATAGGAAATTTGTTTGAATCACTAGTTTGTGAATAACTTTACTATAAAAATAGACTTTTGAGTGATTTTCCTGCAATTTAATATTACTGTGTTTAATCATTATATTCAACTAGCAAAATGGCCCGCTCGATGGGCGGGCTAGAATTTTATAAAGTTCATTGTGATAACATATTATTTGATTTGTAGTAACATCTTAATCAACTACTATTTCAATATTTTAATTTTAGTTTGCTTTTGTACAAAAGCTTTTCTGGCCTTCTAATCCGAAATATAGTTCTTCATACATGTAAATTTATTTTTCCATGTTTTTGTTTAACATATATTTAACTTTATAAATAATTGTTCATATAACTCTATCATTTATTATAGTTGTGACAAAGCATCTTGGCGCTAATGAATATATTATACAACTAAATGAATTTTAACCATAGTATGTCCTTTATTTTAGAAAGATTACTACTAAGCCTCAAAGCTTTAATAAGGGTAAAAGTATAGAAATTTGTCACATTGATTTGTGTTGATTGATCATTAGAAGTGTGAGACACGTGGTTTCAATTTTCATGGACAACCTAGTAAATACTCTTATGTTGAGACCATGTGTCTTATCCACTCGTATTTATGAGAAATCTATCCACGTGTAGCATCTCCCATGCCATGCATCCACGTAAAAAAATATGGGGTGGGCAATATTTAGCTGTAATTTCTCTGTCTGGAAAAAGGCCAAGATATCAAAAGTTGAATCACATATGTATATACTATATTAGACCAAAAGTAGTGAATTATGACATTGACTGATTTGCATATAACTATATATGTCGAGTGTATCTAACACTAAATGTTGTCAGTTAGAGTCTTCAAATCCTTGCAAAAATCAGATTAACATAAGCTTTCACCACTTATTTTTTTGGTGACGATAATGGATTGTCATGAATTGACCTAAGTAAATTCCTCGCAAATCCTTGCTGCCAAGTATCCCCATTTACCCAAAGTTAATGTTAAATGTACATCATGACAATCCATTAATTTATTTCGTACATGCATGATGTACAATTAAACCTATATCCTTGTCGGTCAAAAAGCTTTTTAGGTGAAGCTTTAAAACCATGCCCTCCTTCAAGACCTGAACATGTAGGCTGCGTACACTTTGACTCAGTGGTTGGAAAATAATTCTGATGTGATAAGGAATTATATGGTCCTCGATCGACATAATATCTCTGTAATTTTCTTCTGTAGTTCAATTATTTTCTCCTTGGTTCTTGGCTATTCATTGTGGGTGACATCTAGCTCAATCTAAGTTCCATGAATCTGAGGGTGATTCAGGGGCTCATGTAGCAAACCGTTGCGGAGTTCCTAGATCTGGGCTTGTGCATGCATCATGTCTTCTTGCATGAGCCGGCGGCGTACATGCAGGATGGGAGTCCATCAACGTAACTGCCTCAATATTTTCACTTCTCAGTATTCTTGGTTAACTTCTAATAATCTATCAAGAAAACAATCAGATTAATAGATTTGACCTCCTCATGAAGATCCTCAGACAGCAGCAAACACACTTACCGCTGAGCATTAGAGACGTGCATATTGGACGGTGATGACTCCCGCTTCTCAGTATTCTGGGTTAACTCTTGATAATCAATCAAGACAAGAATCAGATTAATAGATTTGACCTCCTCTTGAAGACATCGAACAGTAGCAAACACACTAACCGCTGAGCGTCAGAGACGTGCATACTGGACGGTGATGGCTCCCGCTTGCACCATGGGGAAGGACCTCGAGTTAGAATTCATTGCCGGGCCACCTTCATACTTTGGGCGCACCGTCAACAGTGGCGCAGGAACTTGCTGTATGAGTTTCCATGTTGCTGCAGACGGGTGGAGGAAATCCAGAGATGAACGTTGATGCTGTTGCAGAAGGGCGGAGGAAAGCCGGAGAAGACCCACGACGTCTCTGCTTGTAAGGGGCGCATAGATGAGGACATGGCGGCCGCTTAAACCTTTTGACCCTGAGAAACGCCCTAAACCTTCTTATTAGGGCACCCCGTAGCTCCTTTTAGACCAGAGGCTGCAACATCGATCGATACAGTATGTAAGCGAGGAAATTTTTGTCATGGTAGGGAAAATTAGTTATGGCATAGGTTTGTAATTTCTTTCATCTTTAGTGTTAATAAGTTACTTGTGAGATCTTATGGTTGTGATTTTCTGATCTCATAAATCAATTTTTGTTATAAAAGAAGTTTCTTTTTTTTCTTCCCTTAATTAAGGACGTGGGATGGGTACCTAAGAAAGGACATCGGGAGAAGTGTGCCCATGTGATGGGTACGTCAGTTTTTTTACCATCAGGTAAAAAAAAAATAAGTTTTCATGAGAGACCAAGTATGACATGTTAAAGACTCATTGTCTGTTACGAAGATGCTATATATGTTCCCCTCAAAAAGAAAGATGCTATATATGTTGCGCACATCTAACGCTTACATGATAATAATTTTAAAAGACCCACCAGACTGAGGGCTAGTATTTTCTGATTAATGTGGAATTTTTTAGACTAATTCTCTTGCTTCTAATTAGCCCATCATTTACTTTTTATATATAAATAGATTTGGTAATTTTTAGGTTATTTTAAATTCTATTTTAATCAAAAACAGATTTTGTTATTTTAGTTTGCTATTAAAGTTTCTAATATTATTTTATGAAAATTATTTTTTCTATTAATGTTTTGAACAAAAAATACTTTGATAATTTTAATTGCATAAATTTTATATAATTTTAGTTTAAAATATAATAGAGGTTTCTGAAACTCAACTGTTACAAAGGGATTTCATTTTTTGTACTTATCTGTACTCCAGACTTTTTGTGTGTTCAAAATGCACTAATCAAAGCAACATCATCAATTTTCAACCCTTTCTGACTTCATTTGCTATTTCTCTTGTGTTTACTGATTTTTTCGAGCTAAATGATCCTGAAGTTGAAACGCACTGCAAATGAACTATGAAAAGGTTTAATGTGGGCATGGTATCATCATTTCACCCATATAGCATGTTCTAAAAATTTGACAGGGTTACGCGAAAAAGTGGACGCACTTCATGTACAAAAGGGACAATCTCTTTCGAAGTATCAGCGTTTCGGACGAAAACTCATCTGTTACAAAGGGATTTCATTTTTTGAACTTATTTGAACTCCGTACCTTTTGTGTGTTCAAAATGCACTATTCAAAGCCACATCATTACTTTTCAAACCTTTCTGACTTCATTTGCTATTTTTCATGCATTTATTGATATTTTTTTTGAGCTAAATGACCCTGAAATTGGAAAACACTGCAAATGAACTATGAAAAGGTTGAAAGTTGTCATGGTATCATCATTTGACCCACATAGCATGTTCTAAAAAGTTGAGAGAGTTACGCCAAAAACTGGATGCACTTTGTGTACAAATTGGACAATCTCTTTCGAAGTATCAGGGGTTCGGACGAAAACCCATCTGTTACAAAGGGATTTCATCTTTTTGAACTTATTTGAACTCCAGACCTTTTGTGTGTTCAAAATGCACCATTGAAAGCCACATCATCAATTTTCAACCCTTTCTGACTTCATTTGCTATTTTTTACGCATTTACTAATTTTTTTTGAGCAAAATGATCCTGAAATTGAAAATCATTGCAAATAAACTCTGAAAAGGTTGAAAGTTGGCATGGTATCATCATTTCACCCACATAGCATGTTCTAAAAAGTTGATAGTGTTACGCCAAAAACTGTATGCACTTCGTGTACAAAATGGACAATCTCTTTCGAAGTATCAGAGTTTCGAACGAAAACTCATCTGCCACAAAGTGATTTCATTCTTTTTGAACTTATTTGAACTCCAGACTTTTCGTGTGTTCAAAATGCACTATCCAAAGCCATATCATCAATTTTCAAATCTTTCGGACTTCATTTGCTATTTTCATGCATTTACTGATTTTGTTTAGCTAAATGACCTTGAAATTGAAAAGCACTGCAAATGAACTCTGAAAAGGTTGAAAGTTGGCATGGTATCATGCTTTCACCCACATAGGATGTTCTAAAAACTTGAGAGGGTTACAGCAAAAACTGGATGCACTTTGTGTACAAAACGGACAATCTCTTTCGAAGTATCAGGGTTTCGGACGAAAACTCATCTGTTACGAAGGGGTTTCTTTTTTTTTAACTTATTTCAACTCCAGACTTTTTATGTGTTCAAAATGCATTATTCAAAGCGACATCACCAATTTTCTATCCTTTCTGACTTCATTTGCTATTTTTCATGCATTTACTGTTTTTTAGCTAAGTGACCCTGAAATTGAAAAGCACTGCAAATGAACTCTGAAAAGGTTGAAAGTTCTCATGGTATCATCATTTCACCCACATAGCATGTTCTAAAAAGTTGAGAGGGTTACGGCAAAAACTGGATGCACTTCGTGTACAAAAAGGACAACCTCTTTTCAAGTTTCAGGGTTTCAGATGAAAACTCATCTGTTACAAAGGGATTTTATTTTTTGAAATTATTTGAACTCCAGACTTTTTTGTGTGATTAAAATGCACTATTCAAAGCCACATCACCAATTTTCAACCCTTTCTGACTTAATTTGCTATTTTTCATGCATTTACTGATTTTTTTTGAGCTAAATGACCCTGAAATTGAAAAGCACTCCAAATGAACTCTGAAACGGTTGAAAGTTGGCATGGTATCATCATTTCACCCACATAGCATGTTCTAAAAAGTTGAGTGGGTTACGCCAAAAACTTGATGCACTTCGTGTACAAAATGGACAATCTCTTTCGTAGTATCAGCGTTTCGGACGAAAACTCATCTGTTAAAAATGGATTTCATTTTTTTGAACTTGTTTGAACTCCAGAATTTTTGTGTGTTCAAAATGCACTATTCAAATCCACATCATCAATTTTCAAACCTTTCTGACTTTTTGCTATTTTTCTTGCATTTATTTATTTTTTGAGCTAAATAACCCTGAAATTGAAAAGCACTACAAATGAACTCTGAAAGTGTTGAAAGTTGGCATGGTATCATCATTTCACCCACATAGCATGTTCTAAAAAGTTGAGAGGGTTACGGCAAAAACTGGATGCACTTCGTGTACAAAACGGACAATCTCTTTCGTAGTATCAGCGTTTCGGACGAAAACTCATCTGTTAAAAATGGATTTCATTTTTTTGAACTTGTTTGAACTCCAGAATTTTTGTGTGTTCAAAATGCACTATTCAAATCCACATCATCAATTTTCAAACCTTTCTGACTTTTTGCTATTTTTCTTGCATTTATTTATTTTTTGAGCTAAATAACCCTGAAATTGAAAAGCACTACAAATGAACTCTGAAAGTGTTGAAAGTTGGCATGGTATCATCATTTCACCCACATAGCATATTCTAAAAAGTTGAGAGGGTTACGGCAAAAACTGGATGCACTTCGTGTACAAAACGGACAATCTCTTTCGAAGTATCAGGATTTCATTTAAAACTCATATGTTCCAAAGGGATTTCATTTTTTTGAACTAATTTGAACTTCAGACTTTTTGTGTGTTCAAAATGCACTATTCAAAGCCACATCATCTATTTTCAACCCTTTCTGACTTCATTTGCTATTTTTCATGCATTCACTGATTTTTTTGAGTTAAATGACCTGAAATTGAAAAGCACTCCAAATGAACTCTGAAAAGGTTGAAAGTTGTCATGGTATCATTATTTCACCCACATAGCATGTTCTAAAAAGTTGAGAGGGTTACGACAAAAGCTGGATGCACTTCGTGTACAAAACGGACAATCTCTTTCGAAGTATCAGGGTTTCAGACGAAAACTCATCTGGTACAAATGGGATTTTATTTTTTTGAACTTGTTTGCACTCTAGACTTTTTGTGTATTCAAAATGCACCATTCAAAGCCGCATCATCAATTTTCAACCCTTTCTGACTTCATTTGCTATTTTTCATGCATTTACTGTCTTTTTTGAGCTAAATGACCCTGAAATCGAAAAACAATGCAAATGAACTCTGAAAAGGTTGAAAGTTGGGAAGGTATCATCATTTCACCCACATAGCATGTTCTAAAATGTTGAGTGGGTTACGCCTAAAACTGGATGCACCTCGCGTACATAATGGACAATCTCTTTCCACTACTATAGGATGCTGCTAACGCGATACTACGATCAGAGACCCTTTGATGAAACTATGTGCGATGCATTAATCGCAAACGTTGATGTAAAAAACCCGTCAAAAAAGACGCAAAACATTTGTGATGAATGATACGTCAGACATGGTTTAGATTTTAGTTGCGTGTGCGATGAGGGGCATACAGTTGGTCCAGACGAACTATTTGCGATGAGACAGAACAACAGAAACGGGCGGCCAGATCAAGGTGTCTGCGATATACGGCATACAGTTCGCTCCGATGAACCGTTTGCGACGATTGAGGTGAACACAAACGATTCAGCGTAACAAGATGTGTGTGATACCCGACAAACATGTCAGTAATCAGAATTGTGTTCGATCATTATAGACAGCCCATATGGAGAGAAGGAGGGAGGAGGGGGTGGCCGGTGCAGAAGGGAGGAGGGGGCGGCCGGAGGAGGAGGGCGGAGGGGCCGGGCAGCCGGTGGAGGAGGGAGGAGGGTCGTCCAATGGAGGCGGGAGGAGGGGCGGCCGGAGGAGGAGGGGGGAGGGGAGGAGGGTGGAGGAACTACCTCAATGGAGGAGGAACGGCGGCGGCGGGCGACGACGGTCGTCCGAGAACGGGGGCGGCGGACGACGAGGGGGCGCGGGGGAGAGAGTGAGTGAGAGGGAGAGTGAGGGGGGTCGTCGGTCGCGCGGGGACGATAAGGTAGGGTTAGTAGCGGCGCATGTCGAAGAAAAGCGTTACTACTACGCAGCATAGCAGTAGAACGATATCGGGATACGCGTTGTTGAAAAGTGGGTCCAGCCATATGCCCCAGTTTAAACTTAGCAGCAGTGTGTTTCGCTAAAACACGCTGCTGCTAAAAGGATACTAGTACCGCATCTTACTGATACACGCTACTACTAAGTAGCAGCAGCGCCTCATTTTACCCAGCACTACTTCTAAGATTCTGTGTATAAGGTTTTCCCTAGTAGTGCATGTTCGACTCTGTTCAGGCCTGCTGGGCGAGCATGTGTACCGCCTCCACCACCGACAGAAAAGCAAAGGCATTGATTACCATGCTAGTGTCATGGGTCATCTGGAATGAGCGCAACGTAAGAGTATTCAGGCAAAAGAGCGCACCTCCGCAGACTTGCTCAACATCATTGTCGACGAGGCAAACCTTTGGATCAAAGCCGGCGCAAAGAAACTAGGGTCTTTTTTATTGCGAAAATAATTGGCATGCCGTAACTTGGGTGTGTTGTCACAAACTCTTTCTCCTCCTTATTTAATATATGAGTCAAATCTTTTGCATCCGTTTCAAAAAAAACTATTGTTTCTCCATCTCCATTGCGTGTAGGATCGGCAGATCTTCCAGACACTCTTCTCGATGACATAGTTTCTCTATTCAACTGCAGCCATGACCTCCTCATATTTAGCGGTGCATGTTATTCTTGGCCTGTAGCCTTGTTCTCCTCGTACCCGACATCGTCATGCCCAAATACGTGTCCCATCGCACATGTTTTGCTTTTATTAATGGAAACCGAAAGTGGGCGTCACAGATGCTAGGTAAAACATTAGATTTGCTAAACATAATTTCTTCGGTCATTTTTCTTGATCACACGGCTAGACGTCATAACACAGTCGACGCAGGTGTCTTCCTTGGGTCGTGACACGGTCTTGATGCTCTGAGTCTTGTCTCCTCACCTCATGTAGCTGGAGTTAGGACTAGGCGAGTGTTTGTTGTGCCGTATCCTTTTCCCGCCCCCACTCTTCCATGTTATCGTTGTTATATCCTATCTATCAATGAAATGATATGCAAACTTTGCGTACTCGTGAATAGAAAAATCGCATGACAAGCCAAGGGGAGAGGATATGATCCCAGCTACGTGGGGGTTGGATATGCGCCAGGTTTCATTTGGCAGCGCGGTGGATTCCATGGATTACAGTGACTCAATTTTGGGGAAACGACATCTCACCGGGGGCCTACCAGTTCAGACTATGATGCCCGAAGGCAAGGGATTGGTGCTGTATGAAGAGGGGACAGAGGGGGGCAAGCAGAAGAAAGGCAAAAGGGAACGGCGGGAAACGGAGGATGATGCATGCAGCGTGGGAAGGGGAGGAAACTTGGAGGCAACTAGCCATGGGGCCGCTAGTAAATTGACGGGGCCAGCAGTGGCGCCCCGTCAGGAACAATGAATTGCCTAGTGTGGAACTGTAGGGGGGCGGGGAACCCTCGTACAGTTCGAGATTTACAGGCTCTGTGTAGTGCCAATTCCCCGAGGATGGTGTTTCTGTGTGAGACTAGGAATCAGGTGCAAAAGATGAAAAGGTTGCGTAGTAGGCTCGGGCTGTGTGGCTTTGAGGGCATAAGTAGTCAAGGAAAGAGTGGTGGCGTAGCATTGTTTTGGGATGAGTCCATGTATGTCAGCATTCAGGATGTTAATGAGAGGTGGATTGATGTTTTTGTCAGGGTTGCTCCCTCGTAACCTCTTTGGCGAGTGACCTTTGTGTATGGTGAACTGAGGGTGGAAAACAGACATCTGATGTGGGAGAGCTTGTGCAGATTAAGAAATACTTCTGAGTTTGCCTTGGTTAGTGGCCCGTGATTTCAATGAGGCGCTATGGCAGTGTGAACATATGTCCATGACGGCGAGGCCGCAGGCCCAGATGATAGCCTTTCAGGACTGTTTTGAGGTGTGTCAGTTGGTGGATCTTGGCTTTTTAGGCTACCCGTTCACATAGGATAACAAATGGAGCGGCCGGGCTAACATGCAAGTGCGACTGGATAGAGCGGCAGCGGACAATGCCTGGCGAGATATGTTTCCGGAGGCGACGGTGCTCCACCTTACGTTGCCCCGATCGGACCATCGACCGCTTCTCTTGCGGTGCGCACCAGATACGCAGGTGAAGATGACAAAGGCGAGGCGCTATGAGGTTATGTGGGAGCGTGAGGCCTCCCTGGCGGAAGTGGTTGAGGCGGCCTGGGCTACTTCGGGTGCGAAAACCGACTTGGGAGGCGTGAGCCAAGCCCTCAAAGCTACAATGCTGAAACTACATGAGTGGAGAAATAAGAAGATTGGCAATGTGACAAGAGAGATTGAGAAGTCCAGAACGAGGCTGGAGGAACTGCACAATATGAATGCCGGTCGTAGTGAGATACGAAAAGAGTCTGATCATATGGATGAACTTTTATACAAGGAGGAGATGATGTGGCTGCAACGATCTAGGATCGAGTGGCTAAAACATGGAGATCGGAATACAAAGTTCTTCCATAGGAAAGCAAGATGGAGGCCCCGGAAAAACAAGATCAAGGGATTGCGGGATGACTTGGGCATCCTTCAATCGGAGCATGCTGTAATGTCAGGTATGGCTATGAGTTACTTTCAGAATTTGTTTGAAGCTGATCCTAGTTTACTCCCTCATACATGAAGGAAATATGCCCTAGAGGCAATAATAAAGTTATTATTTATTTCCTTATTTCATGATAAATGTTTATTATTCATGCTAGAATTGTATTAACCGGAAACATAATACATGTGTGAATACATAGACAAACATAGTGTCACTAGTATGCCTCTACTTGACTAGCTCGTTAATCAAAGATGGTTATGTTTCCTAACCATAGACATGTGTTGTCATTTGATCAATGGGATCACATCATTAGGAGAATGATGTGATTGACATGACCCATCCCGTTAGCTTAGCACTTGATCGTTTAGTATTCTGCTATTGCTTTCTTCATGACTTATACATGTTCCTGTAACTATGAGAATTGTGTAACTCCCGTTTACCGGAGGAACACTTTGGGTACTACCAAACGTCACAACGTAACTGGGTGATTATAAAGGAGTACTACAGGTGTCTCCGAAGGTACATGTTGAGTTAGCATAATTCGAGATTAGGATTTGTCACTTCGATTGTCGGAGAGGTATCTCTGGGCCCTCTCGGTAATGCTCATCACCTAAGCCTTGCAAGCATGTAACTAAAGAGTTAGTTATGAGATGAAGTATTACAGAACGAGTAAAGAGACTTGTCGGTAACGAGATTGAACTAGGTATTGGATACCGACGATCGAATCTCGGACAAGTAACATACCGATGACAAAGGGAACAACGTATGTTGTTGTGCGGTTTGACCGATAAAGATCTACGTAGAATATGTAGGAACCAATATGGGCATCCAGGTCCCGCTATTGGTTATTGACCAGAGACATGTCTCAGTCATGTCTACATTGTTCTCGAACCGTAGGGTCCGCACGCTTAAGGTTTCGATGACAATTATATTATGAGTTTATGTATTTTGATGTAACGAAGTTTGTTCGGAGTCCCGTATATGATCACGAACATGACGAGGAGTCTCAAATGGTCGAGACATAAAGATTGATATATTGGACGGATATATTTGGACACCGGAAAGGTTCCGGAAGAGTTTGGGAATATACCGGAGCTCCGGGAGGTTACCGGAACCCCCCACCCCCGGGAAGTATATGGGCCTTATTGGGCCCATGTAGGAGGAAGGGAGAAGGAGCAAGGGAGGGGCGCGCCCCAAGCCCAATCCGAATTGGGGAGGGGGCCGGCCCCCCCGTTCCTTTCTCCTTCCCCCTCTTCCTTTCCTACTACTAGTACTCCTTCCTACTACTAGTACTCCTTCCTTCCCCCTCCAAATAAGATTAGGAAAAAGAGAGGAAACCAACTTGGAGTAGGTTTCCTCCTCCTATGGCGCGCCCCCTCCTTGGGCCGGCCACCTCCTCCCTCCCTCCTTTATATACGGGGGTAGGGGAGCACCCTAGAACACACAAGTTGATCATTGATCGTTCCTTAGCCGTGTGCGGTGCCCCCCTCCACGATATTACACCTCGGTCATATTGTAGCGGTGCTTAGGCGAAGCCCTGCGACAGGAGAACATCAAGAGCGTCACCACGCCGTCGTGCTGACGGAACTCCCCCTCGGCGCCTCTACTGGATTGGAGATCGAGGGTGCGTCATCGAGCTGTACGCGTGTCAAGAACTCGGAGGTGCCGGAGTAACGGTGCTAGGATCGGTCGGACCGGGAGGACGTACGACTACTTCCTCTACGTTGCGTCAATGCTTCCGCTTCGGTCTACGAGGGTACGTAGACAACACTCTCCCCTCGTTGCTATATCATCACCATCATCTTGCATGTGCGTAGGAAATTTTTTGAAATTACTACGTTACCCAACAATACAGTGGTAAACCTTTTTGATCCGGTCATTATGGAGGAGATGAATGCCAAACTGTGTGAAGCTTTTTCGGACAAGGAGATTAGCTATGCACTATTTCAGATTGGTCCTCTAAAGGCACCTGGGCCGGACGGGTTCCCGGCGAGGTTTTTTCAGCATCATTGGGGCACAGTGAAAGAGGACATTATTGCTGCAGTCACACAGTTTTTCATATCGGGGGTAATGCCGGAGGGGGTAAACAACACCACCATCGTGCTCATTCCAAAGGTTGATGACCCCTAACATCTTTCAGAGTTTCGGCCCATTAGCTTGTGTAATGTGATTTACAAGATCAAATCCAAGTGTTTGGTGAACCGTTTGCGACCAATACTTGGCGACATCATATCTGAGGAACAGAGCGCTTTGGTCCCTGGAAGACTCATTACGGATAACGCATTTCATTGCCTTTGAGTGCACCCACTATATTAAACGGGAGAAGGACCCTGACAAAGCTTATTGTGCTTACAAGTTGTATCTGTCCAAGGCGTATGATTGTGTAGATTAGACCTTCTTTGAGCAAATGATGAGAAGATTGGGCTTCGCGGATCGGTTGGTGAGATGGATAATGACTTGTGTCACCTCGGTCCGTTATTGTTGCAATGTTAATGGAGCTCTATCAGATTCTTTTGCACCATCGCGTGGGCTGCAGCACGGAGATCCTCTCTCCCCGTTCTTGTTCCTTTTTGTGGCAGAAGGGCTAGCGGCAATTTTGAAACAATGGGTCAATTCTCGGCAGCTAACACGGCTACGGGTCTGCCCACGTGCACCTGGCATCTCACATCTCATGTTTGTAGACGACACCTTGTTGTTTTTCAGAGCAACCGAGCAGGAAGCTTCTCATGTCAAGGCCGCACTTGCCACTTTTGCTCAAGCCACGGGCCAGGAGAACAGACCAGGATGCAGTGGTACTGTCATTAGAGGTGCAACAGTAGAGCTTCGAGGAATGCTACCTGGGTTTACCCACGCCAAACGGGCGCATGTCCAAAGGCATGTTCCAAAACCTACAGCAGAAATATATGAAGCATATGGTGGAATGGGATGGCAATCAACTTGCGCAAAGCGGCAGATAGGTCCTCATTAAGTCCATTGCACAGGCTATTCCAACGTATATCATGAGCGTTTTCAAGCTATCGGCGGCTACTTGTGAAGATCTTATGCGGATGATCCGTAACTTCTTTTGGGGAGTAGAGAAGGGGAAGAGGAAGATGCATTGGCGGGCATGGATTCATCTAATCAAGCCCAAGGCGCAAGGTGGACTGGGCTTCCGAGACCTACGACTGTTTAATCAGGCACTTCTAGCACGCCAAGCTTGGAGGCTACTTACAAACCCTGATAGCTTGTGCGCCCGGTTACTAAAAGCACGCTACTACCCGTTTGGCAACTTGGAGGATACTATTTTCTCAACAGCAGCCTCAGTTACCTGGCAAGAAATTCAGCACGGGCTTGAGCTCCTGAAGAAGGGACTGATCTGGCGCATAGGTGATGGACGAGCGATCAAGATATGGCGCGATAGCTGGATCCCCAGGAATGGGAGCGGGAGGCCTGCTACCCCTCAAGGAAGATGCCGGGTGCGGCGTGTATGTGACTTGCTGGATGACCATGGAACTTCGAATATGGACTTGGTTCGGAGCATTTTTTGCCGGTCGATGCGGAAGTGATTGCAACAATTAAAACCTTTCCTAGGTTGGGTCCAGACATGCTTGCATGGGAGCCGGAACGAAGCGGGAATTTCACCGTGAGGAGTGCTTATTGAAGGAAATATGCCCTAGAGGCAATAATAAAGTTATTATTTATTTCCTTATTTCATGATAAATGTTTATTATTCATGCTAGAATTGTATTAACCGGAAACATAATACATGTGTGAATACATAGACAAACATAGTGTCACTAGTATGCCTCTACTTGACTAGCTTGTTAATCAAAGATGGTTATGTTTCCTAAACATGAACAAGGAGTTGTTATTTGATTAACAAGGTCACATCATTAGTTGAATGATCTGATTGACATGACCCATTCCATTAGCCTAGCACCCGATCGTTTAGTATGTTGCTATTGCTTTTATCCATGACTTATACATGTTCCTATAACTATGAGATTATGCAACTCCGTTTACGGAGGAACACTTTGGGTACTACCAAACATCACAACGTAATCGGGTGATTATAAAGGAGTACTACAGGTGTCTCCAAAGGCAGATGTTGGGTTGGCGATTTCGAGATTAGGATTTGTCACTCCGATTGTCGGAGAGGTATCTCTGGGCCCTCTCGGTAATACACATCACTTAAGCCTTGCAAGCATTACAACTAATGAGTTAGCTGTGAGATGATGTATTACGGAACGAGTAAAGAGACTTGCCGGTAACGAGATTGAACTAGGTATTGGATACCGACGATCGAATCTCGGGCAAGTAACATACCGATGACAAAGGGAACAACGTATATTGTTATGCGGTCTGACCGATAAAGATCTTCGTAGAATATGTAGGAACCAATATGGGCATCCAGGTCCCGCTGTTGGTTATTGACCGGGGACGTGTCTCGGTCATGTCTACATTGTTCTCGAACCGTAGGGTCCGCACGCTTAAGGTTTCGATGATAGTTATTATGAGTTTATGTATTTTGATGTACCGAAGAAGTTCGGAGTCCCGGATGTGATCACGGACATGACGAGGAGTCTCGAAATGGTCGAGACATAAAGATTGATATATTGGAAGCCTATATTTGGAGTTCGGAATGGTTCCGGGTGAAAACGGGAATTTACCGGAGTACCGGGAGGTTACCGGAACCCCCCGGGAACTAAATGGGCCTTAATGGGCCTCGAGGGAGAAGAGGAGGGGCCGGCCAGGGCAGGCCGCGCGCCCCCTCCCCCCCAGTCCGAATAGGACAAGGAGGGGGGGCGGCGCCCCCCTTTCCTCTTCCCCCTCCCCCAATCCTACTCCAACTAGGAAAGGGGGGGAGTCCTACTCCCGGTGGGAGTAGGACTCCTCCGCAGCGCCCCTTGGGGGGCCGCACCTCCCCCTCCCTCCTTTATATACGGGGCGGGGGCACCCTAGAACACACAAGTTTGATCTACAGATCGTTCCTTAGCCGTGTGCGGTGCCCCCTCCACCATATTCCACCTCGGTCATATCGTCAGCGAAGCTTAGGCGAAGCCTCGCGCCGTAGAACATCAAGATCGCCACCACGCCGTCGTCGACGGAACTCTCCTCGACACTTGGCTGGATCGAGTACGAGGGACGCCATCGAGCTGTACGTGTGTCAAGAACTCGGGGTGCCGGAGTAACGGCGCGGGATCGGTCGGATCGCGAGGAGAACGTCGACTACTTCCTCTACGTTGTGATCGCTTCGCCGGGTCACGAGGGTACGAGACAACACTCTCCCCTCTCGTTGCTATACATCACCATGATCTTGCGTGTGCGTAGGAAATTTTTTGAAATTACTACGTTCCCCAACAGTGGTATCAGAGCCTAGATTTTTATGGTTTGATGTTTTGCACGAGTAGAACACAAGTGATTTGTGGGCCATACAAGTCATACTACCTACCAGCATGTCATACTTTGGTTCAGCGGTATTGTGAGATGAAGCGGCCCGGACCGACATTACGCGTACGCTTACGCGAGACTGGTTTCACCGCTACGAGCACTCGTTGCTTAAAGGTGACTGGCGGGTGTCTGTCTCTCTCACTTTAGTTGAACCGAGTGTGGCTACGCCCGGTCCTTGAGAAGGTTAAAACGGAGTCTATTTGACAAAGTATCGTTGTGGTTTTGATGCGTAGGTGAGACTGGTTCTTGCTTAAGCCCGTAGCAGCCACGTAAAATTTGCAACAACAAAGTAGAGGACGTCTAACTTGTTTTTGCAGGGCATGTTGTGATGTGATATGGTCAAGACGTGATGCTATATTTTATTGTATGAGATGATCATGTTTTGTAACCGGTTATCGGCAATGGCAGGAGCCATATGGTTGTCGCTTATTGTATGAAATGCAATCGCTTCTGTAATGCTTTACTTTATCACTAAGCGGTAGCGATAGTCGAGAAGCATAAGATTGGCGAGACGACAACGATGCTACGATGGAGATCAAGGTGTCGCGCCGGTGACGATGGTGATCATGATGGTGCTGCGGAGATGGAGATCACGAAGCACAAGACGATGATGACCATATCATATCACTTATATTGATTTGCATGTGATGTTTATCTTTTATGCATCTTATCTTGCTTTGATTGACGGTAGCATGTTAAGATGATCTCTCACTAAATTATCAAGTAGTGTTCTCCCTGAGTATGCACCGTTGCCAAAGTTCGTCGTGCCCAGACACCACGTGATGATCGGGTGTGATAAGCTCTACGTCCATCTACAACGGGTGCAAGCCAGTTTTGCACACGCAGAATACTCGGGTTATACTTGACGAGCCTAGCATATGCAGATATGGCCTCGGAACACAGAAGACCAAAAGGTCGGCGTGAATCATATAGTAGATATGATCAACATAAGATGTTCACCATTGAAAACTACTCCATCTCACGTGATGATCGGTTATGGTTTAGTTGATTTGGATCACGTGATCACTTAAATGACTAGAGAGATGTCTGTCTAAGTGGGAGTTCTTAAGTAATATGATTAATTGAACTTAAATTTATCATGAACTTAGTCCTGGTAGTATTTTGTAAATTATGTTGTAAGATCAATAGCTCGCGTGGTTGCTTTCATATGTTTATTTTGATATGTTCCTAGAGAAAACTGTGTTGAAAAATGTTAGTAGCAATGATGCGGATTTGATCCGTGATCTGAGGTTTATCCTCACTGCTGCAGAAGAATTATGTCCTTGATGCACCGCTAGGTGACAGACCTATTGCAGGAGCAGATGCAGACGTTAAGAACGTTTGGCTAGCTCAATATGATGACTACTTGATAGTTTAAGTGCACCATGCTTAACGGCTTAGAATCGGGACTTCAAAGACGTTTTGAACGTCATGGACCATATGAGATGTTCCAGGAGTTGAAGTTAATATTTCAAGCAAATACCCGAGTTGAGAGATATAAAGTCTCCAACAAGTTCTATAGCTAAAAGATGGAGGAGAATCGCTCAACTAGTGAGCATGTGCTCAGATTGTCTGGGTACTACAATCGCTTGAATCAAGTGGGAGTTAATCTTCCAGATAAGATAGTGATTGACAGAATTCTCTAGTCACCATCACCAAGTTAGTAGAACTTCGTGATGAACTATAGTATGCAAGGGATGACGAAAATGATTCCCGAGCTTTTCGTGATGTTGAAATCAACGAAGGTAGAAATCAAGAAAGAGCATCAAGTGTTGATGGTTGACAAAGATCACTAGTTTCAAGAAAAGGGCAAAGGGAAAGAAAGGGGAACTTCAAGAAGATTGACAAGCAAGTTGTCACTCCCACGAAGAAGCCCAAAGCTGAACCAAAGCCTGAAACTGAGTGCTTACACTGCAAAGGAAATGGTCACTGGAAGCAGAACTGCCCTAATGGATAAGAAGGATGGCAAAGTGAAAAAGGGTATATTTGATATACAGGTGTTTGATGTGTGCTTTACTAGTGTTTATAGCAACCCCTCGGTATTTGGTACTGGTTCAGTTGCTAAGAGTAGTAACTCGAAACGGGAGTTGCAGAATAAACATAAACTAGTTAAGGGTGAAGTGATGATGTGTGTTGAAAATAGTTTCAAGATTGATATGATCATCATCGCACACTCCCTATACTTTCGGGATTAGTGTTGAACCTAAATAAATGTTATTTGGTGTTTGCGTTGAGCATGAATATGATTTGATCGTGTTTATTGCAAAACAGTTATTCATTTAAGTAAGAGAATAAACTGTTGTTCTGTTTACATGAATAAAACCTTATATGGTTACACGCCCAATGAAAATGGTTCATTGGATCTCGATCGTAGTGATACACATATTCATAATATTGAAACCAAAAGATGCAAAGTTAATAATGATAGTGCAACTTATTTGTGGTAATCGCCGCTTAGGTCATATTGGTGTAAAGCGCATGAAGAAACTCCATGCTGATGGGATTTTGGAATCACTTGATTATGAATCACTTGATGCTTGCGAACCGTGCCTTTTGGGCAAGATGACTAAAACTCCGTTCTCCGGAACAATGGAACAAGCTACTGACTTATTGGAAATAATACATACCGATGTATGCGATCCAATGAGTGTTGATGCTCGTGGCAAGTATCGTTATTTTCTGACCTTCACAAGATGATTTGAGCAGATATGGGTATATCTACTTGATGAAACATAAGTCTGAAATAGTTGAAAGGTTCAAAGAATTTCAGAGTGAAGTGGAAAAATCATCGTAACAAGAAAATAAAGTTTCTGCGATCTGATCGCGGAGACGAATATTTGAGTTACGAGTTTGGTCTTCAATTAAAACAATGTGGAATAGTTTCACAGCTCACGCCACCTGGAACACCACAATGTTATGGTGTGTCCAAACATCGTAACCACACTTTATTGGATAAAGTGCAATCTATGATGTTTCTTACTGATTTACCAATATCGTTTTGGGATCATACATTAGAGACAGCTGCATTCACGTTAAATTGGGCACCATCTAAATCCGTTGAGACGACACTATATGAACTGTGGTTTAGCAAGAAACCCAAGTTGTCATTTCTTAAACTTTGGAGTTGCGATGCTTATGTGAAAAAGTTTCATCCTGATAAGCTCGAACCCAAATCGGAGAAGTGCGTCTTCATAGAATACCCAAAGGAAATTGTTGGGTACACCTTCTATCACAGATCCGAAGGCAAGATATTCGTTGCTTAAGATGGATCCTTTCTAGAGAAGGAGTTTCTCTCGAAAGAAGTGAGTGGGAGGAAAGTAGAACTTGATGAGGTAATTGTACCTTCTCCCTTACTTGAAAGTAGTTTGTCGCAGAAACCGGTTTCTGAGACATATACACCAAGTAGTGAGGAAGTTGATGATGTTGATCATGAAACTTCAGATCAAGTTACTACAGAATCACGTGGATCAACCAGAGTAAGATCCGCACCAGAGTGGTACGGTAATCCTGTTCTGGAAATCATGCTACTAGATCATGATGAACCTACGAACTATGAAGAAGCGATGGTGAGCCCAGATTCCGCAAAATGGCTTGAGGCCATGAAATCCGAGATGGGATCCATGTATGAAAACAAAGTATGGACTTTGGTTGACTTGCCCGAGGGTAGGCAAGCAATAGAAAACAAGTGGATCTTCAAGAAGAAGACCGACGCCGACGGTAATGTTATCGTTTATAAAGCTCGACTTGTCGCAAAGGGTTTTCGACAAGTTCAAGGGATTGACTACGATGAGACATTCTCACCCATAGCGATGCTTAAGTCTGTCCGAATCATGTTAGCAATTGCCGCATTTTATGATTATGAAATTTGGCAAATGGATGTAAAGACTGCATTCTGAATGGATTTACGGAAGAAGAGTTGTATATGATGCAACCGAAGGTTTTATCGATCCAAAGGAGCTAACAAAGTATGCAAGCTCCAGCGATCCATCTATGGACTGGTGCAAGCATCTCGGAGTTGGAATATACGCTTTGATGAGTTGATCAAAGCATATAGTTTTATACAGACTTACGGTGAAGCCTGTATTTACTAAAAAGTGAGTGGGAGCACTACAGCATTTCTGATAAGTATATGTATGACATATTGTAGATCGGAAATAATGTAGAATTATTCTGCAAAGCATAAAGAAGTGTTTGAAAGGAGTTTTTCAAAGAAAGACCTCGGTAAAGCTACTTACATATTGAGCATCAAGATCTATAGAGATAGATCAAGACGCTTGATAAGTTTTTCAATGAGTACATACCTTGACAAGATTTTGAAGTAGTTCAAAATGGAACAGTCAAAGAAAGAGTTCTTGTCTGTGTTACAAGGTGTGAAATTGAGTAAGTCATTCCCTATGCCTTGGCCATAGGTTCTATAAAGTATGCCATGCTGTGTACCAGATCTATTGTATACCCTACACTGAGTTTGGCAAGGAAGTACAATAGTGATCTAGGAGTAGATCACTGGACAGCGGTCAAAATTATCCTTAGTGGAATAAGGATATGTTTCTCGATTATGGAGGTGACAAAAAGGGTTCGTCGTAAAGGGTTACGTCGATGCAAGTTTTGACACCGATCTGGATGACTCTAAGTCTCTATCTAGATACATATTGAAAGTGGGAGCAATTAGCTAGAGTAGCTCCGTGCAGAGCATTGTAGACATAGAAAATTGCAAAATACATAACGGATCTGAATGTGAAAGACCCGTTGACTAAGATTCTCTCACAAGCAAAACATGATCACACCTTAGTACTCTTTGGGTGTTAATCACATAGCAATGTGAACTAGATTACTGAATCTAGTAAACCCTTTGGGCGTTGGTCACATGGCGATGTGAACTATGGGTGTTAATCACATGATGATGTGAACTATCGATGTTAATCACATGGTGATGTGATCTAGATTATTGACTCTAGTGCAAGTGGGAGACTGAAGGAAATATGCCCTAGAGGCAATAATAAAGTTATTATTTATTTCCTTATTTCATGATAAATGTTTATTATTCATGCTAGAATTGTATTAACCGGAAACATAATACATGTGTGAATACATAGACAAACATAGTGTCACTAGTATGCCTCTACTTGACTAGCTTGTTAATCAAAGATGGTTATGTTTCCTAACCATGAACAAGGAGTTGTTATTTGATTAACAAGGTCACATCATTAGTTGAATGATCTGATTGACATGACCCATTCCATTAGCCTAGCACCCGATCGCTTAGTATGTTGCTATTGCTTTTATCCATGACTTATACATGTTCCTATAACTATGAGATTATGCAACTCCGTTTACGGAGGAACACTTTGGGTACTACCAAACATCACAACGAATCGGGTGATTATAAAGGAGTACTACAGGTGTCTCCAAAGGCAGATGTTGGGTTGGCGATTTGAGATTAGGATTTGTCACTCCGATTGTGGGAGAGGTATCTTTGGGCCCTCTCGGTAATACACATCACTTAAGCCTTGCAAGCATTACAACTAATGAGTTAGCTGTGAGATGATGTATTACGGAACGAGTAAAGAGACTTGCGGTAACGAGATTGAACTAGGTATTGATACCGACGATCGAATCTCGGGCAAGTAACATACCGATGACAAAGGAACAACGATATTGTTATGCGGCCTGACCGATAAAGATCTTCGTAGAATATGTAGGAACCAATATGGGCATCCAGGTCCCGCTATTGGTTATTGACCGGGACGGTCTCGGTCATGTCTACATTGTTCTCGAACCGTAGGGTTCGTGACGCTTAAGGTTTCGATGATGGTTATTATGAGTTTATGTATTTTGATGTACGAAGAAGTTCGAGTCCCGGATGTGATCACGGACATGACGAGGAGTCTCGAAATGGTCGAGACATAAAGATTGATATATTGGAAGCCTATATTTGGAGTTCGGAATGGTTCGGGTGAAAACGGAATTTATCGAGTACCGGAGGTTACCGAACCCCGGGAACTAAATGGGCCTTAATGGGCCTCGAGGGAGAAGAGGAGGGGCGGCCAGGGCAGGGCGCGCCCCCCCCCCAGTCCGAATAGGACAGGAGGGGGCGGCGCCCTTCCTCTTCCCTCCCCAATCCTACTCCAACTAGGAAGGGGGAGTCCTACTCCCGGTGGGAGTAGGACTCCTCCGCGCCGCCTCCCTTGGGCCGGCCGCACCCCCCCCTCCCTCCTTTATATCTGGGGCGGGGGCACCCTAGAACACACAAGTTTGATCTACAGATCGTTCCTTAGCCGTGCGGTGCCCCCTCCACCATATTCCACCTCGGTCATATCGTCATGAAGCTTAGGCGAAGCCTCGCGCCGTAGAACATCAAGATCGCCACCACGCCGTCGTCTCGTGGAACTCTCCTCGACACTCGGCTGGATCGAGTACGAGGGACGCCATCGAGCTGTACGTGTGTCAAGAACTCGGGGTGCCGGATGCTTGGCGCGGGATCGGTCGGATCGCGAGGAGAACGTCGACTACTTCCTCTACGTTGTGATCGCTTCGCTTCGGGTCTACGAGGGTACGTAGACAACACTCTCCCCTCTCGTTGCTATACATCACCATGATCTTGCGTGTGCGTAGGAAATTTTTTGAAATTACTACGTTCCCCAACACTTATCGACTTGCTCTCGAGGATCATCTTCGGTTCTCTTCAGTCACAGCGAGCAGGGCACCGGACGGGCGACGAGCCGTCTGGGCTTTTATTTGGAGGTGCCCTGCTCCTCCTAAGGTTCGAATCTTCACCTGGCGGTTGCTCACTGATTGTCTATCCACTTGGGTGAATAAACGCCGTCGGGGCCTGGAGGTTTCTGACAAATGCCCTCTTTGTGCCTTGGAGCCAGAGGAAATGTTCCATGTTTTTTGCAGATGCCCAATGGTGGTTGCACTCTGGCAGGCCATGGCGGACCAGTGGAGAATACCTGTTGCTGCATCCTTCCGTCGGACGGGGACGGAGTGGCTTGCCCAATCCCTATGTGAGCTGTCGGACACGGAGAGGATGGAGCTCATGATGACATTATAGCGCTGCTGGTATGTTCGAAATGAGATGGTGCATCACAAGAAGCCACCACCAATCGAAGCATCCAAGAACTTCCTCATTAGCTACGTTGATTCATTGGTGGGCGTTCAGAACTCTCCTCATGCGGATCCAATCAAGGGGAAGCAGGTGGTGGACGTTGTTACCCATCCCCGGCCCATGCAGCACGATACTCCTACTCCAACCACGGTGCTGCGCTGGTCTCGACCGGCCACGGGGTGGGCGAAGCTCAACGTCGACCGCTCCTACAATGCCACCAGCGGCAAGGCTGGTACAGGCATGGTCCTCCGGAGCGACACGGACGACATCATTTTTTCTTCGTGCAGAGAGCTCCGGACGTGTGTGGATCCCCTGGAAGCCGAGCTGCAGGCCTGCATGGAGGGACTCAACTTGGCACTTCAATGGACCCCTTGGCCAATTGAGATGGACACAGAGTGCGCGGTAGCGGTACATGCGATACTAGCGCCGACGAGGGACGGATCTCGTTTTGCCTTGCTTGTTGATCGGGTTAGGCGACTGATGCTAGGAGGAAGGGAGACTAAACTAGTTCATATCCGTAGAGAACAGAACTGTGTGAGTCATTATCTTGCAAACTTTGGTAGAGTTCATAAACGCACGGTTGTTTGGTTGGGATCTGGACTGGATGAGGTACCAGACTTATGTAATGCCGAGGTACTTTATGTGTGAGAAATAAATTTCTTTCTCCCGCAAAAAAAAAAAATCGCATGTTGGTACATAGACCACACCCCCACCCCTACCTAACGCATCTTGTTACTTTTTCCACCTACCTTCACATGCCAAAATAGCACTCTTCCTCCTATATATTTGGCCCTGTCCCCGCATCCACAAGCAAGAAAGCTCAAAATTTCTCGTACCTACATACACAAGTAACACTTTCACATGTCTCTATCTTCAACATTTCATATGGTAGCTCGGTTTGAATATACAAAGACACGCGAGATGATGCTGGATCGAAAAGTAACACAATGCTAGAAAATATGTATGAATGGGAGGCATAGGGAAAGAGATGAATACAATCCTTTTTCCTTGACCGTGTAGCAAGAAGTGCACCCAAAACCATGTCCTCGTTCATTCTCTATACCTGGCACTTCTGGAAGCACAGAAATTGTGTTGTCCTCGATTCCATGACCCCCTCTCTTTGCCTTCTTTGGAAGTTTGGCAGGGCGGACGTCTTTTGTAGGCAAGACTAAAGCGTGTCGGACGGTGGCAACGAGTCACAGATGAAGTTTCTCTATGTCCACGAAACACTCAAGAGTCCACCCTTCAAGACTTCTATAATGAACTATCTCTGAATAAATAACCTCAAAAAAAGCTCTGATTTAATTAATAGTCGGATGGTAAAGAGAGAGAAATAACTGAAATATTTACTACTCCCTTCGTCCTATAATATAACAACGTTTTCGACACTAGTGTAGTGTTAAAAACATTTTTATATTTTGAGACAAAGGGAGTACAAATTAAGTAGGGTGAGCAGAGGCGAGCCGTTGACTTCTTCTCCATGCATCCTGGTCATCCTTTGCATGAACATTAACTGAATGCTACACTTGGTCCTGACACTCGTCTGGTCAATTGCATGGGCTGCAAACCACTCGTCTTGTCAATTGCCTGGGCTGCAAACCTGTTGGCCGCGCCGCCGTCCCTCTTGGCGGGTGCGGGAAGACCCGCTTTGATCCGGCACGAGATGGAGAGGGACAGCAGCTGCTAGGTTGCTAGCGGCGTCGCCAGGAGGAGGAGAAGGCCCCGTTGCCTGCCGGGAAACATAGGTGACAGCGGCGGGGGAGGGTTCCAGCTGTTGGAACGTGCCCACGTCCCGCTCGTCAGATCGCTAGCCATGCAGCCCGTGTCGTGCGCGTCTCCAACAGCCCACGTACATCGTGCTTATCTTCTCCTGCATGCTAGCGATAGCCGGCTCACCTCGAGTCTGGTAACTACTCGCGCTGGCGTCAACTCTTTTACATCATCGCTTGCAAACATGAGGTTCAGCATCATCTCAACGCCGCCACCGACCCGCTCGGCCAGAGCGCCGTGTGGCGAACCGACGACTTGTCCATGCTGTTGTGGATGCACGGCGTCGCCGCCGAGGAGCTCTCGGACGTCGTGGCGCCCCTGACAACACCGCCCTCGACATCTGGACCCAGCTCCACGTCCTCTTCATGGACAATCAGCCGGGCAGCGCCGTCATCCTTGGCGCCGAAGTTTCGAACCTCGCCCAAGGCGACCTCTCCGTCGCCGAATACAGCAGGAGGCTCAAGTCCCTGGCCGACGCCTCGAGGACGCCGGCGAGCACATCTCCGATCAGGCCCTCACGCTCCAGCTCATCCGTGGCCTCAACCGCAAGTTCCAGATCATGGTGACGCCTCCCGATCGATCGCCATTCCCTCCTTCGCAGGCCGCTCTCGCCTCCTCATGGAGGAGATCTCCGCCTACGAGCGGGCTCGGCTGGACGGTCGTCCGGAACTCCCCGCCGCTGCACTCACCATCGGGCACACCCTGAGTGGCGGCCCCTCTCCCTCCCCTGATCGCGGATCAGGCAGCGACTCCCCCGGGCGACAGGGGCAGTGGCTCGCTGGGCGGCGTAAGCGCGATCGTGGCGCGCATGGCGGCCGATCGTCTGGTGGCGCTCCCGCTGGACGCAGCGCCGCTCCAGCCGGGCCGCAGCCCCCGACTGGCTTCTTCGCTCCATACGGCGCCCTCCTCCCCGGCCTGCCTGCACCACGGGCCCCTTGGGCTGCGCTAAACGCCGCCGGCGTCCTAGGCCCACGTCCTCCTACACCGCATCAGGCCTACCCCGTGCACTCGACGTTTTCGAGCGGGCCTACCTGGGAGCAGTACAATCAGCTATACGCTGCTCTCCAGGGCCTCTCCATGCAGCAGCAGCACGCCGGCGGCGCGCCGGACTGGTTCCTCGACACGGGCGCTACCTCGCACGTCGCTGGTAAGACGGACCTCCTCACCTCGTATGGTTCTCCCTTATTGCGTCATTCCTCCGGCATATTAGTAGGCAACGGTTCTCGTCTCCCCATTACAGCCGTCGGTTCTGCCTCTCTTTCGAAGTTTGCACTGAACGACGTACTTGTATCTCCTACTATCATCAAGAACTTGATTTCTGTACGTCGTTTCACTCAAGATAATTTTTGCTCCGTCACGTTTGACCCTTTCGGTTTTTCCGTGAAGGACCTAGCCACGAGGAAGCTAATCATGAGGTCCAATAGCCATGGGGACCTCTATCCTTTCTTCAACAACTCCGGCGTCCAAGCAGTGCTCTCCGTCGCCACCGATGACATATGGCATCTTCGTTTAGGGCAATGCTAGCAATAAATCAGTTTCTATTCTTGCACGTGATTTTCTTCCAACTTGTAATAAAAATATGCCTAGCACTTCCGTTTGCTCATCATGTAAACTTGGCAAGCAGCATCAACTGCCTTTTTCCCATTCCATTACTAAAACTAGTGCGCCCTTCCAGTTAATACATTGTGACTTGTGGACCTCGCCGGTGCATAGTTTCTCTGGGTTTCAGTATTACCTCGTGCTTCTTGATGACTACTCCCACTACTCTTGGACGTTTCCATTGCGCAACAAATCCGACACCGCCGACACCATCACTCGCTTCTTTGCGTATGTTCGTACACAATTTCACGTCACGATTCAATGTATGCAATGCGACAACGGTGGCGAGTTCCTCACCACTTCCTTACGCGAGCTCTTCTCCAAAACCGGTGTCTCCTTCCGCTTATCTTGCCCGCACACCTCACCACAAAACGGGAAAGCTGAGCGCCTCATACGCACCACCAACGACGTCCTCCGTGTGCTCCTCATCCACGCACACCTCCCACCCCCTTTTTGGGTCGAAGCGCTCCATACCGCCACCTACATTCTCAACCGTCGTCCCTCCTCCGCAATCAACTTCGTGACGCCTCACTTCGTTCTTCTTGGTCAGCATCCCACATACGACCACATGCGTGCCTTTGGGTGTTTGTGTTTTCCCAACACCATCACTACTAGTTCGCATAAACTCGCTCCCCGCTCATCTCGTTGTGTTTTCCTCGGGTACCCTTTAGAGCACAAAGGCTATAGATGCCTAGATTTATCCACTCGTAAGGTGATTATTTCTCGGCACGTCACGTTCGACGAGAGTGTTTTTCCCTACTTCTCTGCCGATCACCCACGCTCCTCCGCACCTCCCCTGGCCACAGAAAATCCCGATCCAATCCACCCCGGATCCTGCGCACCTACCTCGTACCGGCCCTCGGGCTCGCTGCGCGCCCCCGAGCCAATCCGGTCTCCCCGCCTCGATCCACTCGGCCCGCGGGACCCGCCACCCCTGCATGCCTCGCCTGCGCAATCCGCTCGGCCGCCAACCCCCGCGCGCCACTCCCCTGCCAGCCCGCGGGACCCGACACCCACACCAGCTAGCCCATCGGCCGCCTCGCCCCGCACGCCTCGCTCCCCTCCCCCTGCATGCAGCCCAACCACTCCACCAACTACCGCCTCAGATAGCTCCCATGCAACCAGTACATGCACGCCACCTGTCCATGCAACACCTCTACCACCACGAGCTGTCCCGGTTCCACCACTGGCTAATCTACACGGCATGCGCACCCGCAGCAAGTCCGGCTTTGCACAGCCAAAAGCACTTCACGCCTCGACGCCTTCCATCAGTCCTATCCCCTCTTCCTATCGCGCTGCCCTTCGAGACCCCAACTGGTATGCTGCGATGCTAGAGGAGTATAACGCACTGATGCAGAATAATACTTGGTGTTTAGTGTCTCGTCCTGCAGGTGCCAACGTCGTTACAGGGAAGTGGATTTTTCGGCACAAGTTTCATCCGGACGGCACTCTCGCCCGGTACAAGGCGCGGTGGGTGCTTCACGGCTTCACGCAACAGGCCGGCGTCGACTACGACGAGACGTTCAGTCCGGTGGTCAAACCGGCCATCGTCCGGACTGTCCTGAGCCTCGCCGCCGGCAAGTCGTGGCCCATACATCAGCTGGACGTCAAGAACGCCTTCCTCCACGGCCATCTTGCGGAGACGGTCTACAGCCACCAGCCTTCCAGCTTCGTCGACACCACCTCGCCCTCGCATGTGTGCCGGCTGAACCGTTCTCTCTAGGGTCTCAAGCAGGCGCCTCGGGCGTGGTTCACCAGGTTCACAACGTACCTGCGGATCCTTGGCTTCGTCGCCTCGCGGGCGGACTCGTCGCTCTTCGTCCTTCGGCGTGGTGCTCACCTCGCCTACCTGCTCCTCTAGGTCGACGACATCATCCTCACCGCCAGCTCGGGCGCGGTGCTCGACTCCGTCATCCAGGCTCTTCACCGCGAGTTCTCTATGACCGACCTCGGCGCGCTCCACCACTTCCTCGGCATCAACGTCACCACCACTGCGCGTGGCTTGTTCCTTTCCCAGGAACAGTACGCCCTGGAGATCCTCGACCGTGCCGGCATGCTCAACTGCAAGCCCATCTCCACTCCGGTCAACACGCTGGCCAAGCTCTCCACCGACACTGGCCCGCTCTTCCACGACCCGTCACTCTACCGCAGCCTAGCTGGGGCGCTGCAGTACATCACGTTGACGCGGCCCGATCTCTCTTATGCCGTTCAACAATGTTGTATGTTCATGCATGCCCCCCGCGACTGCCACTTCCAGCTCGTGAAGCGCATCCTTCGGTATCTGCGTGGCACGACTCACCTCGGCCTCCGGATCCATCGTGACGCCGGCACCGAGCTCGTGGCTTACTCCGACGCCGACTGGGCCGGCTGCCCCGACACGCGCAAGTCCACCTTGGGCTATTGTGTCTTCCTCGGCTCCAACCTCCTCACGTGGTCATCTAAACGGCAGAGCACCGTTTCTCATTCGAGCGCCGAGGCCGAGTACAGGGCGGTTGCCAACGCCGTCGCCGAGTCGGTGTGGTTGCGCCAGCTCCTTGGCGAGCTTCACCAACTACCATCCCGTGCCACGGTCGTCTACTGCGACAGCATCAGTGCTGTGTACATGTCGAGCAACCCGGTGCAACACCAACGCACCAAGCACATCGAGATCGACCTTCACTTAGTGCGCGAGCGTGTGGCACTGGGTGAGATCCGTGTTCTCCACGTTCCGACGAGCTCGCAGTTCGCCGACATCTTCACCAAGGGGCTACCAACGGGCGTCTTCCTCGACTTTCGGTCCAGTCTCAACGTCGAGGTGAAGATGACAAAGGCGAGGCGCTATGAGGTTACGTGGGAGCGTGAGGCCTCCCTGGCGGAAGTGGTTGAGGCGGCCTGGGCTACTTCGGGTGCGAAAACCGACTTGGGAGGCGTGAGCCAAGCCCTCAAAGCTACAGTGCTGAAACTACATGAGTGGAGAAATAAGAAGATTGGCAATGTGACAAGAGAGATTGAGAAGTCCAGAACGAGGCTGGAGGAACTGCACAATATGAATGTCGGTCGTAGTGAGATACGAAAAGAGTCTGATCATATGGATGAACTTTTATACAAGGAGGAGATGATGTGGCTGCAACGATCTAGGATGGAGTGGCTAAAACATGGAGATCGGAATACAAAGTTCTTCCATAGGAAAGCAAGATGGAGGCCCCGGAAAAACAACATCAAGGGATTGCGGGATGACTTGGGCATCCTTCAATCGGAGCATGCTGTAATGTCAGGTATGGCTATGAGTTACTTTCAGAATTTGTTTGAAGCTGATCCTAGTTTACTCCCTCATACAGTGGTAAACCTTTTTGATCCGATCATTACGGAGGAGATGAATGCCAAACTGTGTGAAGCTTTTTCGGACAAGGAGATTAGCGATGCACTATTTCAGATTGGTCCTCTAAAGGCACTGGGCGGACGGGTTCAGCGAGGTTTTTCAGCGTCATTGGGGCACGTGAAAGAGGACATTATTGCTGCAGTCAATGACAGTTTTTCATATCGGGGTAATGCGGAGGGTAAACAACACCACCATCGTGCTCATTCCAAAGGTTGATGACCCCTAACGTCTTTCAGAGTTTCGGCCCATTAGCTTGTGTAATGTGATTTACAAGATCAAATCCAAGTGCTTGGTGAACCGTTTGCGACCAATACTTGGCGACATCATATCTGAGGAACAGAGCGCTTTGGTCCCTGAAAGACTCATTACGGATAATGCATTTCATTGCCTTTGAGTGCACCCACTATATTAAACGGGAGAAGGACCCTGACAAAGCTTATTGTGCTTACAAGTTGTATCTGTCCAAGGCGTATGATTGTGTAGATTAGACCTTCCTTGAGCAAATGATGAGAAGATTGGGCTTCGCGGATCGGTTGGTGAGATGGATAATGACTTGTGTCACCTCGGTCCGTTATTGTTGCAATGTTAATGGAGCTCTATCAGATTCTTTTGCACCATCGCGTGGGCTGCAGCACGGAGATCCTCTCTCCCCGTTCTTGTTCCTTTTTGTGGCAGAAGGGCTAGCGGCAATTTTGAAACAACGGGTCAATTCTCGGCAGCTAACACGGCTACGGGTCTGCCCACGTGCACCTGGCATCTCACATCTCATGTTTGTAGACGACACCTTGTTGTTTTTCAGAGCAACCGAGCAGGAAGCTTCTCATGTCAAGGCCGCACTTGCCACTTTTGCTCAAGCCACGGGCCAGCTTATCAACCCGCAAAAATGATCCATTCTCCTTGGTGAGCGCTGCCGAAGAACAGACCAGGATGCAGTGGTACTGTCATTAGAGGTGCAACAGCAGAGCTTCGAGGAATGCTACCTGGGTTTACCCACGCCAAACGGGCGCATGTCCAAAGGCATGTTCCAAAACCTACACCAGAAATATATGAAGCGTATGGTGGAATGGGATGGCAATCAACTTGCGCAAAGTGGCAGATAGGTCCTCATTAAGTCCATTGCACAGGCTATTCCAACATACATCATGAGCGTTTTCAAGCTATCGGCGGCTACTTGTGAAGATCTTATGCGGATGATCCGTAACTTCTTTTGGGGAGTAGAGAAGGGGAAGAGGAAGATGCATTGGCGGGCATGGATTCATCTAATCAAGCCCAAGGCGCAAGGTGGACTGGGCTTCCGAGACCTACGACTGTTTAATCAGGCACTTCTAGCACGCCAAGCTTGGAGGGTACTTACAAACCCTGATAGCTTGTGCGCCCGGTTACTGAAAGCACGCTACTACCCGTTTGGCAACTTGGAGGATACTGTTTTCTCAACAGCAGCCTCAGTTACCTGGCAAGCAATTCAGCACGGGCTTGAGCTCCTGAAGAAGGGACTGATCTGGCGCATAGGTGATGGACGAGCGATCAAGATATGGCGCGATAGCTGGATCCCCAGGAATGGGAGTGGGAGGCCTGCTACCCCTCAAGGAAGATACCGGGTGCGGCGTGTATGTGACTTGCTGGATGACCATGGAACTTGGAATATGGACTTGGTTCGGAGCATTTTTTGTCGGTCGATGCGGAAGTGATTGCAACAATTAAAACCTTTCCTAGGTTGGGTCCAGACATGCTTGCATGGGAGCCGTAATGAAGCGGGAATTTCACCGTGAGGAGTGCTTATCGACTTGCTCTCGAGGATCATCTTCGGTTCTCTTCAGTCGCGGCGAGCAGGGCACCGGACGGGCGACGAGCCGTCTGGGCTTTTATTTGGAGGTGCCCTGCTCCTTCTAAGGTTCGAGTCTTCACCTGGCGGTTGCTCACTGGTTGTCTACCCACTTGGGTGAATAAACATCGCCGGGGCCTGGAGGTTTCTGACAAATGCCCTCTCTGTGCCTTGGAGCCGGAGGACACATTCCATGTTTTTTGCAGATGCCCAATGGCGGCTGCACTCTGGCAGGCCATGGCGGACCAGTGGAGAATACCTGCCGCTGCATCCTTCCGTCGGACGGGGACGGAGTGGCTTGCCCAATCCCTATGTGAGCTATCGGACACGGAGAGGATGGAGCTCATGATGACATTATAGCGCTGCTGGTATGTTCGAAATGAGATGGTGCATCACAAGAAGCCACCACCAATCGAAGCATCCAAGAACTTCCTCATTAGCTACGTTGATTCATTGGTGGGCGTTCAGAACTCTCCTCATGCGGATCCAATCAAGGGGAAGCAGGTGGTGGGACGTTGTTACCCGTCCCCGGCCCATGCAGCACGATACTCCTACTCCAACCACGGTGCTGCGCTGGTCTCGACCGGCCACGGGGTGGGCGAAGCTCAACGTCGACCGCTCCTACAATGCCACCAGCGGCAAGGCTGGTACAGGCATGGTCCTCCGGAGCGACACGGGCGACATCATTTTTTCTTCGTGCAGAGAGCTCCGGACGTGTGTGGATCCCCTGGAAGCCGAGCTGCAGGCCTGCATGGAGGGACTCAACTTGGCACTTCAATGGACCCCTTTGCCAATTGAGATGGACACAGAGTGCGCGGTAGCGGTACATGCGATACTAGCGCCGACGAGGGACAGATCTCGTTTTGCCTTGCTTGTTGATCGGGTTAGGCGACTGATGCTAGGAGGAAGGGAGACTAAACTAGTTCATATCCGTAGAGAACAGAACGGTGTGAGTCATTATCTTGCAAACTTTGGTAGAGTTCATAAACGCACGGTTGTGTGGTTGGGATCTGGACTGGATGAGGTACCAGACTTATGTAATGCCGAGGTACTTTCTGTGTGAGAAATAAATTTCTTTCACCCGCAAAAAAAAATCACATGTTGGTACCTAGACCACACCCCCACCCCTACCTAACGCATCTTGTTACGTTTTCCACTTACCTTCACATGCCAAAATAGCACTCTTCCTCCTATATATTTGGCCCTGTCCCCGCATCCACAAGCAAGAAAGCTCAAAATATCTCGTACCTACATACACAAGTAACACTTTCACATGTCTCTATCTTCAACATTTCATATGGTAGCTCGGTTTGAATATACAAAGACACGCGAGATGATGCTGGATCGAAAAGTAACACAGTGCTAGAAAATATGTATGAATGGGAGGCATAGGGAAAGAGATGAATACAATCCTTTTTCCTTGACCGTGTAGCAAGAAGTGCACCCAAAACCATGTCCTCGTTCATTCTCTATACCTGGCACTTCTGGAAGCACAGAAATTGTGTTGTCCTCGATTCCATGACCCCCTCTCTTTGCCTTCTTTGGAAGTTTGGCAGGGCGGACGTCTTTTGTAGGCAAGACTAAAGCGTGTCGGACGGTGGCAACGAGTCACAGATGAAGTTTCTCTATGTCCACGAAACACTCAAGAGTCCACCCTTCAAGACTTGTATAATGAACTATCTCTGAATTAATAACCTCAAAAAAAGCTCTGATTTAATTAATAGTCGGATGGTAAAGAGAGAGAAATAACTGAAATATTTACTACTCCCTTCGTCCTATAATATAACAACGTTTTCGACACTAGTGTAGTGTTAAAAACATTTTTATATTTTGAGACAAAGGGAGTACAAATTAAGTAGGGTGAGCAGAGGCGAGCCGTTGACTTCTTCTCCATGCATCCTGGTCATCCTTTGCATGAACATTAACTGAATGCTACACTTGGTCCTGACACTCGTCTGGTCAATTGCATGGGCTGCAAACCACTCGTCTTGTCAATTGCCTGGGCTGCAAACCTGTTGGCCGCGCCGCCGTCCCTCTTGGCGGGTGCGGGAAGACCCGCTTTGATCCGGCACGAGATGGAGAGGGACAGCAGCTGCTAGGTTGCTAGCGGCGTCGCCAGGAGGAGGAGAAGGCCCCGTTGCCTGCCGGGAAACATAGGTGACAGCGGCGGGGGAGGGTTCCAGCTGTTGAGCGATGCCACGCCCCGCTTCGCCGATCGCTAGCCATGCAGCCCGCGTCGTGCGCGTCTCCAACAGCCCACGTACATCGTGCTTATCTTCTCCTGCATGCTAGCGATAGCCGGCTCACCTCAAGTCTGGTAACTACTCGCGCTGGCGTCAACTCTTTTACATCATCGCTTGCAAACATGAGGTTCAGCATCATCTCGACGCCGCCACCGACCCGCTCGGCCAGAGCGCCGTGTGGCGAACCGACGACTTGTCCATGCTGTTGTGGATGCACGGCGTCGTCGCCGAGGAGCTCCTGGACGTCGTGGCGTCCCCGGACAGCACCGCCTACGACATCTGGACCCAGCTCCACGTCCTCTTCATGGACAATCAGCCGGGCCGCGCTGTCATCCTTGGCGCCGAGTTCCGGAACCTCGTCCAAGGCGACCTTTCCGTCGCCGAATACAGCAGGAGGCTCAAGTCCCTGGCCGACGCTCTCGAGGACGTCGGCGAGCACATCTCCGATCAGGCCCTCACGCTCCAGCTCATCCGTGGCCTCAACCGCAAGTTCCAGATCATGGCGACGCTCCTCCCGATGCAGTCGCCATTCCCCTCCTTCGTGCAGGCCCGCTCTCGCCTCCTCATGGAGGAGATCTCCGCCAACGAGCGGGCTCGGCTGGACGGTCGTCCGGAACTCCCCGCCGCTGCACTCACCATCGGGCACGCCCTGAGTGGCGGCCCCTCTCCCTCCCCTGATCGCGGATCAGGCAGCGACTCCGCCAACAAGGGCAAGGGCCCCGCTGCATCTCCCCCGGGCGACAGGGGCAGTGGCTCGCGCAGGCGTGGGCGCGATCGTGGCGCGGCGCGCGGCGATCGTCTGGTGGCGCTCCGCTGGACGCAGCGCCCGCTCCGGCGCACGCAGCCCCCGACCGCTTCTTCGCTCCATCGGCGCCCTCCTCCCGGCCTGCCTGCACGACGGGCCCTTTGCTGCGCTTAAACGCCGCCGGCGTCCTAGGCCCACGTCCTCCTGCACTGCATCAGGCCTACCCCGTGCACTCGACGTCTTCGAGCGGGCCTACCTGGGAGCAGTACAATCAGCTGTACACTGCTCTCCAAGGCCTCTCCATGCAGCAGCAGCACGCCGGCGGCACGCCGGACTGGTTCCTCGACACGGGCGCTAAGTCGCACGTCGCTGGTAAGACGGACCTCCTCACCTCGTATGGTTCTCCCTCATTGCGTCATTCCTCCGGCATATTAGTAGGCAACGGTTCTCGTCTCCCCATTACAGCCGTCGGTTCTGCCTCTCTTTCGAACTTTGCACTGAACGACGTACTTGTATCTCCTACTATCATCAAGAACTTGATTTCTGTACGTCGTTTCACTCAAGATAATTTTTGCTCCGTCACGTTTGACCCTTTCAGTTTTTCCGTGAAGGACCTAGCCACGGGGAAGCTAATCATGAGGTCCAATAGCCATGGGGACCTCTATCCTTTCTTCAACAACTCCGGCGTCCAAGCAGTGCTCTCCGTCGCCACCGATGACATATGGCATCTTCGTTTAGGGCATGCTAGCAATAAATCAGTTTCTATTCTTGCACATGATTTTCTTCCAACTTGTAATAAAAATATGCCTAGCACTTCCGTTTGCTCATCATGTAAACTTGGCAAGCAGCCTCGACTGCCTTTTTCCCATTCCATTACTAAAACTAGTGCGCCCTTCCAGTTAATACATTGTGACTTGTGGACCTCGCCGGTGCATAGTTTCTCTGGGTTTCAGTATTACCTCGTGCTTCTTGATGACTACTCCCACTACTCCTGGACGTTTCCATTGCGCAACAAATCCGACACCGCCGACACCATCACTCGCTTCTTTGCGTATGTTCGTACACAATTTCACGTCACGATTCAATGTATGCAATGCGACAACGGTGGCGAGTTCCTCACCACTTCCTTACACGAGCTCTTCTCCAAAACCGGTGTCTCCTTCCGCTTATCTTGCCCGCACACCTCACCACAAAACGGGAAAGCTGAGCGCCTCATACGCACCACCAACGACGTCCTCCGTGTGCTCCTCATCCACGCACACCTCCCACCCCCTTTTTGGGTCGAAGCGCTCCATACCGCCACCTACATTCTCAACCGCCGTCCCTCCTCCGCAATCAACTTCGTGACGCCTCACTTCGTTCTTCTTGGTCAGCATCCCACATACGACCACATGCGTGCCTTTGGGTGTTTGTGTTTTCCCAACACCATCGCTACTAGTTCGCATAAACTCGCTCCCCGCTCATCTCGTTGTGTTTTCCTCGGGTACCCTTTAGAGCACAAAGGCTATAGATGCCTAGATTTATCCACTCGCAAGGTGATTATTTCTCGGCACGTCACGTTCGACGAGAGTGTTTTTCCCTACTTCTCTGCCGATCACCCACGGTCCTCCGCACCTCCCCTGGCCATAGAAAATCCCGATCCAATCCACCCCGGATCCTGCGCACCTACCTCGTACCGGCCCTCGGGCTCGCTGCGCGCCCCCGAGCCAATCCGGTCCCCCCGCCTCAATCCACTCGGCCCGCGGGACCCGCCACCCCTGCATGCCTCGCCTGCGCAATCCCCTCGGCCGCCAACCCCCGCGCGCCACGCCCCTGCCAGCCCGCGGGACCCGACAGCCACACCAGCTAGCCCATTGGCCGCCTCGCCCCGCACGCCTCGCTCCCCTCCCCCTGCATGCAGCCCAACCACTCCACCAACTACCGCCTCAGATAGCTCCCATGCAACCAGTACATGCACGCCACCTGTCCATGCAGCACCTCTACCACCACGAGCTGTCCCGGTTCCACCACCGGCTAATCTACAAGGCATGCGCACCCGCAGCAAGTCCGGCTTTGCACAGCCAAAAGCACTTCACGCCTCGACGCCTTCCATCAGTCCTATCCCCTCTTCCTATCGCGCTGCCCTTCGATACCCCAACTGGTATGCTGCGATGCTAGAGGAGTATAACGCACTGATGCAGAATAATACTTGGTGTTTAGTGTCTTGTCCTGCAGGTGCCAACGTCGTTACAGGGAAGTGGATTTTCCGGCACAAGTTTCATCCGGACGGCACTCTCGCCCGGTACAAGGCGCGGTGGGTGCTTCGCGGCTTCACGCAACAGGCCGGCGTCGACTACGACGAGACGTTCAGTCCGGTGGTAAAACCGGCCATCGTCCGGACTGTCCTGAGCCTTGCCGCCGGCAAGTCGTGGCCCATACATCAGCTGGACGTCAAGAATGCCTTCCTCCACGGCCATCTTGAGGAGACAGTCTACAGCCACCAGCCTTCCGGCTTCGTCGACACCACCTCGCCCTCGCATGTGTGCCGGCTGAACCGTTCTCTCTACGGTCTCAAGCAGGCGCCTCGGGCGTGGTTCACCAGGTTCACGACATACCTGCGGATCCTTGGCTTCGTCGCCTCGCGGGCGGACTCGTCGCTCTTCGTCCTTCGGCGTGGTGCTCACCTCGCCTACCTGCTCCTCTACGTCGACGACATCATCCTCACCGCCAGCTCGGGCGCGGTGCTCGACTCCGTCATCCAGGCTCTTCACCGCGAGTTCTCTATGACCGACCTCGGCGCGCTCCACCACTTCCTCGGCATCAACGTCACCACCACTGCGCGTGGCTTGTTCCTTTCCCAGGAACAGTATGCCCTGGAGATCCTCGACCGTGCCGGCATGCTCAACTGCATGCCCATCTCCACTCCAGTCGACATGCTGGCCAAGCTCTCCACCTACACTGGCCCGCTCTTCCACGACCCGTCACTCTACCGCAGCTTGGCTGGGGCGCTGCAGTACATCACGTTGACGCGGCCCGATCTCTCTTATGTCGTACAACAGTGTTGTATGTTCATGCATGCCCCCCGCGACTGCCACTTCCAGCTCGTGAAGCGCATCCTTCGGTATCTGCGTGGCACGACTCACCTCGGCCTCCGGATCCATCACGAAGCCGGCACCGAGCTCGTGGCTTACTCCGACGCCGACTAGGCCGGCTGCCCCGACATGCGGAAGTCCACCTCGGGCTATTGTGTCTTCCTCGGCTCCAACCTCCTCACGTGGTCATCTAAACGGCAGAGCACCGTTTCTCGTTCGAGTGCCGAGGCCGAGTACAGGGCGGTCGCCAACGCCGTCGCCGAGTCGGTGTGGCTGCGCCAGCTCCTTGGCGAGCTTCACCAACTGCCATCCCGTGCCACGGTCGTCTACTGCGACAACATCAGTGCTGTGTACATGTCGAGCAACTCGGTGCAACACCAACGCACCAAGCACATCGAGATCAACCTTCACTTCGTGCGCAAGCGTGTGGCACTAGGTGAGATCCGTGTTCTCCACGTTCCGACGAGCCTGCAGTTCGCCGACATCTTCACCAAGGGGCTACCAACGGGCGTCTTCCTCGACTTTCGGTCCAGCCTCAACGTTGAGGTGAAGATGACAAAGGCGAGGCACTATGAGGTTATGTGGGAGCGTGAGGCCTCCCTGGCGGAAGTGGTTGAGGCAGCCTGGGCTACTTCGGGTGCGAAAACCGACTTGGGAGGCGTGAGCCAAGCCCTCAAAGCTACAATGCTGAAACTACATGAGTGGAGAAATAGGAAGATTGGCAATGTGACAAGAGAGATTGAGAAGTCCAGAACGAGGCTGGAGGAACTGCACAATATGAATGTCGGTCGTAGTGAGATACGAAAAGAGTCAGATCATATGGATGAACTTTTATACAAGGAGGAGATGATGTGGCTGCAACGATCTAGGATGGAGTGGCTAAAACATGGAGATCGGAATACAAAGTTCTTCCATAGGAAAGCAAGATGGAGGCCCCGGAAAAACAAGATCAAGGGATTGCGGGATGACTTGGGCATCCTTCAATCGGAGCATGCTGTAATGTCAGGTATGCCTATGAGTTACTTTCAGAATTTGTTTGAAGCTGATCCTAGTTTACTCCCTCATACAGTGGTAAACCTTTTTGATCCGGTCATTACGGAGGAGATGAATGCCAAACTGTGTGAAGCTTTTTCGGACAAGGAGATTAGCGATGCACTATTTCAGATTGGTCCTCTAAAGGCACCTGGGCCGGACGGGTTCCCGGCGAGGTTTTTTCAGCGTCATTGGGGCACAGTGAAAGAGGACATTATTGCTGCAGTCAGACAGTTTTTCATATCGGGGGTAATGCCGGAGGGGGTAAACAACACCACCATCGTGCTCATTCCAAAGGTTGATGACCCCTAACGTCTTTCAGAGTTTCGGCCCATTAGCTTGTGTAATGTGATTTACAAGATCAAATCCAAGTGTTTGGTGAACCGTTTGCGACCAATACTTGGCAACATCATATCTGAGGAACAGAGCGCTTTGGTCCGTGGAAGACTCATTACGGATAATGCATTTCATTGCCTTTGAGTGCACCCACTATATTAAACGGGAGAAGGACCCTGACAAAGCTTATTGTGCTTACAAGTTGTATCTGTCCAAGGCGTATGATTGTGTAGATTAGACCTTCCTTGAGCAAATGATGAGAAGATTGGGCTTCGCGGATCGGTTGGTGAGATGGATAATGAATTGTGTCACCTTGGTCCGTTATTGTTGCAATGTTAATGGAGCTCTATCAGATTCTTTTGCACCATCGCGTGGGCTGCAGCACGGAGATCCTCTCTCCCCATTCTTGTTCCTTTTTGTGGCAGAAGGGCTAGCGGCAGTTTTGAAACAACGGGTCAATTCTCGGCAGCTAACACGGCTACGGGTCTGCCCACGTGCACCTGGCATCTCACATCTCATGTTTGTAGACGACACCTTGTGTTTTTCAGAGCAACCGAGCAGGAAGCTTCTCATGCCAAGGCCGCACTTGCCACTTTTGCTCAAGCCACGGGCCAGCTTATCAACCCGCAAAAATGCTCCATTCTCCTTGGTGAGCGCTGCCGAAGAACAGACCAGGATGAAGTGGTACTGTCATTAGAGGTGCAACAGCAGAGCTTCGAGGAATGCTACCTGGGTTTACCCACGCCAAACGGGCGCATGTCCAAAGGCATGTTCCAAAACCTACACCAGAAATATATGAAGCGTATGGTGGAATGGGATGGCAATCAACTTGCGCAAAGCGGCAGATAGGTCCTCATTAATTCCATTGCACAGGCTATTCCAACATACATCATGAGCGTTTTCAAGCTATCGGCGGCTACTTGTGAAGATCTTATGCGGATGATCCGTAACTTCTTTTGGGGAGTAGAGAAGGGGAAGAGGAAGATGCATTGGCGGGCATGGATTCATCTAATCAAGCCCAAGGCGCAAGGTGGACTGGGCTTCCGAGACCTACGACTGTTTAATCAGGCACTTCTAGCATGCCAAGCTTGGAGGCTACTTACAAACCCTGATAGCTTGTGCTCCCGGTTACTGAAAGCACGCTACTACCCGTTTGGCAACTTGGAGGATACTGTTTTCTCAACAGCAGCCTCAGTTACCTGGCAAGCAATTCAGCACGGGCTTGAGCTCCTGAAGAAGGGACTGATCTGGTGCATAGGTGATGGACGAGCGATCAAGATATGGCGCGATAGCTGGATCCCCAGGAATGGGAGCGGGAGGCCTGCTACCCCTCAAGGAAGATGCCGGGTGCGGCGTGTATGTGACTTGCTGGATGACCATGGAACTTGGAATATGGACTTGGTTCGGAGCATTTTTTGCCGGTCGATGCGGAAGTGATTGCAACAATTAAAACCTTTCCTAGGTTGGGTCCAGACATGCTTGCATGGGAGCCGGAACGAAGCGGGAATTTCACCGTGAGGAGTGCTTATCGACTTGCTCTCGAGGATCATCTTGGTTCTCTTGATCGCGGGCGAGCAGGGCACCGGACGGGCGACGAGCCGTCTGGGCTTTTATTTGGAGGTGCCCTGCTCCTCCTAAGGTTCGAATCTTCACCTGGCGGTTGCTCACTGATTGTCTACCCACTTGGGTGAATAAACGCCGCCGGGGCCTGGAGGTTTCTCACAAGTGCCCTCTCTGTGCCTTGGAGCCGGAGGACACGTTCCATGTTTTTTGCAGATGCCCAATGGCAGCTGCACTCTGGCAGGCCATGGCGGACCAGTGGAGAATACCTGCTGCTGCATCCTTCCGTCGGACGGGGACGGAGTGGCTTGCCCAATCCCTATGTGAGTTGTCGGACACGGAGAGGATGGAGCTCATGATGACATTATAGCGCTGCTGGTATGTTCGAAATGAGATGGTGCATCACAAGAAGCCACCACCAATCGAAGCATCCAAGAACTTCCTCATTAGCTACGTTGATTCATTGGTGGGCGTTCAGAACTCTCCTCATGCGGATCCAATCAAGGGGAAGCAGGTGGTGGAAGTTGTTACCCGTCCCCGGCCCATGCAGCATGATACTCCTACTCCAACCACGGTGCTGCGCTGGTCTCGACCGGCCACGGGGTGGGCGAAGCTCAACTTCGACCGCTCCTACAATGCCACCAGCGGCAAGGCTGGTACAGGCATGGTCCTCCGGAGCGACACGGGCGACATCATTTTTTCTTCGTGCAGAGAGCTCCGGACGTGTGTGGATCCCCTGGAAGCCGAGCTGCAGGCCTGCATGAAGGGACTCAACTTGGCACTTCAATGGACCCCTTTGCCAATTGAGATGGAAACAGAGTGCGCGGTAGCGGTACATGCGATACTAGCGCCGACGAGGGACAGATATCGTTTTGCCTTGCTTGTTGATCGGGTTAGGCGACTGATGCTAGGAGGAAGGGAGACTAAACTAGTTCATATCCGTAGAGAATAGAACGGTGTGAGTCATTATCTTGCAAACTTTGGTAGAGTTCATAAACGCACGGTTGTGTGGTTGGGATCTGAACTGGATGAGGTACCAGACTTATGTAATGCCGAGGTACTTCATGTGTGAGAAATAAATTTCTTTCACCCGCAAAAAAAAGAAAAGAAAAATCGCATGTTGGTACATAGACCACACCACCACCCCTACCTAACGCATCTTGTTACTTTTTCCACCTACCTTCACATGCCAAAATAGCACTCTTCCTCCTATATATTTGGCCCTGTCCCCGCATCCACAAGCAAGAAAGCTCAAAATATCTCGTACCTACATACACAAGTAACACTTTCACATGTCTCTATCTTCAACATTTCATATGATAGCTCGGTTTGAATATATGTATGAATCTATAACACTTTCACACTTTCACACTTTCACACTTTCACACTTTCATATAACACTTTCATACTTTCACACTTTCACACTTTCATATAACACCTTCATATAACACTTTCACACTTTCACACGCGAGATGATGCTGGATCGAAAAGTAACACAATGCTAGAAAATATGTATGAATAGGAGGCATAGGGAAAGAGATGAATACAGTCCTTTTTCCTTGACCGTGTAGCAAGAAGTGCACCCAAAACCATGTCCTCGTTCATTCTCTATACCTGGCACTTCTGGAAGCACAGAAATTGTGTTGTCCTCGATTCCATGACCCCCTCTCTTTGCCTTCTTTGGAAGTTTGGCAGGACGGACGTCTTTTGTAGGCAAGACTAAAGCGTGTCGGACGGCGGCAATGAGTCACAGATGAAGTTTCTCTATGTCCACGAAACACTCAAGGGTCCACCCTTCCAGACTTGTATAATGAACTATCTCTGAATTAATAACCTCAAAAAAAGCTCTGATTTAATTAATAGTCGGATGGTAAAGAGAGAGAAATAACTGAAATATTTACTACTCCCTCCGTCCCATAATATAAGAACATTTTCGACACTAGTGTAGTGTTAAAAGCATTCTTATATTTTGGGACAGAGGGAGTACAAATTAAGTAGGGTGAGCAGAGTTGAGCCGTTGACTTCTTCTCCATGCATCCTGGTCATCCTTTGCATGAAGATAACTGAATGCTACACTTGGCCCTGACACTCATCTCGTCAATTGCATGGGCTGCAAACCTGTTGGCCGCGCCGCCGTCCCCCTCGGCGGGTGCGGGAAGACCCGCTTTGACCCGGCACGAGATGGAGAAATACAGCAGCTGCTAGGTTGCTAGCGGCGTCGCCAGGAGGAGGAGAAGCCCCCGTTGCCTGCCGGGAAACTTAGGTGACAGCGGTGGGGGAGGGTTCCAGCAACATAAAATAAAATTGAAACGGCATTTTTTTTTGAAATGGCATTTGAGAGGAGACGAGGAACTGCGGAGTGGTGCATGGGACCAGGGAGACGACAGTTCAGGATACGGTCGTGAATTTTTTTTTTTGAAAGATCCAGCAATTGCTGGCGTTTCATTTCATTAGCAGGAAGCAGTGGGAGAAAAACATGGGGTGGTGGGTGTCAGGCCCTAAGGCCAAATACAGGAAAGAATTACATCATACAACGGCGAACCAAAGTTCCAGCCATTTCTAACTAGGGCAAAAGACTACTATCTCACGGTGGATCCCAGAAGGGGCTCTGCAGGGCGATGGCACCTGCCTGGCGCCATAGTTGAACCGAGTTGTTGATGGCCTGGAAGATGGCATCCGTCGCTGGTTGCTTGCCATTGAAGGTGCACTCGTTTCGCTCTTTCCAGATTTCCCAGCAAGTTAGAAGGATTATTGTTTTTGCCCCTTTTCTGGAAACCATTGGCGTTTCCTGCACCATCTGCTGCATGATCTGCATGGGGTTGGAGGCCCTCCATGAGTCGCACGGGAGGAGGTTTGAGCATCCTTTCCGGCATCCCACCGATCGCTAAGCGGCGAGAGCGGTGGCAATCCTGCATGAGGTGGTGCATCGACTCAAGGCTGCGAACACACGGTTGGCGAAATAGCTGTTTGGCCAGCTCCTTCGTTGAGGCGATCATTTGTCCTGAAGCGATCCATCGGCAGCAGCCGTGCAAAGAATTTGATGTTTCACGGTGCCCATGTTTTCCAGACTAGGTCATCCATGGTTGATCGCAGTCTACCCTGGAATTGCATCGCGTATGCTGATTTTGCAGTGTATTGCCCCTTTGCCTCCTGGTTCCAGTGGATGATGTCATGGGTTTCCTCGCTGAACTCAATTGCAGTTGTGGCAATCTGGCGGTGCAGCCTACTGAACTCTGGCAGCAGAGGCATTGTGTCGCCGTGTCTAAGGTCCTTTATCCAGTTTTCATCCGTGATCGCATCGTGCACTGTCCGCTTCTTTCTCCTGGAGTGGTTGTAGAGGCCTGGGAATGCCGCTGCAAGGGTGCAGGTTCCAAGCCACCTGGAGTGCCAGAACATTGCCGTCGAACCATCACCAATTGTCACTGTGGTAGCCGCTGCGAACAGGGCCAAGTCCTCATCATTGCATGGCGGCAGGGTACCGCACCAAGGCCGGGAAGGGTCTGTCCAGGCAATCCAGAGCCATCTGAGCCTCAAGGCGCGACCAAAGCGCTCAAGATCAGAGATTCCTAGGCCTCCATGCATGGTCGGCGAGCAAACCGTTGACCAGTTCACCTTGCAACTAGCTCTGGTTATCTCCTCCTCCTGCTTCCACAAGAATTTCCTTCTGCACTTATCAATGTCTTTCAGTAGCTTCTTGGGGATCCGCAGGACTGTTAGTGCAAAAGTTGGCATGGCACTGAGCACACATCTAACAAGAATCCTACGGCTAGCAATAGGCAGCAGTCTGCCTTTCCAACCCGCTAACCTTGCCCTAAGCCTATCAATGATGAATTGTAGATGCACTAGCCTTAGTCTAGAAATGGTGATGGGCAGACCAAGGTAGGTGGCTGGGAAGGTGCCTATTACACCTCCAAAATTCTGAAGCACGCCCTTGAGGTCGACGTTGTCACATCTGATAGGAAGGGCTGATGACTTTGAGGGGTTTATATGAAGGCCCGTGGATTCGCCGAAGTTCTGGAGAATGTCGAGTAGCGCGTCAATCTCCTGTTGTATTGGGTTTGCAAAGATTACAGCGTCGTCAGCGTAGAGACTAGCTCTAAGCTTGAGCTCTCTGCCAGGCAAGGGGGCAAGGAGCTGGCGATGCGTGGCTTCTTCCAAGAGATGATGGAGCGGGTCGATCGCCAAAATGAACAGGAAAGGCGAAAGGGGATCTCCTTGCCGTAGTCCTCGGCGGTGCCTGATTCTGCGTCCCGGCGAGCCGTTGAGGAGGAATGATGAGGATGAGGTGGCAAGGAGTAGAGCTATCCAATCTCTCCACCGGGCACTGAATCCAAATTTTTGCATCAGTTCAAGTATGTATTCCCAGGACACATTATCGAAGGCTTTGGCAATGTCAAGCTTAAGCAGAATTGCAGGTGTCCTTTTCCTATGGAGAGCTTTGACGCAGTTTTGCACGTACAGGAAGTTATCATGGATGCATTTGGTGCGGAGGAAAGCCGACTGGGCCGGGGAGACTAGGGTGTGGATGACCGTGGCCAGCCTCATCGACAGGACTTTGGAAATAAGCTTGGCGATGGAGTGGATCAGACTAATGGGCCTATAATCGCTAATGGTGGATGCCCCATCTTTTTTTGGCAGTAGGGCAACTACGGCTGTGTTGAGCATGGCAAAGTTTCTGCCGGCGAGGTTGTAGAACTGAGAAAAGGCCGCCATGATGTCACTTTTGATCGACGCCCAACAGGATTTGAAGAAGGTGCCGGAGAAACCATCGGTCCCGGCGATCGCTCGGCCGGGGAGGACCTGATCGCCAGCCACACTTCTTCTTCGGTGAAAGGGTTGTCGAGGCCAGCACTGTGGATTTGTGGTAGTTGTAGTGCATTCCAGTTGATGGTGGCGCACCGCGGCGCCGTGGAACCTAGCAGCGAGTGGAAATGATCATGGATCATCTTCTCCTTGTCCTCCTGAGTTGTGACCGTCCCCCCCTGGCCCGTGCAACGCATGGATGAAATTTTTCCGTGCTCTGGAGCTAATTTTGGCTTGAAAAAAGGCAGTCGGTGCATCACCAGCCCGGAGCCAGGTTATGCGGGATGCCTGCCTCTTTCGTGCCCTCTCTACTGCAGCCAGTCCAAGGATTTTAAGTTTGAGCGCCTTGCGTAGGTGGAATTCATCGTCGGAGAGGGTCCTAGATTCCTGTGCTATGTCTAATCTCAAGACGATCTCCGAGGCCAGGTGCAACTGGAGGCGCGCATCGCTGAACAGTGATTTGCTCCAAATCTTCAGGTCCTTAGCCACTGTATTTATTTTTGTGCTTAGCCTAGCAAAAGCACAATGCTCCGTCGTAGGTCGATTCCATGCTCTGTCTACAGTCTCATGGAAGTGTGGGTGCTGGGGCCAGAAGGACTCGAATCTGAATCTAGCCCGTCGTCGAGGGGCAGCCGCAGCTGCAAGCAGCAAAGGGCAGTGGTCGGAGCACGAGGTAGATGCGGCATGCAGCAGGTGCGTAGGAAATAGGCTTTCCCATGCAATCGTACAGAAGAACTTGTCTATACTGACAAGGGTTGGATTTCTCCTCTCGTTGCTCCAAGTGAAGCGGCGATTCTTACACTTTATCTCACGAAGACCCCCTGCGTCAATGGCCGCTCGGAACTTACCGATGATCCTACGATTTATGTTGCTGTTGTTTTTGTCCCTAGCCTCATATATAATGTTGAAGTCGCCATTAATCAGCCAGGCCTCCCCTGGCTGTGGGGCTATCCTAGCGATTTCAGCAAGGAAATCGTCCTTTCGAGTGTCATCCGCTGGCCCATAGACCGTTGTCAGCCAGAAGCAGTTCTGGGTTCCAATTACACTAACTTTGGCCGTGATGGAGAATTCGCCTATTGCATGGGTTTGAACAGAGACGGTGCTAGAGTTCCAGAAAATGGCAATTCCGCCTCGTGTTCCCATGGCAGGCAACACCGCACAATCATCTAGCCTACGATATCCTTTGCTATCGCTGACGACCAGTTTTCGATCTTCGTTTCCTGGAGACAGAGGATCGCTAACCTATGTGTGTTTGCAGCCTCACAAACTACAGAACGCCGAGCTGGAGTGTTTAGGCCTCTAACATTCCAGCTCATTATTGGGCATGGTGCGTTATCCATTGGCAAACTGAGGGGCGCTCATGAGAAGAAAAACTGCAGGTGCAATGCGCAAGTGGAACCATCGACGACTGTTGATCATTGAAAGGAAACACTAGTACACCTCACATCTATCCTGGCGTTGCCGACGGCCACCAATAGGCCCAAGACCCCTCCGGTCAACTCTAAACCTCCTACTACAGCTACTGTTACATAGTCTCAGCAACATGACTAGGACTAACATCACCAGACGCATGGCTGGCCGTCGTCGACGGGGGAGACTAGCGTAGACTACTGGCATGGCGCATTGGATGGCCCGGGGCCTCATCCTCTCCGGCCCCTGCGATGACTTTGAGAGCACGAGCGTCGAGGCGGGTGAGCTTGGCGATGGCAGCAATATCGGCGTCAGAGAGCGGCTCGTCGAAACGGTGGATGAAAGCTTCTGCCGCCTGAGCCATCATCTTCTCCTTTCGGCCAAGAATCCCCAGCCCGTGCACGATGCGAAGCGTGGCCCTCTGCGAGACCGGCACTGTTGAGGGGTTGCCGGCCTGTCTAGCACTCTGCCTGGTTGGCTTTGGTGTGGCTCGAGCCTTAGCAGGCGTCTTGTCTCTGGCCGGCGGCTTGCCAATCACCGCGCGGGGCAGGGGGGTGAAGAGGGGCTGAGTCTCCATTTCTTCTTCTTCACCCAGCAGTTGCATCTCCGTGACCTTCTGGGTGACCTCTCCCAGTTGTAGCTCATGCGTGCGTGCTCCCTGGGGCGTGTGGCATCCAAGTAAGAGCGCAGGCCCCAGGTCAATGGATTCGTCAGTGCCCTCTCCGTCGTCCTGGTTGAAGGTGAGCGGCCTGTCGAGCTTGGCGGCAATGATCTTGTCGATCTTCAAGGCTTGGGCATCGGGCCGGGGCGGGGGCGTCAGGGTCTTCTTTTCGCCTTCAAAGAAATCAGCCACCGGGTCCGCCGCAGGTGCCGGGGCGAGGGGCGCAGCAAGCTTGCATGGCGGAGCTGGCAGGGAGATGGAAGCGGAGGCCCCCTCCCCCACACCGGACAGCTTTCGAACAGCCGGCGCCTTGCCTCTGGTCTTGGACGGGCGGGCTTGCGCGTCGGGTTGCGCCGTCGAACTGCGCCTAGCGGGGGCAAGCGGCAGCTCTTTGTCCTGGCACAAGTGCCTGCCGCGAGGCGCGCCCTGACGGTGGCGAGAGGTGGGGGTGCGGCTGCGATGGCGATCACGGGGCACCGGGGCGGCCGCTGGAGCAGGGTCTCGTGCGCGCCCCATGCCCAGGAGCGTGTCCTTCCAGGACCGCCGCCTGTGCGCAGGGTCGTCTCCGTCGTGGTCGCGCCTGGCTCCGTCCGAAGGCACGTCCCGGCAGCCTCCAGTTGCCGCACGGGAGCGCGAACGCATGGACGGCGCAGGCTCCGAACCGCGCCGGCCGTCCTCCACCCGTGGTGTCCAGACGCCCGTCTCGACATGTGGATACGGGCGCTCGTCAGGCTCGTCGTCGTCGGAGGGGATGCCGCTCCGGGGGGAGCGGGATGAGCGCGGGGAGAGCGGTGTCCAGTCCTGCATGCGATCAAGGTGGAGAAGAAGATCGTACTGCAGCAGCTCGGGGGTGGCGCCACCGCGCGGCTCGGGGGGGGAGTAACCTAGCATCTCGTCGACGCGGCCCGCTCCTCTGGCGTGCTTCCATATGGTGCGCCTGGTGGGGATGTGGGTTGTGTCCCAGCACCAGACCCAGCAGGCGAAAAGCTTGGTGTCGGCGCGCTCGTGCGTGCGGCTATCGAGGCGATCCACGATCACCTTGTCTCCGATGGCCTCCACTGCGCCCTCCAGCGTCCAGAGGGTCATGGGCAGCTTCTCGATGACCACACTGACGTGCAGCATCCACTTGAGGCGGACGGCGTGGGCATCCTCCCGCCATGGCTCGAGGAGGAACAGCACACCGTCCACAGACAGTGAGCCGCGCTGCACCACAACATCCTTGTGGGCAGGCATGGTGAGGAAGACGAAGAAATCCTCGGGGTCATGGTTGGTGACGCGCAGCAGGTGGGGCGGTATCTTGAACTCCTTCTCGAGTGCGCGGCCAATGGAGTGGGGGCTGGCCGCGTGCGCGGTCGTGCCCACCGCCGTGACCACCACGGCGTGCTGATGTAGAAGGAACGCCTGGTGCTCCAGCGCCGGGGAGGAGGCAATGACCTTGTGGCTATTGCGCGGCCGGCGGGAGTGGTCGATGAGGGCCGTAGGCTCCATGGGTGCGTTGCCGGCGGCAGGGAGCGCCGGCCACAGGTGCGCGGGTGGGGGGAAAATGAGTCGCTCGTGTACTGGTCGGCGAGGAGCAGAGTCACCCAGACCCTTGTTTCGTGGATTCTGAGGGCATTCACGGCCGTAATGGCCTTGCAGGTTGCAGATAATGCAGCGGAGAGGATCCCTGCAGTCTATTCTACGATGGCGGGTGCTGAGGCAGCGGAGGCAGAGGCCTTTGAACCTACTTAAGAAGGCGTCTCTACCCGTCGACGAGCGGTGGCCGTGGTGTGGATGGGGCTTCTTGCCTTGCAGGCGCGACCCTGCTACCGCCGGATCGAGGCCAGCCTTCCTATTTTTGCGGGACTTGTAGATGGACCAACCCTCATCAATGTCGCCGGAGGCCAGAATTGGCAAAAGAGGATCACATACCACAATGGACTTGAGGCGCGGCCGCTCGCAAGGAGGGGGGACGGCACTGCCCCTCGGTCCGAAGGCCTCCGCATTCAGATCCCCACCAGATCCGCGCGGGGAGCGAGGCGGGCTCCCGAGGATCCGCGGCGATGGGATCGGCGGTGTCTCCAGCACCCCCGACGGACCGCAGGGAGCGGCCAAGGGGGTCGCCGGCACCCTGGACGGACCGCTGGGCGAGGCAGGGATCTCCGCCCCATGCGGAGAGCTCCATTGAAGGCTTGCAGCCGGAGAAGCCGGGGCAGGCGTAGGGGGGCAGCACGGCATGGCCTCCCGCGGGCGCCCGGGGCGGCAGGGCCGGAGTAAAGGCCGTGCTAGGGGTGGTGGGTGGCCGCCGCGGCCGGAGTGGCCAGCGGCGGGGAGGGGGGAGGGGCGAGAGCTCGCGTCCTCACCACGTAGTGTTTTTCGGCCGGATATCTGGGCCCTGTTCATTTCTAAAGACTAAACACACTGCCCATTGAACTGGCCCAGCCTACAAGAAATAGTTCCAAGTGAAGAGGCTATTCTAGAGCTGAAGCGAGAGGAGCGAACTGAACTGCGAAAGCAACAGTAGTGAGGTCTGCCAACAAAAACATTAACACGGAGAAGAACAATGGCCAGGACCACAGGAGGCGGTAGTCGCGGCCGCTGCTCACACCACTCATGTTCCTCCATCACGGTCAAACCACGCTCACAAGCAATCCGGATTCTTAACTACTGACCAGCCGACGCTCACTAGCCCAACATTGGACGATGCTTTGATCCAGCGGCCAGCCACCACTTTGTGCAACGCATGCACTGTTGGATCAGTAGCATCGTGCAAAACATCGGCCGCAGACAGTCGTGTGTATAGCAGCACTCATCCGGATTATATGCTTGCATGCGTCTTCACCCCTAGGCTTGGCAGATGATCCAGACAGCCTTCTCCACGATATCATTTCCCTATTCACCTCCGGCCAGGATGTCCTTGCAATTACTGCTGCAGGTTTTCTTTGCCTGCAGCCTTGTTCTCCTCCTCCTACCCGTCATCCCCTGCCCAAATGCGTCTCCCCATCACAGCTATTACCCTTACATCCCAATGGATAACATGCTTTGCTTTTATAATGAAAAGGGAAAGTGGGCGTTGCACATGCTACGTAAAAACATAGGAATTCTAGAAAATAATTTCTCCCTGAATTTTCTTGATCACAAATTCTACACATCATATCTCAATCTTGTGCGAACTGAAACAGAATTGTAAAATCGCGTTTCGTACATAGACAACACTGCCACCTCAACCTGGCGCGTCTTGTTAATTTTCACACCTACCTTCACATGTCTTAATAGCACTCCCCCTCCTATATATTTGACCCCATCTCCACGTCCACAGGCAACAAAGCCAACCATCCCACGTTCATACATGGTGTAACGTCCCCATAACTATATCTTGAACATTTCATATGATAAGTTGGTTTCAATGCACAAAGACACGAAAGATGATGGTGGACACAAAGGTAACACAATACTAGAAAACAGGTATGACTAGGAGGTATGGGGAAAGAAACAAATACTACCAATTTTACTTCTCTATCTGGCAAAGAGCTTTCATGTTACTGTGAAGGTTCTTTTCGCATACAAGGATGTTTTATATGGAATAAGTTTCTTTCCACATCTAGGGCCGGCCCTAGAGCATAGCTAGGGAGTGTGGTCGCCAAGAACATGGCTAGGAAAGGCGGACCACATCTTAATGGTTGTTCTACCTTGGCCTCCACCAAATCAAAACATGCCACCTAATTAGAACTTTTCTTAACCACATGTCATTATCGCAGTGTCCTCCTCGACATATGACATGATGAAGCTATCTAGATGGCTCATGCCGGTTTGCCTAGTCGACCTGCCTTGGCATAGTCCATCACAGTCGCATGCAACACTAAAATAGAGGATTTGCTATTTGTAGTTCCGGTGAACACGATGAGCAACGATTGCATGTTGGTAATGTTATCGAGACTTATTAATTGGAGTGTTTAAAGTGTGAAGAAACTGTTACTGTAACATGTCATGTTCATTTATCAACTTAATTTTGATGGCCTCCATTGTGCACTAGAGAGTAAACACATTCCAATAGTGTTAAGTGTTTATCTCAGGAAGGATAAAAGTCATATATTGTTGTTTCGTTTTTGAGGGAACATCTATTGTTGTTTCTTTTGGTATCCAAACCACTGTTTGATGATGAAAGAAAACATTGGAATTGCTGAAAATAGTTTCTTCAATCATTTTTCTTGATCACATTGGTAGATCATAACTTGGACTCGTGGAAAAATGAAGAAGGATGGTAAATTGCCAGATTCATCGGTCATGCAGCCGCCTCCTCCCCCGAGAAAAATCCTAGGGTTCCTCTGCCTCCCACCGGTGTCGCCGTCAGTCCATCTAATCTCCGGTGGCCTTATGGCCATTGCGGCGCAGTGGATCCCGGCCCTTCCTGGCGGGAGGGCTCTGTTTTCATATGTTCCTCTGAGTTAGGGTTTGTGTCCTATTCACGAAGACGAGATGAGGACGGCTCCCTAAAGATGGAATAAGATTCTCCCTGCCTTGCCCCTATACCAGTGGTATGTCTAGCATCGTCGATGGGTGTGTGGAGGTGTGTCTCCAGCGGATCTGTCCTTGGTGGATTTTCTCGGATCTAGTCGTAGTTCGTCTATGTTTGTGTGTCTTCAAGTTGGATCCTTTCGATCTACACTACTCTTCAGCAGCTGCGGTTGTTGTTCTACTGCGCTGGTCCTATACGGCTTTAGCACAACGACTTCCTGACTGTCTAGTACAACAAGTTTTTCCCGACTCTGGCGAGGGACGGGCGATGATGGCGGCGCGCCATCGGCTGGCTTCAGTGCCTGTAGTCATCGCTAGCTGGTCTACGGATTTGAATGCAATTTTTATTACTTCTGGTGTTTGTTGTATTGCCATGATTGAAGATGAATGGATTGCAAGTTTTCTCAAAAAAAAAATGTAAAGTACATGTTTTCGAACGGAAACCATACCATCACCACCACTGCCGGGTGCATCTTGTTAATTCCCCCACCTACCTTCATATGTGTAAGTAATGCTTCCCCTCCTATACATTTTACCCAATCTTTTCGTGCACATACAGGCAAGGCTGACATCTCTAATGCATCCACGCTTTACAATTTTCAAATAACTCCCTGGAGCGTTTCATATGATAAACATCTTTCAATAAACAAAAATATGGGAGATGATGGTGGGTAGAAATTAAAATTATATTAGTAACACATGTATGACTTGGACGCATCACGCATATGAAAAGAAACAAATACAAGTGTTGTTTTTTAGCATGCAGCAATAACCATCGTGTTGCTACAATGGTGCGTTTCCCATACATCAAGGAAAACGGCATTCACAAGCTTAATCGTTGTTGACATATTTACTAGCATTTGCAAATGAATCTTAACCTCAAATGCCATGTAAGGATTTTTTTCCCTACTATTTTTCCCTCTTCTTTTGTGGAAAGAAGGATCCTGATGTACTGTAAAAGTTCACCATAAGTACAAAGCACTCGAACCTAAATAAAATTTACACTGAAGTCCTTTGACAATCAAATGACAACTATGGTGGCCAGAACCCGTCAACACGCTGTTGTCGCTGCATCCCTACCAGAAATGGCTTGGCCTTATTGATGATAGCCAGAAAGTATTCGTGGATGTGCCCTCAAGGACCAGAGCCACAGTGTTGCAGTCGCCGCCATTGAACCCTTGAATCGATCAGAAGCGTCTGACACCTTATCTTGCCGTTGTCAATGTAGTACGAGGAACCCTAGCCTCGTCGTACCAAGGAGGGTGAAGGAACCTATGGCGGAGCTCCATTGACTCCATCCCGACAGAAGAATTTGAGTATCGGAACCCAGAAGACTGGGTCAAAGATTAGATGTTGCCATCCGCCTGGAAATCGTCCCTCTATGGAAAAAATCCCTAAGCTAAACTACTAGATGGATCCACGGCACCGGGATTCCCTCACAGCCATCGACCAGGGAGAAGAACCCACGGGGTGATCAGCGAACTCTAGTGGAGTTAGGCATGCCACCACCGCCCCTTAAGCTAGTGCAGAGCAAACACTTCAATTTACCTCCGATCTGTTTAAATTTTTTTTTTTCGATCAGAGGGGCCCCATGGCCCCCATTTTCATTACGAAAATGGAGTCACAACATACAAAGCAAGTTCCATACGAACTTAACATTTTTCGATGCCTAACATCTGCATCAGGAAACACTACTCATACATCTAGAGGCACTTCAACCGCACCTACAGGATGCTACAACAGAAGAACGCTCCAAAGCATCATTGCTAGAAATGTTGCCTAATATTTTGCATCAAGGAAATAAACTCCTACACCTGGGATACCAAAATCTGCACCTACAGGGTGCTATATCAATTTAATTTTTTATATCCCATTACAATTATTTTCATATAGGAGGCATAGCTCCTCTTCGGTTCCCCCTATTGTGCCGGGCATACCAAGCCCTACACCCGTGACAATGCTAAACATACGTATATGATACTTATCATATACCCCTAAAGTAAACTCTGACAACCGTAATCCTACTTATGATGATTTTGCTAAAGCATACCCTTGTACATTACAAAGAAAATTCCTGCAAACTTGTGGTTTGAGACTAAAAGCTCAAACTAGCCTTGGTGTGACCCAAGAAGTCGACGACTACTGCTCCGTGTATACCTGGTCGCTGGATGCGCATTGTTTCAATGCGACCTCCACCCACCCTCCTCCAATCCTTCTCGTCTCGCCATCCTCTAGGTTGCACGTACATCTTTATGATGACATCTTTTACCTTGACTCTGCTGGGAAGGAGCAGGCACATTAAGATCAGGCTGAGACAGAGACGAATGAAAATTGTTAGCACGAGGAGAAGCCTCTGCTGCCCGTCGGAAAGTTAAGGTAGCGACGAAGGAGTGTTTCAGTGTGGAATCGATATCTCCGCGTGTGCGTCTAATTTTCCCCTGGTATAGGCGCGAGGAGTTGGACTGGGGAGACGACCGGTAAAGATGCGGTCGTGAAGTGGGCGCGATACTTGGCTGCACTATTTTTTTTTAGCATCAGTACAGACATAAGCGCTCATATACACGCGCATACACTCATCCCTATGAACACACACACGCACACCCTACCCCTATGAGCACCTCCGAGAGACTGAGCCGGCATATCATCTTGAGATTTACGAAGTCACCGTAGGCGCCTCGTCGTCGACGGGAACGTCTCCTCCCACTGAAAGCGCATCGCCGGAAATCCTGAAATAAATCCAGAAATAATGCGAGCACCAGGATTTGAACCCTGGTGGGTTGGGGATACCACTGTCCACCTAACCAACTCAATCACAGGTTGATTCGCTTGGCTGCACTATTTTGTCTACGTGCATTGTGCTCTCAAGTCGGGCTGCCCATGCCAACCAATTTCAAGGCACTCCGGGTTTTTTTTTTCTTTTGAAAAGGAGGATTACCCCTATCTCTACATGTGGGCAATGCATGCAGCCATTTTATTAATTATTATCAAAAAAGGTTTTCGCCCCGCTTTATATATAAAGCACCAACACACATTACAACCAGCAACAAGAAAGGAAAAGAAAAGAAAAGAAGAAAATCGACAAGATACAGACACTACGGAACAGCGAATGCCGGCCTCAGATCAAGCCAACAACGCGAACGCGACAAGGGAGCAAATCATCACCGGAGGAGAGCCACGCTCCATCAACTCCCAAGGGCCCCTGTTGTCCCACCTTCCGCCGCTGCCTCCGAAGAGGGCACCCCTGCCCTCTCGTCCTGGATCAAAGGACGCCGTCCCTGTCAGGAGGCAGAATCGCTCACCCCTGAGCTCGGATGGACGGGCCAACAAGAGGCCAGGGAGGACGGCAGCCCTTGCCACCTCACCTCTCATAGGAACCCATACGTCGCCACCGTCACCAGCCAAGACCAAGAAGCCCACACCACTGCCGAGCAGGAACACCACCGAAGAATAGGCAGAGCACCACCGCGCCGAGCCCCTGACCCGGTGGACTCCCAAGGTGGCGCCTTCAAGAAGGAATCGGCGCCGAGGCGCTGTCGCCACCCAATCAAGAGATTTTAGGCTTTCGCCCAGGACTAGGTGGGCGGAGGGCAGGGAGAAGGTCTCGATGTCGCCCACCAGAGGGAGAAATGGCGCCGAGAGCGTCGCCAACATTGTGACCGGCACCGCCGAACAAGGATTTCCCCTGACCTAGAGCCCGCACCTCCACTGCAGCGCCAACCATCCAAGTAGGATGCCCGGGGGAAGCCCACGACTGGCAGGCAGAGGGGAACAAGCGCCTGTGCAGCCGCCATCTCCAGATCGGAACCACGCCGGCCGCCGCCTTGCCGCCCAGCACGGCCAAGACAGCGCACCGCAGCGCCAACGCCACCCCCCGTCGAGGAAGGGGAGGCGCCCTCTCCATCAGTGGCAGCCACCACCCGCAGCCTCCATGAACCCTAGGATCCAAACCAGCCGCACCGGGCCAGACCCCTGCCGCGCCGCCATGGAGCTGCACCGCCGCCTCCCAGCGCAGCCGCCACCGGATCCATGCGTCCCCGCCGCCTGGGGCCCCGCCGGACCCAGCACCCCCACGGCGGGGCGCCGCCGAGATCTGGCGGGGAGGAAGGAGAGGCCCGCCGCTGCTGCGCCAAGACGGGCCGCCCGCAGACGCCCGTAGCGGCGAGGAGGAGGAGAGGACGATGGGGGAGGCTAGCGCCGGCGGCGGATCTGGAGCCCCCGTGACGCGCTCGCGGGGCGCGTCGCGGGAGGGGGGGGGATCGAGCCACGTTCAGTACAACTGATTTGCAATATCTTTATTAATTATTCACAAAGACCTTATAAAGTAGTACATTGGGTAGTGTGAAGCCATCATCTTAGCAACATCTGTCGCTACTCCTATCCACTTGATGAAAGGGTGCCGATAGTCCGAGCCTAATACAAAACAGACATCGCACAAATGCCTAACATCTAAAGCCGGAGGCCCTAACCAAGCCACATACCGGGTCTGGGGCACAAACCAGTCTGACGCACTCTCATGGGTCGTCGCCGCCGTCTTCCACCAACCCATCTTCAGAGCAGGCACTGATGTAACGACATTGCCAGGCTTGCCATTGGCACCGCGTTGGCGCCATACAGCGCCACCACCCTACGCTCGTCCATCCAGACACATCTGCACTACTAGAAAAAGGCCTACTAATGGCGCACCGGTTTTGCCTACTAATGGCGCACCACCGGTGCGCCATTAGTAGCACGCCATTAGTATTTATTACTAATGGCGCACCATGCAGTGCGCCATTAGTATAGCCCACGGTGCGCCATTAGTATCTGGTATACTAATGGCGCACCACATAGAAGTGCGCCATTAGTAACATTTTTTTTCAAATTTTTTTCAGAATTTTTTTTTAATTTTTTTTTCAATTTTTTTGTGGCTTAATCTCGGGTCAATATGCTCGTTTTTTGGCACGATATTATTTCAAATTTTGTTCTTGTTTTTGGATCTTGTACGTTCTTTTGCCGTGTTCTTTTGCCGGTGAGGAGTTCGGAGAGGAGGAGGAGGAGGTCACGAGAGGCGCCGCCTACATCGCCGGAGAGGAGTTCACCGAAGCATCGGAGAGGAGGAAGGAGAAACCATGAGGGAATGGGAGGAGAGGAGGGAGGAGGAGCTCGCCGAAGAGGAGGGGGGAGAAACCGTGAGGGGAGGAGAGGAGGAGGAGGTCGCCGGAGAGGAGGAGGAGGTCGCCGGAGAGGAGGGGGAGAAACCGTGAGGGGAGGAGAGGAGGAGGAGGTCGCCGGAGAGGAGAAGGAGGTCGCCGGAGAGGAGGAGAAGTAGTGGAGGAGAGGAGAGGAGGAGATGGAGTGGAGGAGAGGTGGAGTGGAGGAGAGGAGAGTAGGAGATGGAGTGGAGGAGAGGTGGAGTGGAGGAGGTGCACCCAGCCATATATACGACATACTAATGGCGCACCGCGGGCAGGTGCGCCATTAGTATTTTTTTTTTATTTTTTTGATTTATTTTGAATTTTGAAGGCGGGAAGATACTAATGGCGCACCATGGGCAGGTGCGCCATTAGTAATTTTTTTTATTTTTTTGATTTGTTTTGAATTTTGAAGGCGGGAAAGATACTAATGGCGCACCATGGGCAGGTGCGCCATTAGTAATTTTTTTTAATTTTTTTGACTTATTTTGAATTTTGAAGGAGGGAAGATACTAATGGCGCACCATGGGCAGGTGCGCCATTAGTAATTCTTTTTAATTTTTTTGAGTTTTTTTCCACTCTAGATCTTAAAAGCCCCGTATCTTTTTTCTGTTAGGTTTTTGAGGATTTTAAAAATGTTTAACGGGGTTCCCCCGGTTAAAGTTGGACGTAACTTTTCGAGTAGATGATTTTTCATATAAAAAACTTTTTTCATCCGAGTTAGTATGCAAAAGTTATGCCCATTTTTACAAATTCTCGCGAGATTTTGCAAATGAAGTCGAAATTCATATTTGCAAATTTTCCCAACAACTAGACCACATATCACATGGAAAACTTATTTTCTTATATTTTTTTGACATATTCATCATTTTCTTTTGATTTTTTTAAAACTGAAAAGGCGATCCGGGGGGTGCATTCGATGTTGGGGCAAGTTAGTAATGGCGCACCGTGGTGTGGTGCGCCACCCCACGGTGCGCCATTACTACTTTTGAAAAAAAAATAAAAAAAATTGATATTTTTTTGATTTTTTTTTTTGAAAAAAACTTAGTAATGGCGCACCAGCGGAAAGTGCGTCATTACTATGTCAATTAGTAATGGCGCACTATGCAACGGTGCGCCATTAGTAACAAAAAAATTTCTTATGTTTTTTTTTCAAAACTACTAATGGCGCACCACACACGAGGTGCGCCATTAGTAATATATTACTAATGGCGCACCAAGACATGGTGCGCCATTAGAATATACTAATGGCGCACCGAGACATGGTGCGCCATTAGAATATACTAATGGCGCACCACATCACAGGTGCGCCATTAGTGGCCATTCCATCTATAGCCCTTTTTGTAGTAGTGTTGTCGTCGAGATTCAGCTGCACCATGCCGCCAATGCTCGTCGTTGTGACGCGGTAGATCCAACGCCGCTCCTCTTGCCAACCTCCACACCGTCACCGCTGTTGGAGCTGCCACGCAGAGCTTGCCATCCATAGTAACTCTCCCCGAACACCCAAGCCTCCCAAGATGGCGCCTCCATGGAGGACATGACGCACAGGGCACCGCCACCGCCCAATCCAAGATGGATTTTGGACTTTCGTCCAGAAGTGGGTCAGAGGTGGATAGGAGGGGACCTCGGCTTCGCCTCCAAAGAGGATAACGACGCCAAAGCCGTTGCCGATGCCGGATCGAGCTAGCCGACCAAAGTTTCCTCCAGTCCCCAGCCTGCACCGCCAAGCTGTGTCTGCTCCGAATCTAGCCACGAGCCGAGAAACGAAAACAACGGGAGAAGAAAGCACCATGGGGCTCAAACCACCAAGTGTTTTCCAGCGCGTCATGCGAGCGCGCCGCCAAGGGGCCGTTGGGCCGAACGCTCCTTCCCCTGTGATACATGGAGCGCATCTTATCTATTTATCCCGTGCTGTATCCCCCAGCTAACGACCCATCCTTATCTAATCACAAGCCTGTAGTCATATACTCCCTCCATCCCAAAATTCTTGTCTTAGATACATGACAAAAATTTTGAGACGAAGAAAGTACCAAATAAATAATTATGTGCTGCGGCTGCTACTGGGCCCAAGTGATGCGTGCGTGCATGTGGCCTCAAGAGGATAGCAACATAGTTGCCAATGCTCTTCAAACATCGTGTCAGGTTAAAGCGCTGGCCGGAATATTTTATTCATACAGAGTAATACTCCTACTTAAAAGCACTCATGCTAATGTTTGTGATTGTATGACCTTGTAATTAGCATGCGCATGTAACGTAGTTCTTGCCCGTTGCATCACTGTCAAAGTAATCAACCTCATACATGTATATTTTTCTTTGAGCGCAAACTTGTACGTCTGATCATCATATATTGCCAGCTTGGGGTTGTACAAAATTTCATAGTACACATGCAGTTAAGAGATCCAAGCAATCCTGGCCACCCTCTTACTTCTGAGAGTGCCAAGAGCCTCTCGGTGTCTGCCATAGTTGGTTCTCTCCCATACTGAGGTCCGAACACCTCGATCACGGCAATTCCAAACCTGACCATGTCTGCATATGCTCTGAGACTTCCTTAGGTACTCATCCCACGAATCAGCGATCATACCATATGCAAGTATCCGGAGTGCGGCCGTGCACTTCTAATAATTAACCAGAGAAGTCAATCGTTCTCATGGCATCCTTCTTCAGAATGAAGCAGCCATCGTAGTACCAGACGCCATGGTACAAACGATCGAAGACAATCTTGCGCATCCGAAAATGCTGGCAAAAATGGCCAGTGAATAGTGCATCGGGGGCAAAGTAGTCGGCCATCAGTGTCAAATGCAAGCACGCCCTATTGCAGTTGAGCACTCAATGACCTTTCATCGAGCACTTGAAATTGAGCACATGCTCCACGTGTTCAAGGACCAACTGCATCATCGCCGTCTCTCGGAGTACTCCTCGTCCGACGATCCATCGAACTACTCAACATACTGCTCGTATATGTACTCCTAATCGGAATCCATTGCTAGAAAGAAGAAGGGACAACTGTTTTCAGCTCTGGTGATTCACCAAACAGTTGCGGGGCATGGTGAGAATAGCAGTAGGGACGGTACCTAGCGGGGCGATTGGAGGACAGGGGTTAAACGGGGACGGAGGAGAAGCGACTGGGAGCCCTGCTGGAGCACCGGAGATGACGGAGACGCAGAGTTCCGACAGGGGTGTGGCATGGTGGCCGGGGTGGTGGAGCAGTGGCCAAGGCAAGAGAGAAAGAAGGTGTTGACACCTGATTTTGGCAAGATACAGATTGCAATGAAGATGGTCTTGAGTGAACGGGTTTTCAGCATGAAGAGATTCACGTCGCCGAGTGGAACAACTTTGATGTTTCGGTTATATTTATTCGACCTTATCCTACGGACCGAAACTATACTCCGAGTGGCATAATTCAATGTTCCGAGTGGTTTTTGGCAATCACATCTTCAAGATGACCTCGGATGAAGGAGCACTATTAAGGAATTGTCTTCGTCTCGTCGAGGCAATCGATTTTGATATATAAATCATCTCAATCCGAGTTCATATGCAGAAATTGCAGTCAATATGGTCTGCACAGGCCAGAGACCAAAATATTACGCTTGACACCAGACACATGTTGATGAGTGTCTGATGCAATGCGTGAGCAATTCGGCCCTCAAGACAGCCTTGAATTGAAAAACCTTCAACACGGAAAAGTTTCTTCTCGTCGAGCCAATTGATTTTCATATATAATTTGTCTCAATCCGAGGTCGTATGGGGACTGGAGAGACAAATCAAGATCAGGCTATGTTTTCAGTCGAGTGAAAAGTTTACCGTCCGAGTGAAAGTTTACGGTCGAGTGAAAATTTACCGGTCGAGTGAAAGTTTGCTGACCGGATGAACTTATCATTATCCAAGTGGAAATATAGTCATCCGAGTGGAAATATGGTCATCCGAGTGGAAATATGGTCATCCGAGTGAAATTGTCCTCCAGGTGAAGATATTCCGAGTGAAAACCTACCGATCGAGTAAAAGGTCGAGTGAAAACTTGACGTTCGAGTAAGATATTGCCTTCCGAGTGAAATATAGTCATCCGAGTGAAAGATTGTGTTCCGAGTGAAAGACTCTAACATCCGAGTGAAAAGGTCCAGTCGGACGAAAAACTCTAATATCCGAGTGGATGAGCTCGGATCCGAGTGAAACTGAAGATGTGCCCGAAAGGTAATCCAAATGACCTCGGATGGAAAAGTGATCAACACGGAAGTTGTGCGCATCGCCAAAACGGTGAACTTTGGTTTTGGAATCATAATCATCTTAGATAGTATACGGCCTGTAAATTCACTACGAGACTCGGACAATCCAGTATGCTACAAAACCGAGTCTGACTGGAAGGTAAAGATGACCTCGTAAAGTATTCAAGATGGCTTTGTTTGGAAAAGTGATCAACACAAGAGTTATTCGTCTCGTCGAGGCGCACAAATTTCATATTTGGGCCGTTTTGATCGGAGGTCATATGGAGGCTCAACGGCCCGCGCAAGGAGGAAGACAGAAGTTGGGCCAGATTCAGACTGAATCCGAGTTGGAATAGAACTAGGACTCTAGGACGTGAATTGATGTAATTTTTTTGTAAGGAAAGCCTAGATGAATCCTTTGCTTGTACGGGAAGTCCAGCCGCCTCTTATATATGTTGGGGGTGATGGCCGATTGAACAACACCAATCGAACCAATCAATCTATTACACTTTTGTGTTCATCTATCTTTATCCCCTACCCTTGTATCTTTCTTTCTCATTCTTCGTTCGTTCTTCGTGTTGGAGGGCAGCGATCCACGAGGCTCTAGGAGCGAGCGAATCGACCTAGGGCAGCCCATTGCCGCCGCACTCCCTGACGGGGTCCCTCCCGGGCGTGTGGGGTTTCGGGTCTTCAAAAGCGCCCGTCGACTGTCTTGCGTATCGCGCTGTCGGTCGGGTCTCCTTCGACGTGAGCTGCGGTGCATCACCCCCGGCGTCGAGGGTACACGGTGACGTGTTCGTGTGTCAACAGAAGGAAGGAGACAAAATGAGAAGGATACCATCATCCAAATAGTAGCCCTTAGCTACGAGCGACTGTATGAACCTTTGAGATCAGTAATACATGTGTTCACCCGAAAAAAAAAACAAATAGTAGCCCATGTTGTACTCGTGTCCATGGGGGGAGCTTTTTCTTCGGCTAGCCTTGCAAACAACGGCAAGCATTGCAACAAATTGATGTCATTGTGAGACCCGGGCATGCCAAAGAAAGTGTGCCAAATCCAAAGATCCTGTGATGCAACTGCCTTAGGAATGATGGCGGGTTTCTTAACGTGACCCTGATATTGCCTCAAGAGATCCAAGCAAACCTGACCACCCTCTTCCTTCTGAGACTGCCAAGAGCCTCTCGGTGTCTACCACAGTTGTTTCTCTCCAGTATGGAGGTCCGAACACCTCGACCACGGCAGTTGCAAACCTGACCATGTCCGCATGTGCTCTCAGACATCCTTAGGTACTCATCCCACGAATCAGCTGTCGTGCCATATGCAAGTATTCGGAGTGCGGCCGTGCACTTCTAGTAACCAGAGAAGCCAATCGTTCCCACGGCATCCTTCTTTAGGATGAAGCAGTCATCGTAGTACCGGACACCATGGTACAAACGATCGAAGACAGTCTTGCGCATCCAAAAACGCTAGCAAAAATGGCTAGCGAATAGTGCATCGGGGACAAAGTAGTCGGCCATCAGTGTCAACTGCCCGCGCGCCCTGTTGTAGTTGAGCACTCGATGACCCTTGATCGAGCCCTTGAAATTGAGCACATGCTCCACATGCTCAAGGACCTACCGCATCATCGCCGTCTCATCGGAGTGCTCCTCGTCCGACAGGCCATCGGACGAATCAACATGCTGCTCGTATATGTACTCCTAATCGGAATCCATTGCTAGAAAGAAGAAGGGACAACTGTTTTCAGCTCCGGTGATTCATTGAACAGTTGCCACGTATGGTGAGAATAACAGTAGGGAAGATACCTGGCGGGGCGGTTGGATGACAGGGGTTGAACGGAGATGGAGGAGAAACGACAGGGAGCCCTGCTGGAGTGTCGGAGGTGACGGAGAAGCAGAGTTCCGGCAGGGGTGTGTCGTGGTGGTCGGGGTGGTGGAGCGGTGGCGAAGGCAAGAGAGAAAAGAAGGAAGGAGAAAAAATGAGGAGGATGGTGTCGCGGGGTCTGGGAAGGGTTTTGGGTGGGCCGGTGGTGTCAGATTTGTAAATTTCACGTGTCTGGACTCCCACAAACCTACGGGAGAAATCTCATCCGGACCGCTTACTTGCCCTAGGATTATGGAACACTTGCTAATGCTCTCGTACCTTGGCGAAGCACAAGGAGAAGGCACATGCCAATCCTATAAATGCACCTCAACATCCTGGGCGGAGAGCACACTAGGCAGAGCTAGTAAGTACCTACCACAGTGCTTCATCCGTCCATCCGCCCACATCTATTCAACGTTCTCTGGCTCGTCAGGGATAGGGGGCTCACACTTAATTTTCTAGAAATAGAATGCATCGGGAGGATGGGTTCAACCCAATCAGCCGTCGAAAGTGCAAAGCTGAAGAAGCATCCTGCCAAGGATGGAAGTAACTGTACGAGCTTATTACCTTTCACTGTTCAGGAAGCCGCCGAAAGTGCAAACCTGAAGAACCACTAAGGGGAGGAGGAAATTAACTGTACAAATATATTAACTTTTGCTGGTTAGGGAGCCATCTAAAGTGCAAGGCCGAAGAAACCCCCTTGGTGCTACGGAAGTAATTGTACTGTAATGCTTTGCTAGTTAGGTGGTAAAAAAAACTAGGAATAATGCTCAGGATTAAGGTTGAATGGTGATGAAACAAATATTGGGTTTGGAGGTGAACAAATTCTATTTTATCTTATGCTAGAGAAAATTTATGGTGCCACTCAACAATATTATAGCCTCCAACTTATTAAATATTGAACATTATTACACATCAATAAAATAGAAATACTGAACACTCCTACGCATCTAGGCAAGAAGCACAAAAATATAGAACAAAACTTGAAGAGAAAATCTTGGTAGCAAGGCTGAACACAGATATTTCACACCAGTTGCCATGACGTCAGTAATACGATCGATCCTGCCTTGCTACCAAGATTTTGGTTACTGGATAGGGTATTTTTACCGAGGGGGACCGGTAAACCAGGTTACCACGGTTACAATTTCGAGCAAATTTTTCACTTGCAATATTAATAAAAATATATTTATAATTGTAGGTATTTCTAATTAGTTAATAAGTATACAAAGGAATATTTATCATGTTGTATTGTAATATGTTCACCTCTCATTAACAGTGTGTGAGTACCTATCTACCATCAAGGACGAACAGTGGCATAAAACATGACATATAGAGATGGACGATCATTGAGGCAACATGACAGAGTGTCAGATACTCCTCATCTGGTTCTAACAGCAATGAAGCCAAGGAAGAGAAAGGCCCCTCCACGTCCATGGTGTAGCACAAAGATCATCCTGTCTCCAATATGCATGACGTACACGTCGACTACTTTGCTCCACCCATTAAGGACGATGCTTCATCTCCTTGTACTGGAGCCGAGTAAGAAGTCGAATTGATCTTCACTCTAGGATGGAGAACAATAGCCAGCTCTCCACATGTTGTAGAAGGATATGGGGGCATAACACAATTTGAACACTTTAAGCAATCTACATAAGTACCTGGACTATCTGAAGATAATGAGAGTAGATACAATTCTAACCACGAGCATATCGTCAATGTTGGTCTTGTTCAAAGTGTGCAGCAGGGGACATATGAATGATCTCTTGGTCTAGCACCGTAACCGTCCGAGAGCATCCAAGTTTGTCAACAAAGCCGACAACAAACCACATGTCTTCCGAGATTACCCTGGTCCCTTCAGTAATCTTGATGTTGTCTGTAAATTGTTATGTTAGAATACCCAGTCCTAATGAGCTATGAAAATATTTATAAATAACATTTGTTAAATATAGCAGCCGTATAAAATGTTGTTAGTTAAAGTTGCTCGATATTTGCTAGAATACTTACACGGATGAGTTATTGGATTAGTGCTCAAACGTACATGGAGGCAACGTTTATGTTTCCACCTAGTCCGAGGGACAATTCCATACCTACTTCCAACTGGCGCACTTTGGCATATTCTTTCCAAGTACATCCTATGAAAAATGTCCTATCTGAAGGAAATATGCCCTAGAGGCAATAATAAAGTTATTATTTATTTCCTTATTTCATGATAAATGTTTATTATTCATGCTAGAATTGTATTAACCGGAAACATAATACATGGGTGAATACATAGACAAACATAGTGTCACTTGCATGGCTCTACTTGACTAGCTCGTTGAATCAAAGATGGTTAAGTTTCCTAGCCATAGACATGAGTTGTCATTTGATTAACGGGATCACATCATTAGAGAATGATGTGATTGACTTGACCCATTCTATTAGCTTAGCACTTGATCGTTTAGTATGCTGCTATTGATTTCTTCATGACTTATACATGTTCCTATGACTATGAGATTATGCAACTCCCGTTTACCGGAGGAACACTTTGTGTGCTACCAAACGTCACAACGTAACTAGGTGATTATAAAGGTGCTCTACAGGTGTCTCCGAAGGTACATGTTGAGTTGGCGTATTTCGAGATTAGGATTTGTCACTCCGATTGTCGGAGAGGTATCTTTGGGCCCTCTCGGTAATGCACATCACTATAAGCCTTGCAAGCAATGTGACTAATGAGTTAGTTGCGGGATGATGCATTACATAACGAGTAAAGAGACTTGCCGGTAACGAGATTGAATTAGGTATTGAGATACAGACGATCGAGTCTCGGGCAAGTAACATACCGATGACAAAGGGAACAATGTATGTTGTTATGCGGTTTGACCGATAAAGATCTTCGTATAATATGTCGGACCCAATATGAGCATCCAGGTTCCGCTATTGGATATTGACCGGGGATGTGTCTCGGTCATGTCTACATAGTTATCGAACCCGTAGAGTCCGCACGCTTAACGTTCGATGATGATTTATATTATGAGTTATGTGTTTTGATGTACTGAAGGTAGTTCGGAATCCCGTATGAGATCGGGAACATGACGAGGAGTCTCGAAATGGTCGAGACATAAAGATTCATATATTGGACGACCATATTCGGACATCGGAAAGGTTCCAAGTGATTCGGATATTTATCGGAGTACCGGAGAGTTACGGTAATTCGCCGGGGAGTATATGGGCCTTATTGGGCTTTAGGGGAAAGAGAGAGGGGAGGCTGCGCGCCCCCCAAGGCCTAGTCCGGGTGGACTAGGGGGGGCTCGCCCCTCCTTCCTTCTCTTCTCTTTTCCCTTTCCTTGACTCCTACTGCTACTACTTGGAAGGGGGAATCCTACTCCCGGTGGGAGTGGGACTCCTCCAGGGCGCGCCATAGGAGGGCCGGCCCTCCCCCCTCCTCCACTCCTTTATATACGGGGGCAAGGGGGCACCTCTAGAGACACAAGTTGATCTGTTGATCTCTCCCAGCCGTGTGCGGTGCCCCCCTCCACCATATTTCACCTCGGTCATATCGTAGCAGTGCTTAGGAGAAGCCCTGCATCGGTAGCAACATCATCACCGTCATCACGCCGTCGTGCTGACGGAACTCTCCCGTGAATCTCTGCTGGATCGAAGTTCGCAGGAAGTCATCGAGCTGAACGTGTGCTGAACTCGGAGGTGCCGTACGTTCGGTACTTGGATTGGTCGGATCATGAAGACGTACGACTACATCAACCGTGTTGTGCTAACCCTTCCGCTTTCGGTCTACGAGGGTATGTGGACTCACTCTCCCCGCTCGTTGCTATACATCACCATGATCTTGCGTGTGCATAGGAATTTTTTTGAAATTACTACGTTCCCCAACACTATCTTCTTTGTTCCTGATCCTGCATAGAAAATACAGGCCCTCTCTTGTCTCCAGGGTGACATGTACAGTGGTCCTGATAGATCCGTTTATACTCGGTTTCTTTAGAAGTTCGTCTCTTGCAAAGCAGGGGATGCACTGAGCAAAATTCAGAGATTGCTCAAAATTATTTAGGCTGTTTATGAAGCAGGTACCATTTATGAGAGTGCTAAATACCATTTCTGACAGTGCTTACTAGAATTTAGGAACACTGGATAACATAGATTAGGTTCTGAATTTGTTGGTTTCAGAATGATTTATGAAAATATCAATGCCGCAATACAAATCTAGAATTTTCAATATCATAATAATCATAAATTAAATTTTCAGATTACACATAGGTTTGTCCTGACATCTAAATAGGGGAATGTAGCAGCAAGTGGTACCCGGGGGGCACGGTTGGCACTTTACCAAATTTAGTTAGGTCTACCTATTTTTAGATACTTATCATTATAATCCTGATTTCTGTTGAACTCATGAGCAAACTTTCCGACTTATGAACCAATCATGAAATCCGTCAACATTTATGTGTTAAAATCCGCATGCAAAGAATCCCCATAACCTAACCAAATGCTTGAATGACATGTACGTTTGATACACTTCAAATCTAAGAACCATCCTGTAATTTCTTTGAATCGTTGCGGAAGCGTGATGCGAAGGTACTTGTCCTTCTGAACATAGGGAGACCACAGAGATTCCTAGTGTCGAAACACTTCCGACCTCTAAAGAAAATCACACTTTCGCTTATTGTTTTTAGCGAGGAGTCAACTCAAGGAAGGTGGAACTCCCAATCCCTTCTTATTTCGACGCGCTCATGGCAAGAACAAATAAGTTTGCAAACTTGATATTCCAGTCCATTTCAGAGAATTGCTCCAACTCTGACTATGAATACCAAGACTAAAATTGGATGATGCAAATTATATTTGGAAGCCATGGGATCTCTTTTTGAGCCATGAGAGAGCTTGAAGTGCCTCTAGGAGTCATATGTTTGCTTGGCGAACTATCATGGTCTCTCATCACTACTAGTTTTGATCTGTTGTTTATACCCTCTTGTCTTGTTTTGTATATTGCACTGGAGCAACAAATAGACCAAAAAAATACATCCGGTCAGCTACCCTGGTCTAACCCGAGAGCTGTGACTGGTGTTTGGTTTCATTTTAACTAGATCGTTGATGGCGGGCATTGCGGCCCTCATCTATTTTGATTATAGAAATTTCCATAATTATTTGGAGATAGAAAAAATAGGAGTGGAATTTCCATCAATTTAAACAAGTGTTAATTAAGACCAATGATGTGACAACTAATCTCTAGAGGTGGCATAATATGAAATATTGCTAATCCAATGTCAACACATAATTAGCACTAACATGTTGCAATAGATACCATCAAGTTATATGATACACATCTGTTTGGATGTTTTCCAGTTTTGACATACACTTATTACCATCACCAAGCAATAGTAATGGGAAGAAAAATGTACATGCATATAATTTAAGGGAAAAAGGGCCAACCTATGTTAGGACTGCAAATATGAAGGTGTTGTAGCTACATTTTTGTTGTAGTAGATAAGGAGAACAACAAATTTTGGATTGACCTTCATTGACAATAAAAAGACATGCTAGAAAAAAGACATAGATAGTGAGCATGGTAAATTTGGTTACAACTACAACATGAAACAAAAGTACATATAGAGGTAGGTTAGAAAAGAGAAATGAAATGGAAAATTATGTGAGCCCACCGGTTGTGCTCCATCTCAGGTAAGACTACAATTACATAACATGGAATATTTGATATTGCTTTATACTACTATGCCTCAACATGACCAGGAAAACTGCTTGTACAAATCTAACTAGACTACAACAAAAAATAGTGGTACATTTCATTTCATTATTGGTTTTACGTTTTCCTTCGTTTCTTTGTTTATTTTCATTGGTTTATTTTTAACACATGTAAAAATAATCGGCACACATTCAACATTTCTCATATACATCAGGCACATTTTTTACGCAAACATTTAAATTTTCAAATACTTGATTACCATATTTCAAAACTTATATTTTTTATGTCTACTTTTCTCGATACACATTGTACATTTTTTCCAGATCTAAAAGACCTTTTTACTAGATGTTGAACGTATTTCAGTTACAAGATTAACAATTTTTGAATACACGGTCAATATTTTTCAAATACATGATCAACATTTTTAAAGAAAATAAATATTTTTTGCACACAATATACATTTTTGTATTCATCACGAACATTTCTATATAGATTTTATTTTTTAAAAATACATAATAAATTTTGAAAATATATGTTTCTATGTCTAGTTTTATTTAATGTATTTCCTAAATTTTGTATACACCAGGAATATTTTTTGATACACAACAGGAATATATTTTTATACATGTTCATCGTTTAAAAATACACGATCATATTTTTCATACACATTGTTTTTGTAGACATTTTCTGTATACATGACAAACATTTTTATACACATTTCACATTTTTAAAATGCTTGATTATTTTTTTTTAAATACATCATCAACTATTTTCATACTCATTGTATATGTTCGTTATACATTTTTCATATCATAAACACATTTTGTATACACATTTAATATTTTTAAGAATTAGTTTAGTTTTTTTTCAAATATTATATGTTAAGTTTTTTTGAATATTTATTTTTAGAATATATGTAAGCATTGACAAAAGCAAACGAAAAGAAGGCAAAAAACGTGGAAAAATAGGGAAAAAATGTGGCTGTGGCCTGTGGCCTCCTGCATACTCAGCCGGCCCATTTATTGAGGCATCTGAGGCGAGGGCATGCTAGGCCTCGCTATAAGCAAGACATTGCAGTGCCCGTTAGTTGGTCACCTCAGGTAGCAACAGTACTATATCTTGGTCGATCACAGACTCGATCCGAGCTCTTGCAATCAGAACGGTCCGGCGTCGCACACTTGCGTGAGGGACCAACCAGGAAAATGCAAAACCAGGGTTAAATTGTGCGATCAGCCTCAGTAGCACCTCATTCTACAGCCTCCACGCGTGAGCCCACTTTGTAGCAATGTGAGTGGCTCTGCGTGAGCCGGGCCGGCATGCTGCCAAAGCCTAGCTAAAGATAGGCCCGGCCTGTACACGCAATAGAAGGCCCAATGAGTACGCGATGTATCGCATCAGCACGAGCTCCCCACTGAGTTTGCTTCATTCTCAGTCTGAGCTTCTACAGTCAATGCATGTACACACATTTGTTTTGATGGATGCTACTCATAGATTAAAATCACGGGTAAAACTATTTAGCAGCACAGAATTTTCCCACGATGGCTAATGAAGGAATGGAGCGATCTCGGGCGATAGTGGCATGATCTCCCGCGATTTGTACTACTGGAAAATCGCGGGAAGATTTCTCAGCCGCGATTACCGGGAGGTCGCGGCCAAATAGCGGGCTATTTTAATCTATGATGCTATTCCACATGGGAGCATTGAGAGTACAGAGAACTCTGAAGTCAGAACCCACTGCCGCTAGTGCAGAACCGGGCAATAGCACCGGTTCGTAAGGCCCTGTAGTGCCGGTTCCATAACCGGCATTAAATTGTGGTCACTAAAGGCCCACCCCCCCTAGTACCGGTTCAGCACGAACCGGTGCTAAGGGCAACCACGTGGCACGAGCCAGCTCCGGGGGCCTGCAGCCCTTTAGTACCGGTTGGTAACACCAATCGGTACTATAAGGTTTTGGGGGGTTTTAGTTCTATGATTTCTTTTTCATTTAATTTTGTGTTTCCATTTTAATTCTTATTCGTTTGCTGGTATTTTACGATACTACACATTGTACACGTTATGCATATATAGAATTTCTAGTAGAACCAATCATGCATATATATATCATCAATGTCTCACAAACCACCATATTAATTAATTCACACATACACACATGTATAGCTATATACAATTTCTCCTACATATGCATGTTGCCTTCGGAGCCAGTGGCATTAGCCTAATTGGTGCCTTGAACACGATGACAATTGGAAGTGGTTTTCATGGGGCGGTGGCGGGTAATAGAATTCTCCTTGGTTTATGACCTGGTCGAGCAAAAATCCGCTATTTCCTCTTGAAGTGCTTCTACACGCTCCGTTTCTAGGAGCTTCTCCGCACCTCTTTGAGCGGTTAAGAAGGAGATCAATATGCATGTGTATTAGTTGTGTGACTAGATATCGATAATGGTGTAAAATTGTGAATAGTGTTACGACAAGCGTACCCATTTCTGTCTTTGAGATTTGCTCCTTTCGGATGCCATCATGCGAATGTTCTATAAGCGCAGAATGCACAGATCAGTCCCTACCGCTTGCTTGAGGGCCTTTACGAGAATGGAATTTGATTAGATAAAATTAATCAAGCATGATAATTAAAGAGATGGCAGCTAGCTAGTACTACTTAATTACTTACCTTGGGTGAAACCATTTAAGTTTTTTTTCATTCACGGGCGTGATTGATGAACCTTGCCCAAGCCCCTGCCCACCGACAAAGAAAATGAATAAAGGGGTTATTAAATAGTTCATATCATTAAATGACGAACTAAATAGGCCGAGATATGTAGTTAATAATGATTGAAATTACCTATTGACTATCCCAAAAAAGATGTTATAGTCAGTTTCTTCTGAGATTAGTGAGTCCAGTACTTTAACTGTTCCGGCGTCAACTTTAATGATACACAAGACCCAGTGAAATCTGCATGCACACACGTTTGCATGTCTTAATTAAGCGGGAATATGTAAGCAAAAACATGTAGCTAGCTAGTAGGCAAAAACAGAGAATTTGTAGTACAAGACAGTATGACTCACTGGAAGTTGTAAGGAAGTAGGATATCTTCATTGTATTTGAGGCGCTTCAAGAACTCTAGCATGTTGTCCTCTACGTTCTTTTGTTGACGTTGATTTATCTTCCATGTGTATTCATTAACGGTGTTTGGGTCAATGAACCCAATGCCAAAGGGTCCACCTTTTATCATTTCATACATCTTCATCCTGCATAATACCACAGAAAAGAATATAGTGAGGATAATTACAGGTAATGATTGATCAAAAGGATCACTACAGCTAGCTTGAGACTTAAATTACAGAAAGAAATCACTTACATACAATAGCAACTGACGATAGATTTGTCGAGTGCGTCTTGATTGTATAACTGAAACAGTTCAGGTATACTCAACGGACACAGCTTTCTCATGGAAGTAATGCTCCTCCTTGACATTCACCATGAGGGACAATCGATCTGAAATCTTGGTAATGTTCATGTACCATTGATGCAATTTCATACATTCTCGTTGGGAGGTTCTTGACCTTGTCTGGCTCGACCAAAGGTTGGCCTCGGACATATTTCCGTTTTATTTCATCCTCTCTAAGCAAAGGCATGGGCTCGATCTCGAGGAGTTGTCCAACAGTGATGTTGAGAACTTCAGCCTGCATTATATGCTCCTCCGTTATTACCATATTGCCCACCTTGGGAACATGCACTGTTTGCCCACAATAATATTGGGCGCGCGTACTGTCACATGTTGTTGGCACAACAAGCGAGGGGATCGATTGCGCCGCCTGTTCTCCCAGCTGGGGAATGGTTTTCCCGCAATTTTTGGCAGCTGCTTCTTGTTTGCTCGATCCCGATGTAGACATGCTCGCCTCCCTTTGTAGACGTGCTCGATTTAACTTCCTGAGGTGGCGCTCATAGTCTGTGTCAACAGGCTTGGGAGCTGGTGGTTGAGCCATACGAATGAAGTGGTCAATCGTTTCCTCAGGCACTTTCTCCCTTGGCGGCGGTGGCGGTTTCGGTGCAAAATGGGCTTCCACCTCGGCCTTCGATATGGCTGCGATTTCCTCCTCGGACCTGTCATAAGACCTCTGCGGAAGAGGCGTGAGGCTTGGACCATATTTATATCACTTGCCTCCGCCTGTACTTCCTGTACTACCTCGACTCGTACCGCTACGCACCATAGCTGCGGGGTGTCTCTTCTGCGATTGCTGAGGCGGTGGAGACGGCTGACGGGGCCTCCACTCCTCCTCCAAGTCCGGCACAACCTCAGGCCACTCCTCGGGGGGATTTGTGAAAGCACAGCCGTCCGCCACCTTCATGGATATGTTCTTCATTTTGTAGTGTAGCTCGCAGTTAGTGTTCTCCGTGATGTCATCCACGGGTATCTACCAACATTGGGTCGTCGGGATGGAACCCACGCTGCTTCTCGGCATGGATGGGCGGTGCTATCCAATGCTGGATCATCCGCTAGCTGCTGCATGCTGAGAGACCCCTTTGATGGGTAAGTGAGTCGATCTGCTCCTGCTGCCGCTGGAATTTGACTGCCAATTCCGCTTGACTTGCTTCTAGGCCTTGAAGGCGTTCATAGTCCCGCTTCCTCTGCTCCTCCTCCATCTTCCTCTTCTTTTCCTCCGCAATCTTCTTTCTCGCACGGGTTACGTAGTCGGTGTTCCATTAAAACCCCTCATACCACGGAATAGCGCCCTTGCCTCGTGTTCTTCCGGTGTTCAGGATTTCCCAGGGCACGCGTAAGCTCGTCGTTCTCTCTGTTGGGCTGGAACACCCCGATCGTGCCTCTTCTATTGCAACAAGTATCGCACCGTCGGCTCCCTTCAGACTTGCCCTCGTCGAAACATTGCCTGTCTCCGGGTCCAACTCCCCCCATGCGCATAGAACCAAGTCCCGACCACGGGGTCAGCTCTTAGTAACCGGAGTGACACCTGCATCCTCCATCTCTTTCTCGGACTTATCCCACTTAGGCATTGCCACGCGATAGCCACCGGCCCCACTTATGGAACTTATCCTTTTTTCGGCATTCTTCTTGTTTATTCTCGACCGTTCCTTAGCTAATTTGAATCCTTGAATTTCACGAAATCGTCCCAATGAGCACGTTGGTTCTCTAGTGTTCCCTTGAATCTGGAGTCTTCCTTCCTCCTTGAGCGTACTTGTTCCATTCACGATTCTTGTGGTTCTTGAATGCAATCGCCATCTTCCTAAGAGTAGCCTCCTTGACTTTCTCGCACATACATACGTGAAATGATCTGGTAGGGTGAAATGTTCCATGAGAGTATCCCAAAGCAGATCTTTTTGATTCTTGTCGACAAAAGTAACATCTGGACGTGGCTTTGCTGGCTCTCTCCATTCTTGAAGTTTCGCGAGTTGGTCCTTCACAAGAACTCCGCACTGACGAACGAACTTGTCCGCAATCTTCTTAGGCGCTAATGGTTCGCCAGTAGGGCTGCATGCCTCGATATTGTACTTTACGCCCTGCTTCAACTTTTTGTTCGGGCCTCGTTTCGTCATTTTGCCGGAAGATTTGCTCGATCCGGATGGCTGAAAGAACAAAGATTGATTCGTTCATATATCTCCAAGTCATTTAAAACATGTGATGATCACCAGATGCCTGCTTATATAAATATATATACCTCGCCGGTCTTTGTTGTTTCAGGATCAACATGTTCTTGGTCATCGTCATAATCGTAGTTCATGACTTCATCAATTTGGTCGTCGCGATCGAATATCATATCACCCTCTCCGGTGTTGTTTAGAAATTCGGAGCCGTCATAATCTTCTTCATTCTGATCATCATCTGGCCCGCGTATCATATCGAACATGGTCTGTTCTCCCTCTCTGTCGGTATTGTCTGCCATAGCTTTTATTTAACTAATCCAAAAGAAATATAAAACAATTTAGCATTCAAATTACATCATCTCGAATAATAGATATAATCTCGAATACATCGTCTAGAATAATAGATATAATCTCGAATACATCGTCTCGAATAATATATAATATTGAATAGTACATCACTGGCTATTAGCTAATAAAGATCGAATACTAGAGAAGAATCTTGGAGACTCGTGGTTCCTCCGGCGCGGGCGGTGGACACCCAAAGAGAAGGAACCCTCACAGGATCATAGCTGAAGTGAGATCCCCGAAGAAACTGCAGGTATTGGAGAACCTGCCGCCCTCTAACGCAACCATGTAGCGATGGACGTGCTCGTCCTCCTCCCTAACACGGCAACGTACCACCTCCGGCAGGGCCGGGTCCCTCCGCACCGAAACTGGCCCACGCGAACGCCACAAAACGATATCAGGGTCGACGACGGGACCCGGGGCCGGGTTCCTCATCAAGCGGCGCGCCCTCCGAGCAACACCTCCCGGTGCCAGCCAGCGGAGCCCAGTCCGGACATGGGTCGGCTGGGCGTCGTTATGACGGGTCAACGGCGAGATGCGGGCGGGCATCGTCGAGAACAAATACTAGCTATATGCCCATAAAAAGTAACATTTTTTAATGATTGGATTTTGATAACTAAAATTTCTAACATTTCTATATAACACTAATTATGCTAATCTAAATAATCTAAATAACACTAAAATTTCTAACATTTCTAACATTTCTATATAACACTAATTTCTAGCATTTCTGACATTTTGATAACTAAAATTTCTAACATTTCTATATAACACTAAAATTTCTAACATTTCTAACATTTCTATATAACACTAATTGCTATATAACACTAATCTAAATAATCTAAACTAATTAAACATGTGTACATGTGTGTGTGTCTTCATCATGCATGCTTGTGTGTGTGTGTGTGTGTGTGTGTGGGCTCGGGGAGGGGCGGCGCCCATGGTGGCCGCCGGGGGCGAGGGAGAGGGGTTAGAGTGAGAGAGCTCACAGCGGGGCGACGGCGACGGCGAGGCGACGGTGAGGCGACGGCGTCGGGCGACGGCGGCGGGACAGCGACGGGCGGGGGCGCGACGGGACGGGACGGGCCGGGCGGCGAGCGAGACGAGGGCGGCGACGGGACGGGCGGCGACGGCGGCAGGGCGGCGGAGGCGGCGAGGCGGCGAGGCGGCGGCGGCAGCAGAGACGGAAACAAAGGAAAGATAGAGAGGAAAGCGAAATTTTCGCACTCTAGCATATATAGAGGCACCTTTAGTACGGTTGGAGCCACCAACGGTACTAAAGGCCTTTTGGCCAGGCCAAGCGGCGGAAGCGACCCCTTTAGTACCGGGTGGTGGCACAAACCGGTACTAAAGGCCTCTACTAGTACCAGTTTGTGCCACAACCCGGTACTAAAGGGGTCTTATTAGCAGTCTTGATCTTGACAAGTTTAGTCCCACCTCGCTAGTCGAGGGCTACATGACCTGGTTTATAAGCTCCGGTCGGTAGCTCTCTCGAGCTCCTCTCCTAACCAGGCCTCTTGGGCCTACCTGTCCTCTTCGCCTAGTGGGCCTCTGGGCCTTCTTGGCCTGCATCCTGGCCCAACGAAAGGTTGTGTCGCTAGTCGATGCAGGCCGCTTTGGCCCGATGGCGGGCTTTTTTCTTAATTCTTTTTCGCTTTATTTATTTTTGTTTTATTTATTTTTGAGTTGTTTTTGCTGTATTTAGAGTTTCTTTGTGAATATTTTTGCTTTAGGTACAAAAATTACAAACTTTCTGTTAGTGCCGGTAGATTTCAAATTTGAATAGTTTAAATTTTGAATTATTTGAAATTTGTGTGAATCACTAGTTTGTGAAAAACTTAACTTTGAAAAAAGTTTTTTCAGTGATTCTTTTTTCTTATGTTTAATATTAGTGTGTTTTATCATTATATTCAATTTAGTAATGCTTATGTTATTTAAAAATGAAATGCCTTTGTAACAGTTCAGTTTTAAATGGAAACCCCGATACTTGAAAGAGATTGTCCATTTTGTACGAAGTGCATCCAGTTTTGCCGTAACCCTCTCTACTTTCTTGCATATGCTATTTGTATGAAATTATGATACCATGCGAACTTTCAACCTTTTTTGAGTTCATTTGAATTGCTTTTCAATTTCAGGGTCATTTAGTTGGAAAAAAATCAGTAAATGCATGAAAAGAATTTGTTTGCACATAAAATTTCTTCGCGTTTCAAATGCCAAAACACATAACTACCCTAACTATTACAGACATTCCCTCCTGGGTGTGAAACACAGAATAAAGTTATGATAGTGAAGCCGATCACATCCCAGATCTTTAGGTGTGAAACTCTTTCTTCGCGTGTGTCCCTTTGCGCCGTAACCATGGAAAATCTTCATCATTTAACAGGATGCTCGGGTCAATATTCATTATGAATAGAGCAATTTCATCAAACTTTTCATAATCTTCTGACTTTTCTGTCTTGTCATCCACTCCCACGATGTTTCTCTTCCCAGAAAGAACTATGTGCCGCTTTGGCTCATCGTACGATGCATTCGCTTCCTTATCTTTTCTTTTTCTTGGCTTGGTAGACATGTCCTTCACGTAGAAAACCTGTGCCACATCATTGGCTAGGACGAATGGTTCATCTGCATACGCAAGATTGTTGAGATCCACTGTTGTCATTTCGTACTACGGGTTTTCCGTTACCCCGCCTCGTGTCATATTGACCCATTTGCACCGAAACAAAGGGACCTTTAAACCATGTCGATAGTCAAGTTCCCATATGTCCTGTATATAACCATAATATGTTTGCTTTCCCGTCTTGGTTTCTGCATCAAAGCGGACATCACTGTTTTAGTTGGTGTTCTTCTTATCTTGGGCGATCGTCTAAAATGTATTACCATTTATCTCGTACCCTTTGAAAGTCATTATATTCGAAGATGGTAACTGGGACAGCAAGTACAGGTCATCTTCAATAGAGGTGTCATGCATGGTACGTGTCTGCAACCAGCTGGCGAAACTCCTGGTTTGTTCACGTGTAATCCAGTCATCACACCGCTCCGGGTGTTTGGAGCGTAGCAAATTCTTGTGTTCATCCATATACGGAGCTACCAAGGTGGAATTCTGTAGAACTGTGTAGTGTGATTCAGTGAGAGAATGTCCGTCCATACATATTATTTCTTCCCCTCCTAGCGTGCCTTTTCCATCCAGTCTGCCCTTTTGCCGCGATTCAGGAACACCAATCGGCTTAAGGTCAGGAATAAAGTCAATACAAAACTCAATGACCTCCTCATTTTGATGGCCCTTGGAGATGCTTCCTTCTGGCCTAGCACGGTTATGAACATATTTCTTTAAGACTCCCATGAACCTCTCAAAGGGGAACATATTGTGTAGAAATACAGGACCCAAAACATTAATCTCTTCGCATAGGTGAACTAGGACGTGCGTCATGATGTTGAAGAAGGATGGTGGGAACACCAACTTGAAACTGACAAGACATTGCACCAAATCATTCTGTAACCTTGGTATGATTTCTGGATCGATTACCTTCGAGAGATTGCATTGAGAAATGCACATAGCTTCACAATGGCTAATCGAGCGTTTTCGGTAGAAGCCCCTCAATGCAACCGGAAGCGATTGCGTCATAATCACGTGGCAGTCATGAGACTTTAGGTTCTAGAACTTTTTCTCTGCCATGTTTATTATTCCCTTTATATTCGACGAAGCCGACGGTACCTTAATCTCGAGCAGGCATTCAAAGAAGATTTCCTTCTCTTCTTTGGTAAGAGCGTAGCTTGCATGACCCTGATGTATGCCGTCTTCTCCGTGCATACGTTGCTGGTCCTCCCGTTCCTCAGGTGTATCTTTTGTCTTCCCATACACGCCCAAGAAGCCAAGCAGGGTCACACAAAGATTCTTCGTCCCGTGCATCACGTTGATTGCGGAGCGGACCTCTAGGTCTTTCCAATATGGCAGGTCCCAAAATATAGATTTCTTCTTCCACATGGGTGCGCGTCCGTCAGCGTCCTTCGGAACAGGTTGTCCGCCAGGACCCTTTGCAAATATCACCTTCAAATCCTTGACCATATCACGTACATCAGCACTAGTACGGTGGCGAGGCTTTGTCCGGTGATCCGCCTCACCTTTGAAATGTTTGCCTTTCTTTCTTACGGGATGCCTGCTCGGAAGAAATCGACGATGTCCCAGGTACACATTCTTCTTACAACTATTCAAATATATACTGTCGGTATCATCCAAACAGTGCGTGCATCGGCGGTATCCCTTGTTTGTCCGTCACGAAAGGTTCTACCGAGCAGGCCAATCATTGAGGGTCACGAGCAGCAACACCTTTAGGTCAAATTCTTCCCCCATGTGCTCATCCCACGCACGTACACCTGTTCCATTCCAAAGTTGTAAGAGTTCTTCAACTAATGGCCTTAGGTACACATCAATGTCGTTGCCGGGTTGCTTAGAGCCTTGGATGAGCACTGGCATCATAATGAACTTCCGCTTCATGCACAACCAAGGAGGAAGGTTATACAAACATAGAGTCACAGGCCAGGTGCTATGGTTGCTGCTCTACTCCCCAAAAGGATTAATGCCATCTGCGCTTAGACCAAACCATACGCTCCTTGCGTCATCTGCAAACTCCTTCCCGTACTTTCTTTCGATTTTTCTCCACTGCGACTCGTCAGCGGGTACTCTCAACTTTCCGTCTTTCTTACGGTCTTCTCTGTGCCATCGCATCGCCTTGGCATGCTCTTTGTTTTGGAACAAATGTTTCAACCGTGGTATTATAGGAGAATACCACATCACCTTGGTAGGAATCTTCTTCCTGGGGCGCTCGCCCTCGACATCACCAGGCTCATCGCGGCTGATCTTATAGCGCAATGCACCACATACCGGGCAAGCGTTCAAATCCTCGTACTCACCGCGGTAGAGGATGCAATCATTATGGCATGCATGTATCTTCTGCACCTCTAACCCTAGAGGGCAGACAGCCTTCTTTGCTTCGTACGTACTCTCGGGCAATTCGCTGTCCTTTGGAAGCATATCCTTTATCATTACCAGCAACTTTCCAAATCCCTTGTCAGATACACCATTCTCTGTCTTCCATTGCAGCAATTCCAGTGTGGTGCCCAGCTTTTTCTTGTCACCTACGCAATTCGGGTATAACAATTTTTTGTGATCCTCTAACATGCGCTGCAACTTCTTCTTCTCCAAATCACTTGCGCAGTTTCTCTTTGCATCGGCAATGGCCCGACCTAGATCATCAACGGGCTCATCTGATGCCTCTTCTTCAGCTTCTTCCCGCATTGCCAGCTCAGCTTCTTCCCGCATTACCGGCTCAGCTTCTTCCCCCATTGTTGTATCATCGTATTCAGGGAACCCATGGCCAGGATAGTTGTCGTCGTCCTCTTCTTCTTCATTGTATTCCATCATAACCCATCTTTCTCTGTGCTTGGTCCAAACATTATAGTGGGGCATGAAACCGAACTCAAACAGGTGGACGTGAATGGTTCTTGACGTAGAGTAATTGCGACCATTCTTACAGCCAGCACATGGACAACGCATAAAACCATCCGCCGCTTGTTTGCCTCAACCGCAAGCAGAAAAGTATGCACGCCCTCAACAAACTGGGGAGAGCATCGGTCATCGTACATCCATTGCCGGCTCATCTTCATTACACAACACCGAATAGACCAAATTAATACAAGTTCATACATAAAGTTCATACAACACTTAAATGCAACAAACAAATAACTCTCTAGCTAAAGCATTTAAATGCAACAACAAATGCGATCAAGATCGCAACTAAGGTAACAATTGATCCAACAGCATAATGATACCAAGCCTCACTATCGATGGCATATTTTCTAATCTTTCTAATCTTCAAGCGCATTTTCTCCATCTTGATCTTGTGATCATCGACGACATCGGCAACATGCAACTCCAATTCCATCTTCTCCCCCTCAATTCTTTTCAATTTTTCTTTCAAGTACTCGTTTTCTCTTTCAACTAAATTTAACCTCTCGACAATAGGGTCGGTTGGAATTTCCGGTTCACATACCTCCTAGATAAAAATATCTATGTCAACTTGATGGGCATAATTTGTCATAAACACGAAATGCAACAAATAGTTTTAAAAGAGAATATACCACATCCGAATGATAACAAGGACGAGGGCCGACAGGGACGGATATCAAAACCATGGCACTATGTATAACAAACAACGTACGGGTAAGATAATTATTACACGATTAACTATATATCCAAATCACACAAACATCAATGTTTTATATAAAATTTCATGAACAAGAGGCTCACCATAAGGTGGTGCGGCTGACAGGACAGTCTGAGGCGATCGGCGGTGGTTCTGACGGAGATTTAGAAGGCACTAAGTAAACCACACCTACATATGCAAACTAAGTGTTATTTTTGACCTCAAATTGCATATAAATCAAATACTAGCACATATATATATTTCCTCCCAAATTACTAAACTCACAAATTAATAACTATGTAAAGCATTGCAAGAGTTAATCTAGAAATGAGAGATGAAAGGACAAAGTTGCTAACCTTTGTGATCACTTGAATGGATGGGGGCCTTCAAATCTTGACAAATTTTGGGCAAAATGTGTGTTGAGCTCGAGGGGAGAAGAGGAAGAACAGAGAGGAGAGGAGAGGGGAAAGGGGGAAGAACAGAGCGAGCTGGACGAAGGGTTTATATGCAGGAGGACCTATAGTACCGGTTCGTGGCACGAACCGGTACTAAAGGTGCTGGAGGGGGCCCAGACTGACAACATCCTGCCACCACCCCATTAGTACCGGTTCGTGGCACGAACCGGTGCTAAAGGTTAGCCACGAACCGGTACTAATGAGAGCGGCCCGGCTAGCCGTTGGAACCGGCACTAATGTATACATTTGTGCCAGCTGTAATACAAACCGGCACTAATGTGCTTCACGTTTAACCCTTTTTCTACTAGTGTGCATATGTCCCTATCAGTACAATTACACAAAGTACTTATACGGAAGAAAAAACCCATTGCTTTCTAGACAGCTAATGTGTTCACAAGGCAAGAGTGTCTCTTATTACAAGCCAACAAAAGAAAAAGAGATTCAAGAAAAAAAATGTCCAAGTCTGGTTGCTGATGCTCTGCCTAGAAGAATAAACAAAATAAATTCAATAGCAGCCTAGCATCGGCACTTAAGAAAAGAAAACAAACTTCTAGAGCAGCAAGATAAATAAATATAGTAGTGTGTGCCACCACAATCACCGGCCATCGGAGTAGAACATGCTCGGGTACACCCACATGGCCATCGCTGTGGGCACAAACCTCTTACGCCAGTTGAAGTTGGGATGGGTGGATGGAGCAAGGTCCACATGGCCGCACAGCTCATGCACGCTCCAAGGCTGAGAGTGATGGGCGTAGTACAAGTTGTTGCTCGTCCCTCCCCACCGCTCCGGGCGCACACAAGCAAATGGAGGGCTCCGCTCGTCTCCCCCGACGAAGATCGCCCAGTTGTCCAACGTCCTCACCTTCACCCACTTCGCGGGCTCCGTCGACATGTCAAGGCGGTGGCACACAGGATCTGCGGACGATAGGTGCACAAAGTGGTCGACCATGAGGAGATCGTCGCCGCAGACCACAAGCCATGCCTGCACAAAAGATTCTGGCTCTATCTCGCTGCACCACTCAGTTGGTATCTCCCGCAGGCCTAACCGAGGGGCCAACCGCAGAGTATAGATCCTCATATCATGGTCCATGGCGATGAACTGACCGTTGAACTGCACGATCTGATATATCCATCCATGAGGAAGTTGGAGTTCCTCCCAAGAGTCACTTCCAACGGGCCAATCAAACAGGGAGGATTGAGTGCTTACAAGGAGATGTGAGTTGGGAGATGTAAGTGGAGCAGTGAGAGTGCCACCATAGTAGCCGTCACTGAAAGGGAGACGTGGAGGTGAAACCACGGCCCCAGTGAACACATCGACAACAAGGCAATCTCCGCGGTAGCAGCAGATGAGATGGCCATGTGAAGAGCCAGCAAAGTGCATGTTCTCAAAAGTTTCTTGAGGAATCTGGCAGCGAAGGGCGCTATTGTTGCTAGCTACATCAATGACTTTTCGTATGCGTAGCATGTATCGAGAACTCTCAGGAACAGAAGAACATTTTTCAGAAAAAATGGAAGGAAGAGAAGAACCTTTGATAGGGTCAGCGGGTCGGATAAGAAGAGGTGGGATTAATGTGCATAGGTTAGATGTAGATCGGTAGGAAGAGAATGCTGCACGCCATGAGTGGCAGGTTGCAGCAAAGGCAATAATGTCAATGGAGGATCCCAACAGAGCAACAATGGAGTGAAGCGGGCCATCCGGAAGATCGGCCCAACCTTGTAATCCAGACACAGCAGGGCTACTTGAAGTAGAAACCACTGACAATCTGCTGGGGGTCTGCATGATGGCAATTTGTCTGCATCACATACCAAATTCAGGGCCTAATATCAGAACGGATGAACAATTTCAAGGATGTGATAAAATAAAGAGACATGTAGCATGCAAGAACAATGGATATTTCCTCAGGAGCCTAAAAAAAATATGCCTATGCATGAATAAACTTGTTATACACTTGCAAATATAAGGAATTTGATACGACTGCACTCTTGTGGGATGCCAAAGTTCAGACCGTTCATTATCAGATAATAAGACCTGTACTGTTTAGCAAATGTCCCACAACAGTAGACACTTTTAAGGAAGCCCATCATTTATAAGAACATGAGGTTAAAAGAGGTGACAATTATTTATACCGTGAGGCCGATACGTTGATGATATTTTTATAAGATCGTTTCATGGAGCGCCAATTTCTGAGGAAAATCAAGGCCTGATCGGATCAAACCATTCTAATTCAGCCCACCCACAGATCCAGCGCGAGCCGAGTTCTAGATGAAACAAGGGAAATGTGTACGGGAGAGAAGGAGCACAACACAGACCTTGCGGATCAGGATGGGAGGGGGAGGCGGTGGGGGTGGGCTGTCGCCGGCGGCTTCGATCTCCGGCGTTGTGGCTCGATCGCTTCCAGAAACCGCCCGGCCGCTTCGCCTGGAAGGGAAACGGGTTGTTCTCTCCCTCAAACTCTCGTTACTTATTATAAGGCTTTCGGTTGTGGGCCGACTTGGGTTTGCATGGGTCTGCTTGTTCTAAAAAAAAGATACTACTGATTGTTTCCTGAAAAAACAAACAAACTGCTAGTTTTTGCTTTTTCTTTGCGGGGAACTTTGAGACCTTTATTCAAAACAAAGTACTCATGGGACAATCAGCCATAAGGCTGGTGAATGTGTTCAGGAAGGGGGGTTCAGAGTCCAACCAACTCTCGATAACCATCAGCGAGCAGGCACAGTTCGCGCAAAGATTGGCTCGAAAGTTAGCTGTCCTGCTTACATGTTGAATAATAGATGAAGTAAATGATGAAGCGAGCTCTCGAATTTCTATTTGGATACGAGCCACAACTATTTGTGAGCCCCGGCGAGAGTTCCAGAGGTTCACCACCTCCGCGGAGTCTGTTCCCAAAATCACATGTGAGTAACCCCCAATTCTGCGAAGATAACTCCGACATGCAGTGATAAGGATTCCAAGATCGACGGTTCCATGACCCCAGGGTGAGGTTTGCATCATGCACCTCGCAAAGCCATTGGCGAGCAAGTGACACCTCCGACAGCAGCCAACCCAGCTTCGAAATTAAAAGCAACATCAGCGTTAATCTGAACCCAACCGTCAGCAGGTGGTCTCCAACCATAACCTGAAAGAATAGAAACTTGATCACTTGGGATATCAAGCACCGCTAGATCCTCTCCGACTCGGCGGATAGAAAACATCGGATCAGTTTGCACCTCATGATAAGTCCATTTGTTCCTCGAATTCCAGATCGCCCACATAACTGTAATGTTTTACATGATCTTGATCTAAGCAGGCCCGTCGATGAGGGGAGCGAACTGAGCAACCGCACAGTGCCACCCAAATCATGGGGCCCCACCGAAGGAAAAACATGTATATGGAAGCTTGGTTAATTGTCTCGGTTGCCGCTAAAAAGACGCTAAAAGACCACTAATTTTTTTGAGGGGGTCTAACCGTGCCCCTGTCTACTCGATGGCTGCATGAAGCACGCAAGGTCAAAGGCCCAAGAAAACATATCAATGCCCAATGCACCGACCGGGAGCCAGGACACGACGCAGATCCATGAATTCCGCTTCGTTGCAGTTGAACAGGCAGCCGAACTGGCCTTTGGCGATCCGTGATTAGCGAAGCCCTAGACGAATATAGCAAGGCGCCGAAACCCTAGCATTCATCCTCGTGCCGGCACAGTTGCCTCCGATGATCCGATTTGTTCCCATCGGCTGATCGTCTTGCTGCCGTGAGACGCAACAGTCGCTGACCGCGGTGCCTTTCGTTGCTTCGATCAGGAACACACCCACACTCGGACTACCTAACGTGTTTTAATCACGACTAGAACAATGCCCATGCATTCGAATGGGATAAAATATTCCAGTACGTTAGCTTGTGATTTACCTGTCAATAATAATGTCATGGTGTAAATAAATGTTCTTCAAATTCTGCCTGTGAATTACCTTATATTTTGATTAGAAGTTTGGTATAAGTAAATTCAAATGGAATTGGTTCAGAAGGTAAGTAAATTAAGGTGATTGATTATCATATACATGAAACGTTGGACGAAGGGGTGGTGGGAAGAAAAGTGAAATGGAACCTTACATTCTTTTTTATGTAGTAGAGAAGAGCAATGTCTTTTTTTCAGTTTATTTCTTACATTGGAATGATCTAGTCATCTAGCAATGTTTGAAACTAATTATATACTGTTTGACCTTCTATATTTTTTTGGATTTCTACCTAAATCTTCATCATGTCTATGAGGATTAGCAAAAATTATTCTGGTGCTGCAAAACGTAAAAGAAACAAAGGCTGGAAGTTGATGCTCAATCTAAAACAGATGCTCCTTTTTTGTAGAATATGAGGTTAGATTATTACTTTAGTGCCCTTTCCCTTTTTTAGCATTATAGTATTTGACACATGCCTAATATTGTACGAAATAAAACAGACTTGAGATTATATAATAAAGTGAGATTATGTTTTACGGATAATATTTTTTCTATGATATGAGTTGCTCGAAATTTTGGACCCCATTCCGGTTTCCGCCAGGGGCCCCGAATTCCTGGAAACGGCCCTGGATCTGAGAATCGACTATCACACAATATATCCCGCACCCAAGTGTCTTTATGGAGCCTGGGTAATAGGGTAAGCGGAAATCAAAACAGGACATGGCCTTATCCCAGAAACGCCTTGCATGGAAGCGCTCAATTAATGCATGCATGAGATCCTCCTACTCCACCTTGCAGATGTTGCACAAGCTGACCGGCATAATATGCCGACGCTTTAAAGTTGGCTTCATCAGGGAGAATACCATGAACCACTCTGCACCAGAAGACCCTAACTTTAGGTACAACTTTGAGATTTCACAAGGATTTCCACATCTATTCATTTCTCCGTGAGGTTCTGCTAACCGCCCCTTGCTCGAGAGTTGCACACTCCTTTTGATTCATGAAGCACGATGCGTCGATTTCACAGAGAAGTTACCCGAGTTTTAAAAGCCCAACCTAAGAAATCCTCCTGGACTCCATTCCAAGTTGGGATATTCAATATAGCATCTGCATTTGGGACGAAAGTATCACTGTCTGAATCCGAATATTCCGTCACTCCCCGCCACTAGGTCAGCTCACCAAGTCCAATTTTCCTCGTCGATGAGTTCATTCACTATCTGAATTGGTGAGTCGGCCGGCAGAAACATAGGAGAAATACGAAGAGTAGCCGGAATCCATTTGTGATGCCAAATTGAGATGGATTGTCCATTGCCAACCAGCATAAATAATCCAGCTCGCAGAGCCTCCCGTCCCACAACAATGACTCGTCAAATTGGTGAGGCCGGCTGTGGCACTGGGCCATGCATAAATCCATCTACGGGGAGGTATCTCACCTTCATCATTCAAACAAACAATGATCCAGGGTTAGTCATGAACCTCCGACCATACTTTCCAAGAAGTGCCAGGCTAAATAAGATCTTGGAAGCCCATTCCACCCTTGATCATTGGGCTCGCGAGTGATTTCCATGACACAATGCAAAGATCATCTGTCCAGAGAACTGCTCCACCAATATTGTTCCATACTTGATGTGATGCCTTTACATCCTTTCTTTGTAATCCTAAAGCAACTCATACTGTATGTGCGGATCACCTGTATCGTAGTTTTTAGCAAAGTCCCTCACCCAACACAGGCAAGATTTCTCTCTGACCACCACCTCATAATACTTCTCGACCTCTCTCCAATTGCCACTTGTAATTTTTCCAACTATAGTAGGAAGACCAAGATATCTTTCGCTGAAAGCCTCCACTGCAATATGAAGCAAATTCTTCACACTTACCCTCTGAGCTTGAGGGGTATTTGGTGTGAAATAAACTGAACTCTTTCCTTTGTTAACCATCTTGACTGAACCCGTAATTTGTCGTTAGGATCACCCTGTTACGGATGAGATTCGAACAACCCCAAAGCACAACATCCGATATTGAGTGATTCAATACTCACATGGTCTAAGGAATCATACATATGTTAACTTCTATGTTATAAACTATAGACTTCAGATGATATAATCTCTAAGTATAACATACAACTTGGGTCTTCAACAGGAATGTTCTACCAACATCATGCTCTTAAATGTTACTGGCATTGACTTTATGACTATGATGAGAAAAGCAGAATCATAAAATTTACACTTGAGCAAGTCCTAGAGGCAAGACTAGGAATCACATATTCAAGAACCATAGTAGTTATAGCGTAGAATATAAAACTGGAAATAAATAATACAAATATTATTGTCTCTAGGGCATTTTCCAACAGCTCATCAATATCTATGTGCATAATCCAGCGCATTGGGGCTCAATCCCTACTATCATCTGTTGCGTTCTCTAATCGAGCTCAACCATGGTCCAAGGCTCAGGGGAGTCATTGTGAGAGCATGAAATGTATACACAGTTACTCTTTCTACCCATCTTTTAGCGTTCTTGAAAGCAAAGGTAGGGCTCCTTGTGTCAGTGCCAACAAAGAGAGCCCACTCCAATTTCTCCACCTTCACCAACATGGCTAGCTCAATTGAAAATTTGACTTGGAAGGCCTCAAAGGTAAACAACGTGTAGGTTACAGAGAATTTGACCATCCACCACACGCAACCAACCATGGACTAGAGTGCATGCCAGGAGGTTTTTTGCAGATCTGTGCCCATGAAGATGCCATATCCTGGACACCGAGTTGATGGCTCAAGTGCGTACTAAAGAGCATTTCATAGCCCAGCATGAAGATCGTACCCTAGAATACCACAATCTGGTAGGTATTTCTACCACTGGAAAAGGGAGAAATTGTTGCAAACTAGCCTATATGTGATGGGCAATTTGAGAGGCATAGTGAGGACACCTTATTTAATCTTAGAGTTGTTATTGAGTGGTATCTGAAGTGCTCTGACTTGAGTACTCATGCAAACATTTACAAGGATGTGATTATAGATGTTGAAGAGAGCAATGATCTCGTGGAGAAGGCTGTCCAGAACCCAATCTAGGGGCGTAGACATGGCAGATGGGATGGAAGGGCATGGAAAGCGTCCTCAGAGGAGCTTTGACTGTATTCCGCAACACCGACTTCCATGTGACACGCCATCAATCAAAACCAAAAAGTCAAAAGCAAGAACACATAAATAATGGAGAGAGTAACTAGTTGACTGCTTGAAATATGGATAGATTTTTTTGAGCGGTAGAAATATGGCTAGATGTGCAGTGGCAGAGACAGGGGGTGAGAAGGGGCTTGCCCTATACTGGGCCCCCTCCAACTCAAATACATGTAAGAAAAACTAGGGAAGGTCATGGAGTTAATCACCCTTCTCCCATGATTAACGTGTGGTTAGAGTAGCCTCGACGTCCTCCTGCCGCCTTCTACCCCGTGCAGTTTCTGGAGATCAGATTCAGAGTATACGCGCCTCCATCACAAGACCAAGCAACTACTCAGCCACGCGGAAGTCAGGAAGACCAAGCGAATACCTAAATCAGGAAGGGTGTCGGCGCTATCGAGAAGCGCCTCAGGCCACGACCGTCTAAGAAGGAACGATGGCGACTGGAGGTCAGCCGGCGGCGCTCTCTTGGTCATCAATTCCCCATCCAATCGGCCAATGTATGCATTACTGACAACTCTCCACTAAATTCATTAAAAAACAATTGTTGTATACTTGTCAAATTGTACATAAGCTAATTCTTTTGATTTTGTTTTGTGCGATCTAGATGCAAATTTTGAGACTTTAAGTTATGAAGAGAAAAACCCCTGCTATGCGCTGTACAGATTAATTCGAACTAAAATGGAAGGCGGCTTTGGCATTGCAGAATAATTTACATTGAAAAGAACGAGAAGTTAAGTTTTCTTATGACAATAATTGATATTTTCATCACACTAACAAGTGTAGAGAAATAGTTCAATCCAATAGAAATATAAGTAACAATCTAGACAAAGAAATCTTAGGAACTAGGCTCCCCCAAGTGCTCAAATCCTGGCTCCTCTCCTGTAGATGTGCAATTTGCCCTACAGTACCAATCATTACCTCCCATCCATTGCTATATATTTTAGAGAAGATATGCACTTCTGCTTGACTTTGGCGTGACATGCTCGGTTTTGTTGACCTTCGACATGTGATCCTCTCTAGAATGTACTCTAGCAAAATCCCCTTGCCCATGATGTGTCATTGCCACTGCTGGCAAGGGATAACCTCTACCAACATTGCCACCCGTACATCATTTGGGACGTCACAGTCGACCTGAGCAAAGATCCCGTCAAGTACATCGACATCAAAGTTTGCCCACCGATTGCCCCCCGACTAGCCTCCCGAGTACTATTTGAACTTTTATTGGAAAAAATGCCACAAAGAGAAGTGTGTAATTCCTAGCACATGCTAGAAGGGCACAGCATGGAGCCTATCTATCTCGATTGTTCCATCAGCAAATTGTAACTTTGATTGGCCCTTTGATATTGCATACATCATTGTGGATCCAATGTATTTTGCCCTTTTGCCTAGGTTGCGCAGCTATGACCCCAGCAAATCAGCAACATTAGTATAATGCCTCGTCATTGGTGTCCCCACCTTGAGCATAGATGATGTTGTTATCTACATGATGTCCCAAACCTACCCCAAGGCTGGATGGAAGTGGTGATTGTTCTTAACATGAGGAGGAAGAAGTTGCAAGGAGTTGCTAAGCTTGTTCCCAAAAAAGAATTCACTTTCATGTGAAACTGCATCAAGGACGTCTTGAAATTTCTTAGTAAAGATGAAGACACATGTGAATCTTGATAAACAAACACAAAGTAGAAAATGTAGGAATTTGCTCACAACTGGGAAAAGGCTTATAGGTGTCCTCTAATGAGTGGGGGGTGCTGCCTAGCACCGTAAAATTAGCCGCCACTACTACACTCTTTTGAATTTCATTGCAGGCAAAAAATAGCAATGGCGGGCACGACCTAATAGCTCGCTAGTGGTGCCTAGACAATCAGTAGCAGGTGATGAGCGTCCCCCACCATAGCTATATTGGGGCAACCCACGCCCAAATTTTTCAACTTTTCCATTAGTTCATAGTGGCGTGTGTAGTTTATTGTCCGCCACAACTATATTTCGTCCGCCTGCCACCTGCCACTCAAATATAGCTATGGCGGGTGGATACTGTCGCTCGTCACTGTTATTTCTGACCTTATCCACTTACCTCGTCCCCATGCAGCCACTCACACCTTAGCCAGATGCGACATATGTCTAGAGCGCGAGAACAACCACTAAGAGCACTAGAGCAGCCATCGAGAGTGCGCGAGTAGCCGCCAAAGCTGTGAGAACCGCCCAAGCCGAGATCACGAAGATGATGAAAGGCGAGGAGAGCTCATGAAGGAGCTGAACTTTTACTTCTAACCGACTAGTGCACCACCTTTATGTGATCTATATGATCGACACATGTGAACTTAATTTCTAGGTTGCTATGATGGAGCGGAACTTCTGCTTCTGAACTACTAGTGAACTGCCTTTATTTTATTTGTATCATCGATGCTTCTAAACTGCCTTTATTTTATTTTTGTTTGTTTATTTATTTTCGTAGATGAAGTAAAAGTGATATGCGCTGTACTATAGAAAGAACCGAGGAGTCTATGATTCACGGGAGATGCAATGAACAAGTGCACGATTACGAGAACAATTGCAATAAAGGATATAAGACTAAAAAAGAGGCGGAGGATCACGCCAACTTCGTCTACACGGGGAAAATCAACAATGAAGTATGCAAGACTGCGTTGAGAAGTGGATGAGTGAAGAATTTGATTATGTTTATACAGTTCATTCTCATTATGATGTTGTTGTTATCATGAGGTTGTATATATATGTAACATGCAACATGTTGGAGGCTTCGCTTAGAAGGCTATGTGTACTAACGATGTTAGATAAGTTGTACTCTTATGTGTACATCTATTTTACTATATTTGGATTATTGTTATGGTAAAATATGTTGCGGCTAATCGGAGATAGATATATTGTGATGTGTATGATCACATATGCTAGTTGTTGTTGCTGTTTAATGTCTGGTTTACGCTGGCGGCTGGACATTTAGTTGTGGCGAGCGCCTTTGATTGCCCGCCACAACTAACAATATATCCCAAGTGGGGCACCAAGATACACCCGCCACGACAGAGGCTCTACCAGTGGCGGGAGCGCACCCACCACTGATGCCATGTTAGCAGTTGCGGGAGGTCAGTGGAGGGTGCCCAGCCTGCAATTGTGGCTCCATAGAGAGTTTCGTCTTGGCAGTTAGTCCAGATGAGAGGGAACTGTATTGAATGGATGTGTATATACCTACTGACAGACTTTCCTGAGCTTTATCGTTGTTGCATTAGGTTTAAAAATAATACGCTTAAGGGTTCCACCCCCTAAACAACCATCGCCACATTGCTTACTCCCATGTCGCATCACCGTCGGCCATTGTCGCAACATCATCTCTCACCATTGTGGTCCCCACCATCGCAACAGCGTCATCGCTGCAGTGCCATCTTCGTCATTTTAGTTGTCTCCAAACCACCGAAGCCATCATAACGAACGCAATGTTGCGTTCGTTTGCTACACAACATCATACACACTGCAGTCATCGACACGCCAACATAGCCCTGCTGAAAAAATAAGAGCCGTTGTTGCGAAAAAAGCATGACATCACCATGCAGCATTGCCGCCGCCATTGCAGCCCCTGCTCATAGCAGGGTGGCGCCGCCTGCCACACCGGCTCACAACTTGCTGTCGCGGGTGTTTACATCACCATAGGATGGGGGCATGTGGGAGCCTTGCAGTCGTGGTGGTCAATGTCGCCCCTCCCTCGGCTTGCAGCAAATGGAGTTGTTACGTTGGTCAGCGATGTCTCCTGCCGTTTGCAACACCATCATCGCAGCCATGGGGAGGATGCAACAATGGTGAGGCCATGTCGCCGTGTGTTTTGTACCATCGGATCTATTGTGATAGGGATTCAACTGGCCATGGTCGGTGTCGACCCTGTGATAATGGCCCCAATGTAAATATGGGAACACGGAAGAGAGAGAAAGTGTGTGGAAGAGAGGGGATGTGGCCGACACGGGAGCTATGACCTGTCGACGAGTTTAAGCCTTTTTCTTACTATAATTGATGAACCCTATTCATATTTGTTTTAAAAATAGTGATACTTTTTTTGTGGTTGCTTACCACGTTTGTCATGTTTTTTTAGTGGTTTAGATTGCTTACCACATATGTGGCGTGGTACCAAGTTTGTCATGTTGTGGTAAACAAAATTAGTTGATTCAATCATGAATACGCCTAACCTGGACATGCCAAATTTCAGGAGGCAACTTTGAGTTAGTTTCGGTTTAAAACAAAAGTTTGAGTTAGTTTCCAGATTGCAGTTTTGAGTTGGTTCACGTGTGCGACTCGGTTTACACACGGTCGAGTCTCTGCTCGTATACTTGCGTTTATAGCGCTCATAATGTAGCACCTGGCAGAGGTACGACTGCCTGCTGTTTCATTTAGCAAAAGACAAGTAATCTCCGAGGCTTGTCAACCAGCTGCAGCCAAGATGACGACGTGCCTGCCTCACGACCTGATCGTGTCGGAGATCCTCATCCGGCTGCCCGCAAAGTCCCTGTTGCGTCTAAGCTGCGTCTGCAAGGCGTGGCGCACCACCATCTCCGACGATCCATCCTTCTCTCAGGCGCACCTCCACCGGCTCCACCAACAAAACAAGAAGCCGTGGAGTCTACTCATTGCACCACGTATCACCGTCGAAGCCGCAGAACCTTGGAGTTGGATGATCAGCCACGAGGTCGCAGCTTAGACGTGGAGCCTACTCATTGCCCCGGGATTGTACCTGTGGGATGAGAGCAAACCGGACGTCGCAGCCCTCTTGCACGACACCTCATCGTTCCCTGCGGAGGACAAGTGGGCAAGACACCGGTTCGCGCACTGCGACGGGCTTGTGATGCTGCCCACAGAGGATACTGTGCGCGTGCTAAACCCGGCCACGCGCCAGGCCGCTGTGCTGCCTTGGAGCCCCAACATCGTCACGTCGGGTCGGCGCTGGGGAACCGAGGGCCACCAGGCGTTCGGCTTTGGACGGGACCATCGCTCCGACGCCTACAAGGTCGCTCGCTTCTTCTACCATGAGTGTCTCGGCGAGGATGCTCTTGGGATAGAGGTGTTCACCATTGGAAAGGATGATTGTTGGCGTGAGACGGTTGAACGACCGCCGTTCTGTTTCGTAGCAACGCAGACGGCAACCTTCTTCAAGGGCTCCTTGATCTGGACAGTCGACCATCAGTCACTCATGTATGAAGACCTGTGTCCGGATGAGATTGCTGACATGCCATGCTTTGTCCGCTTTCGCCTGGAAGATGAGTCATTTGACATTATGACTGGGCCTCCATGGTACCGAGGGCCGAATAAACTTAAGCCAGGCTTAGCCGAGCTAAACGGGGAGCTAGCCATGCCGCGTCCAGGTTATGAATCAATCGAGATATGGATGTGTGATGATGTGGAAAGCATTAGCCCACCACGATGGGAAAGACGTCATGTGCTCAACTTTCCATTTTCTTTTGACCGGCTGATAGGCATGTCTAATGATGAGATAGTGTTTCGAGACATCTCGGACTCTCTATGGCGGCGAACTCGTCAACGAGTTGAGATTATGTTTCACATGGAAGCCTTGAGGTATTACAACCATGACACGGGCACGCTTGTTGAATACTCAGGGGAGACCGTCCAAGACTTTGATGTAATCTTTTTACATTCCAACCCTAGTTCCAATCTAGCTAGCTTCTACTCTCTCTGTTTTTAAATATAAGTTCTTTTTAGAGATTTCAATCTGGACTATGTATGGAGTAAACTGAGTGAAGCTACACTCTAAAATATGTCTATAGACAACTGTATGGAGTGCATATTTAAATCTCTAAAAAGACTTATATTTAGACAGGGAGGGAGTAGTTGGAATATTTCTCACTATGTAAAGGGAAAAACCACCATAATTCTTTGCACCAAACCATAATTGTTTGCAGGAGGTAGATTTTATGTGCTTATATCGTCCTCGCCTGGATTGTGATATTTTTTCGAGAGTACGCCTAGGCGTACCATATTTTTATAGAAAGCAGAAGATCAAGTACAAGAGACTACGACTTCTTGTGAACAACAAGTGTAGTTAACTCCACACTCACACTTACAACAACACTTACAGACACAACACGAAGGAGCCTGTCTTAGACAAAACGTCTAGCTGCTTCTCGCCAGTACCGAAAAGCACAAAAACACAACAACTACAAACGAGCAATCCTTGTCGACGCATCAACCATCCATGAGTACCAAAGAGAAAGACGGCGAATGGGGTAGCAGGACTCAGACGGACCTGAGAAAGCCATCGTCTTTGATACCCCAGGTGATGCATACATAGCGCCTAAGGAGATCCGCCCAGACCAGCGGCGAGCACCGGATAACCACAACACCGAGCCTTGAAACCATGTCTCCATACACGATGCTCCAAACAGAGTAACGCCGCCGAGAAGCCGCCCTCGCTGGTCCATACTGACCAAGGCTTTCACCCGGAGACAACCCTAGCAAAGGGGCAAGATGCCGACACACCATGGCGACGCCTTTAAGGAGGGGAACGACACCCAAGGGCGCCGTCGTCGCCAGAGCACCGGCCAAAGCTATGCAGTATTTTCATCCAACCCGCCGCGCACCTCCCGCCCGTCGCATCGGAATAACGCCAAGCAGATTAGGATCGTTCACACCGTCATCGTCACAGCACCTCGTCATCATGGCGCAAGAGTTGCAGAACACGGACTCCCCGCACCGAGGACACACATCCATCATCGACCTCCATCCAAGGACGAGAACCAGCAGCTCCTGCTCCAACCACCATCACCAGCCAGCCACACCACACCAGGCCGTCGGCCACTCCAGCCCAGATTGTGCTTTTACTTCCCCTCTTTCCTCATCGGACGAGACCTTTTGAAGTATAGCTCCTGCTTGGATGATTACCGATCACAGTTTGGACTCAGGGTTAGACAACGACCTATTTTCTTCAATCAAATCCACTAGTTTAAAATGCTTACGACAGCATGTGGTGACGTCACTGCTTATGACAGCATGCAATCTTTCGTTTTTGCAAGTAGTGGCGGCATTGCTTATGTCCACAAGCGCGACCGGGAAGAACGAGCTACGATGAGAGTGACTGAGAGCCAGAGAACATGTTCCAGCTAAAAACATAAAAGAAAAAGAAGGCATGTAAAGTATATAATAAGATAATTTACTTATGTAAATAAACATAAGTCCATGTAATAAAATAAACCAGTCATGATTATAAGGACTTGGTAAATTATTCTTTTTGCTAATTTGATAATATGTATAGATGTGGTCCACCGAATGAGCCATTTGAGTAAGATGCGCTAGCGCATAAGCATATGGGAGGGATGAACTTAAAACAATAGAGAAATCCACCCAAATTGCACTAGCAGATGGTCGATAACGAGATCAGTAGGTCCATGGAGATCCATATTTTTATTTCATTGTTGATGAAATATTTCTGAAAAGATTAATGAAATTAGAAACCAACCAACGAGGAGTTTGAAAGGGGATGCTAGAGATCGGTACGGGTATCCATGAAACATATTTTTATTCCATATCTCACCTTTTCACGTTGCTTAATACTATTAGGAACCTTGGTTCATATTATTGTCAATAGACCTCCATACTCTTACTGGACTAATCAATTGTTTTGTCACTGTTAAGGTTAGTGGCCCGTTAAAACGTGGTAGAAGTTGAGACTCAATAGAATACACACATAGATCACCACGATGTGCCTACCAAGGTGCACACAGTACATCGAGTTCTCTATGGTCTTCATGCTTATAACTGCATGTGTTTAAAGTTATATTTTACCTTTCAATGAGAAAAGTTCAGTCCAGGTTGTACAATTCAGAATTCTATTTTGAATACAAAGGTGGAAATGTAATAAGCAATTTTTTCATGAAAATAGAATTCCCATATTATACCAGTAATATGAATTTATGAGAGATGAATGTTTCATGTACAAGCTGATGATCCATTGTGTCAATAAGCTGATGATCCATTATATCAGTATTGACACAATGGTTCCTTTGATGCTAGGACCTTTAAAGGAACAATAAGGAAAATCTGGGATGCTAGGAACAAGAAGGTTTTCCAAAGTTTGAAACCTCTGTATTACGGCTAATTACCTTCTTCTGCGTGTTCCTTTAAAGTTTTCGTCTTGAGATTTCCGCCTTGAGACGGTGAGTCCAGAAAATAAGGTCCTCAAGACGGAAGGTCCTCAAGACGGAAACTTTAAAGGAACACCTCAAGACGGAAACATTAAAGGAACACGCAAGAGTTGTGGCGTGACTTCCTCTCCTCACGTATTACGTGATCCCTGTAAACTCTAACACTTTTTGAAATATATTCAGGTGGGGTCTCTCCCCCGGTTTAAAAAAAAAATTATTTTGCAAGAAATGTTGACTTCATCATTGTTTGAGACTAGAGATCCCTCGTCAGGCACAAAACACGATCACATGTGCATTAGCATCATATAGTAACTTATCCAAATGATTTACTATTTGGAAATTTTTGAGACAACATATGCAGCTTATCTTTTTTTTTTTTTTGAAATAACATATGCAGCTTATCTTCATTGGTCCTTGTGCCACAATGTAAAGACGCCACACACTTTCCCCATGACAGAATTGGCAGGTGGTTGGATACGGATCGTGCAACGGTGTCGCGATAAAGTGATGGCCGATTGCACATTTCAAGGCGCATGGACGGCTATCAATGTACAATCACCGTATGACGACGCAGTGCCATATCGTATACATACTACACTTAATCAACACGTAGCTACAAAGATCTTTCAACGACGATGATGGCAGGCGCTCAAGAGCAAGGGCTGAAGCTGTTGGGGGCGGCGTCCGGGGTGAGCCCGTACGTGATCCGCGCCCAGATGGCGCTCGGCATCAAGGGGCTGACCTACGACTACCTCCCCGAGGACACCCAGTGCAAGAGCGACCTGCTCCTCATGTCCAATCCTGTGCACAAGAAGCTGCCTGTCTTCATCCACGGCGGCAGGCCCGTCTGCGAGTCGCTGATCATCTTGGAGTACCTCGACGACGCCTTCCCTGAAAATGGCGCCTCCATCCTCCCTGCCGACCCCTACCGCCGTGTTGTCGCCCGTTTCTGGGCCGCCTACGTGGATAACAAGGTATGTTTCATCTCGTCTATTTTGGCCCATCTTAGACTTTTTTCTTTCATTAAAGTGATAATACTTTTTTTGTTTTGAGTTGGACATGTTGGTTGCGTGCATTGTGTTATGCAGATGTTGAACATTCGCTTTGAGTTGTATTATCTTGAAATATCCATTGAAAGAAAATATCGATTATTGAAAAATCACATAATCAATGTGCTGCCGCAGCTGTTCCCTTCGTGCATCGGCATCCTCAAGACAGGGAAGCCGCAGGAAAGAGCCGACAAGGTGGAGGAGACCTTGTCAGCGCTCGGGCTCCTAGAGGCCGCCCTAGCGGAATGCTCCAAGGAAGGGGACGCGGAGGCGCCGTTCTTTGGCGGTGGCTCTCTCGGGCTGCTTGACATTGCGCTGGGGTGCTATCTTCCCTGGATCGAAGCAATAGGCCATCTTGCCGGCATGCCACCGTTCCTCGACAAGGCTAGGACACCAAAGCTAGCCGCGTGGGCGGAGCGGTTCAGGGCCGCCGAGCCGGTAAGGGCGCTGCTGCCTGCGGCTGACAAGGTGGAGGAGTACATCTCAACGGTTCTTTATCCAAAGTGGAAGGCCGCGTTCACTGCGTCGGCAGCTAATTAATTAGAGATCATGTTGCCTCGTTTCCTCGCTGTTGCTGTGCTCGCCTTCGAATTCAGTTGGCGTTTTCATGAGTTGTTGTGCTCGTTGAACTTTTGTTACTTGGTTGTTAGGGTGATCGTCATGGATGGTGCACATGCGTGCACTGTCTTCAATCTGAGTTTGCTGTTTTGGGAATAAACTAGAGCTTCGTCAATCTTTGATCGCTTTCTCATTCTTCGAAAATATCAGTTCCATTATAAATGTTCACGGAAAAGTACAAAGCACCCAAACATAATAAAAATTACACCGAGATCCGTGGACAACCGAACAACCATTGCCGCCGCCCGAACGAGCCGCCGACGCGCTGCTCCGATACCGGAGCTGGCTGGACCTTATTGATGACAGCTGGGAAGTATTCGTGCGTGTGCCCTAAGGACGAGCGTTCGGGGGCCACAAGCATCGCCATTGAATCCTTCAATTGATCTGAAGAACCTGACACCAATTCTCGTTGTTGCGTACGCACGACGAGATACAGTAACCTGGCCGCTCCGAGGAGCTGGCAGGAATCTACGCCGGAGCTCTGTCTAATACTCCTCGATGAACAAACTTGAGCAGGATCAGAGTCATGGAGACTGACTCGAAGAAAAAGCACCGCCATCCATCCGAGCGCTGCCCTTGCGAGAAGCAAAACCCTACCTATCTAACTCGAGGCACCAGGAATACGCTCCCGGCCACCGGCTACCAGAGTGCCAGGAGGAGGGGAGGCGAATCCACAGACTCGTCGGCGGAGATCATAAGGAAGATGGCTTTCCCAAGTCGCCTTGTGAGAAGGGAAACAAAAAACTGTGTCTACTGTACTTATCCGATTTTACCCCGTCAAGGACGTTACTAGTACGAAATGCAATGTTCTCCTATTGAGTTCTTAATATCTAAGGCTAGTCACAATGGGCAAGAACATAAGCTAGTAACTTACACACTTCCCTAGACTATGTTACTACCTCCATAGTGGGTAGGAACATCTATGTAGTGTCATGCAATGATGTATTTATTAGGTTATAGACTCATTGTTTCTTGGAGTGTGTGATGTTCCGGTAACTTAGCTAGTTACCACAAGCACCTCTCTCTTCATTAAATACGTGCCACATAAGCAAAGTTGTATTGGAATGTGTGATGTTACTCCTAAGTTCCACCCCGCTGTGACCAGCCTAAAGAAAGATTTTAAAACATGTTAATACGAGATTTAGGCACGGCAATAAATATAAATAGCATGGCCTCGAATGAAAAAGTGATCAACATGAAGAATCTCCATCTCATCAGAACGGAGAAATTTGATGTTTACCGAAAAAGGGTTTCCCCCCGCTTTATATTATAAAGCACCAGACACACGATCACAGGGTAACTGCCAGGGCGAACGGCACAACAAGCCCAAAAGGGAAAAAGAAGAAATAAAAGCCAACAACGGCAGCTCGGCAAGCACAAATGATCCACCACCGCTGCGCCCTCCACCTTCGTCCCACCACACGCCATGGCACCGGCCCGCCGCATACCAAGCAGCACCTCCAAGAAGGAATGCGACGCCAACGACGCTGCTGCCCGGACGAGTCCTAGGGTTTCCCCCGGCATACGGAGGGGAGCGGGTGATGGGTAGCGCCGACGCCCTTCAAAAAGGAATGATGGCACCCTCAGGTGTCACCGCGTCGGAGCCGGAAGAACCGGCAAAGATTTCTCCCACATCCCCAAGCACCGCTACCCACTCGAACCGGGGCCATCCAACCATCAAGCCACCCGCAAGCACGCGCCACCATGGTCTTGGCCACATCCACGCCGCCCCGCTGCGAACACCACCACGAGGCCAAGGAGGCCGGAAAGAAGCGCCAAGCGACGGGAGGAACCACACCGAAGCCAAGCGGGAGGGAACCACCTCCCCCGCCGACGTGCGGGAGGCCCGAGCCCCCGGCGACGTCGTGGTCGCCGACCGGACGTGGCAGCAGGGCACACCGAGCCACCCCTGGCCCGGCCAGGTCCACAACGGACCCGCAAAGCCCCGCCGGCCATGTTGCAGCAAGCCGGCACCTGCGCCGCCCGCTCCCAGCCGTCAGCGCCGCTCTCCCGCCTCCTGGAGGCCACGCGCCGCCGGCCCGTCCCGCCGCCGGCCCGCCCAAACCCAGATGGGGCCGAGGCCCAGATCCGCCGAGCAGCCAAACTGGTTCAGCCGCGCCGCCCGCCGCCAACGGCGACGCCGTCGCCAGTCGTCCACCCACGCCGCGCCAGATCTCAGCCGCCACGTCGGACCCGCCGCCGAAGAGCACCTCCGCGCACACCGCCCGCCGGGAGCACCGAGAGGGGGCGAGAGCCGCCGCCGCCAACAACCTGGGGCCAGGCCCGGCGCGGGTGCCAGCGGCGGCGGCGAGGGAGGAGGAAGGGGGGCTCTAGAGGAGGGGGGGCGCCGGAGCGCGGCCGGTCGCCCGTAGGGACGACGCGGTCGCGCGAGAGGAGAAGGGGCGGTCGGTTGTCCAGAAATTTGATGTTTAGGCCATCTCCGTCCGATTTCATACCGAGGGCCGAAGTAGTGTCTGGGGTGCTGAAAGTTGCTTCTCGGGGTACTGTTCGGCTGATGACACACCCAAGATCACCTCAGATGAAAAAAGGTTACTGCTCGGGGTAATGCGCGAAGGAGAAAAGAAGAAGGATATGTGCGGGATTGCCTGTGTGAGTCTATTTTTTACTTGAAAATAAAGAAACGAACCGCCACCATGTGGAAGAACCCTACCCCACCAAGCCTCCGTCGTGCCTCGTTTTTGCTGCCAAACGGCCAACCATGCGTGGCAGCGGGCAGTACTCCACTTCCATATCATGTCTTGGTTGGCGGCAGGTCCTCTCCTTCGACAAGGCAACATGCTGCCGAGCGAGGTCACGGCCCTGTTCGTGCAATCCAGTCTTGGCCGTTCACTTATCGAGGAGCAACCTCGGGAGCCGGCGCCCTTCGGCATTCTGCCTCTGCGGCTCAGACGCAATGGGTATCCCCGTCTCAGGCTCTCCCAAATCCCAACTTCTCTTGCTAGATGTCGCTGTTCGATGCCTTGATTGAAACTTGATATTTAGCTCCTAATGATTTCCTCTTTCCATGTTATTTCCTTTCTTTAATTTCTAAATCTAAAGTCTCTGAATGTGGAAACCGGTTTAGTAATTTTTGTTTCTCTATAATTTTACAGGAAGGTGAGATGAAAAGAAGAAACAAAACAATGACACCTTTTCAAGTTCACATCATCCGGTCCTCCCCGGAAAACGGTCCATTAACTCGACCAACTAATAATATCCCTCGTATTAGAGCTCAACTCAACCCCGATAATATTGAACAGTAAGAGAATACCAATTGACTCTTTTTACATTTTGCATCTGTATAGTATTTCAAAATTTATCGTTCAAGGTTTAGCTTTTATTGAAGAACATTGGAGGCTAAGATTAATCACTCGTTTGACTTGTATCTAAAACCACGATACTTATTTCAGTTCGGAGGGAGTAAATGTCCTAATTTTTTAGTATCACCATTGAATAAATATTTTATTGATTATTGTGGTTGAATTTTTATTTGTCCGAGAAGTTTTAACATGACCCATCTTAACTCCTTTTTTCATGTGAGATATAAAGGAACATAAGCCTGCTTATAGTGGGAGTAACATAATTAATTAGTAACATGCATGCCACATAGGCAAAAAGTATGGTGTGACAAGCAATTAATGAGGAGAGATGCGAATGAAGTAACATAATATGTTACCATCGTGTAGCGGTTCTGAATATAAAATGACTCTACAAAGTAATGAATGAACCTCTCTATGTCATCACATGTATGACACTACCCACCCGTCTAAGTTATTTCCTTTTATGACTGAGCCGGTGATATTATTATTAAGCAGTGAGTTTGAGTAACGCTTACCTTACCATGTTAAAATTGCTCATGCATTGAAACTGGGTTGTTTTAGTTATTTTTTGACTTTTAGTTTCTCGCTCGCGGCCTCAGTCAAGCCTGGCTTTGCTACTGTTCATAAGGAACAACACTTACATGATTAATGTAAAAGACTTGGGGGCATTATTTTGGTTGAGTGAAATTAGGAGAGGGTGTTAAACTATAATCTTGTTTCGCCAACTAATATGCATCATGCTCTCTGCAAAAAGAAAAAAACTAATATGCATCATGCAGGCAGTGTACTAGCTAAAATATCCAAGGGCATGGGCAAGAAGCATTTGTTACAATAGCTAGCAGTAAAATATATTTAATTTATGTCCGCTGAACTTAGCTAAGGCTAGTCATAGTGGGAGTAATTTAGCTAGTAACATCGCGCACTTCAAGAAATTTTTGCTTATGTGGCATGTAGTTAATAAGAAGTGGTAACATAATATGTTACTGTAACGTAGCGCTTCCCAATAAAAGATGAGTCTACAAGCTAATAAATGAAGTCCTCTATGACACTACTACTATGTTACTTTGCACTATAAAGATAGTAACTTAGAGGGTGTTTGGATCCAAGGGACTATTTTTAGTTTGACTAAAAATAGTCTCTTTTAGAGGCTAAAGTTCCAAGCACCCCTGACTAAAGAGAGACTCTAAAAATTTTTAGTCATAGGAAACCTACTAAAATATGTATTAGCCCTCTGTCTCCTCATTTAATTCTTCTCCTTTAACACATGCGAGTTATGTATTTGGAGGGTTTGGAGGATAATAAATGCTCAATAACTTGATTTTAGTCTTTTTAGTATTTGGATCCAAGCATGGGTAAGGCTAGCAAGTTTTAGTCCCACTACTTTTAGTCATTGGACTAAAACGTATCCAAGCACCCTCTTAGACTAGTGTCATATGCATGACTAGTATAAGTTACTTCCCATGACAAGCCTAAGTGTAGGTGTTACTAGCAGAATAGTGCATGCATGAGCTGGACATGCAAGTAATAAATTATTTGTATGTGGTAGTAGGTGCTACCATGTATACGTGGCTTTATCGGATTCTGTCTGTCCCTCTTAGGCTAGACAGTACAGTAGCATCTACTGCATCTACGTCATGCATGACATAGTATGGCTGCCAAATTCAAGTCACCTGACTGGCAGGTCTTCCGCCCCTTGCTGCGAAATTACTCGTACCAATTGGAAGCAATAAAGCCGAAATCCATTGGTGCTTCAGGGAGCGCGCACACGTGAAAAGAAATTAAAGTGTGAAAAAATTCCGAACAAAAACTTGCCGCATACATTTCAGACATTATATATATGCACGTTAAGTTTAGGAGAAAACCGATATTTTTCGTGGCTCGTGTAAAAAAGACAAAAGGATGTCTTGTGAAAAGCATTTTTTTGACATCGAATTTTGTCTTTTTCACACGTGACACAATATTGAGTTTTACGTGCCAGGTTTTTGATATTTCAAAATATGTTTAAAACACATTTAGAAAACCAGAAACGCATGCTCCCATGCGCCAAAACGCCACTCTCAGCAATAAAACTTCTAAGTAGTTTACAAGCTTCTAAGTAGTAGAACGTGAGCTTCTCTATCACTAATGCAGGTGTTCACTGATACAACTACATATATGTGCAGCTGCTGCATCTTCTCTCTTAGCTGCTCTTTGATCCTCTACGTTGATCCTGGGAGGAGCTAACTACTCTGCAGATTAGCTAACAGATGGGGCCCACCCAGTTGAATTTGGCGGTTGAGAGATTGGTTTAGCAAATTTGCATGAAGAGCACGTAATACCCACTAATGGAATTCGCCGAGTGCCACGGACACTCGGCAAAGGGCTGAAAACGCGCCGGCAAAGCCTTTGCCGAGTGTCCCCCTCGGCAAGCCACCCGGCGTACATTTCTCCGGCAAACAGGAATTTGCCGAGAGTCAGAACACGGGCACTCGGCAAAGACTTTGCCGAGAGCTAAACAGTACAGCTCGCCAAAATAAAGTAGCTAACGGATAGCAGACGGGGACGACGAGTTCCTGACACATGGGACCTGAAAAACAGGCCGAGGGCCAACTTTGCCGAGAGCTCCACTCGGCAAAGAGAGACAGTAGCAGGTCGACACGTGTCAGCTCCTGACATGTGGGACCAGGAGAACAGGCCGAGTTTGCCGAGAGCAACAGTCGGCAAAGAGATTGCCAAGGGCCAATTTTACCACGCTGTCCTACTGGTCAGGAGGATTGCCGAGAGGAGCTCTCGGCAACGATATCGTCATTTAAAAAAAATTAGCAAGTTATTTGAAAATTTTACTAATAAATGTGACCAGTGGTACCACATGTCAGTTAGAAAGAAAACACACACAAAAAGAAAATAGGATGTGGCATATACTTTGCCGAGTGTCGTATGGCGGCTCTCGGTAATGTACGCAGTAACTGACGGAGCCATCTGTTGCGGACGGGCATGCCACGTGGCTCCTCTTTGCCGTGAGCGGCTGACGGCAAAGAAGGCAGTTTACTGTGAAGCTGGGTTTGCCGAGAGTGGCACCCGGCAAAGTTTTCTTTGCCGAGTGTCCGTGTTTTAGCACTTGGCGAAGAGCATGACACCCGGCGTACTTGAAAATTACAGTAGTGCCGTAGGTGTAGCATTTTTTGTATCTGGCACATTGTTGAAATTTTTAGCTGGAGGTGGAGGATAGAAGCCCAGAAGGTGCGGTAGGTGGGGAGTGGGTAGGTGGCGCATCAGCATGCTCTCCTATATATACCTCAATTAGTTTTTCCTGCCTCAGACTCCAACTTTTGTCTTGTTTCCTTTCAGACGATTTCATCTTTGCCACTCGTGCTTATAAAAGATCGCAGTTCGGGCCTTGCCATATACTCATACACTTAAGCAACAGATATACAGGACAGGAGTATCAGGGAGGAAGACGAGGAAACGTTGATGGCCGGCGGTGAAGAGCTGAAGCTGCTGGGGTGGTGGGCGCCCGGGGTGAGCCCCTTCGTGCTCCGCGCACAGATGGCGCTCGCCGTAAAGGGGCTGAGCTACGAGTACCTCCCGGAGGACCGCTGGTGCAAGAGCGACCTCCTCATCGCGTCCAACCCCGTGTACAAAAAGGTGCCCGTCCTCATCCACAACGGCAAGCCCATCTGCGAGTCGCTGCTCATCGTGGAGTACCTCGACGACGCCGTCGGCCTTGCCGGCAACGGCAAGCCCATCCTCCCCGCAGACCCCTACAGCCGCGCCGTCGCTCGCTTCTGGGCCGCCTATGTGAACGACAAGGTTAGTAGTTCATTTCATATTCATACACAGATTACATCTCTGTCTCAACTCGCTTTGTTGCCACAGTTGTTTCCTTCGTGCATCGGTATCCTCAAGACAGCGAAGCAGGAGGAGAGAGCCGGTAAGGTAGAGGAGACCCTGTCCGGGCTCCGATACTTGGAAGGTGTCCTCGCAGAGTGCTCCAAAGGGGAGGTGGAGGCGCCGTTCTTCGGTGGTGACTCCATCGGGTTCCTCGACATCGCGCTCGGGTGCTATCTTCCCTGGTTTGAGGCAGTAGGCCGCCTGGCTGGCGTGGATCCGCTCATCGACTCGGCGAGGACGCCGAAACTAGCAGCGTGGGCGGAGCGGTTCAGGGTCGCCGAGCCGGTTAAGGCGCTGCTGCCTGGGGTGGACGAGCAGGAGGAGTACATCACTACAGTGCTGTATCCAAAGTGGAACGTCGCGGTCACCGGTAACTAATTAAAGATCATGTTGTTCCACTAGCGGCGGAGGATCATGTTGATCCAATGATTCCTCTGCCTTCCGAGTTGTTGTTTTCACGCCAAGAGTTGAACTGTTGCTACTACTAGGTCCTTTGTGTCTCCTCGTCATGGATGGCGCGTAGGCGTGCACTCTCTTCGATCTGAGTTGTTGACATGTGGTTTCATGAATAAATTGGAGCTTCGTCCATCTTGCACCTCGCATCTTGATTACCAGTATGGTCTACTAAGCAGATTATTCCCGAGCTCTGTGGGTGGTGATTTCTAAGGAATGGATTTTACTAGGGATAAGATTCCTTTTTTTTTTGAGAAAATCACTGGAAAACCCTTACCTGATTGCTCAAAAGTGTTACCAAGACTATCCTGCTAATTTTCTTCGGGTGTGGCTAGGTCACAGTCGACTGAGACTTAACCACGTCTCAGACAAGTGACATAGTATATAACAAGAAAAAAAACTGAAAAGCAAAAATCATATGAATCTCCATGCAAGATCGAAGGATTATAGCATCAATTGAGCAATAACAAAGTCTCAATCGAGTGAGACTTAACAAAATCGTTCACATGATATTTTTTTTTGCGGGGTTTACAGGCTAGCTGAAGTGAGAAACATCACCAACAGTCAATTATGGGGGTTTACAAAGAATCTGAAGTGATAAACATCACCAACAGCCAATTATGACATAGAAAAAAGACCCTCAAACCAAGGCTTTTTTTTTCTCTGGCCGCCGGCCACCGCTATTTCCATGAGACAGCACCTGCACTTGAAGTTTCTACAGATCCTGGAATTAAGGTTTTTCTCTCGGGCCACTCGCTATCATCCAAAAATTCAGATGATTTGGAATTTAAACATTAAGAAAGGTATAAAATAGTATTCACATGCAACCATTAGCATGGGATGGACTCCTCTCCTCCGCGCACATAGGGCTGGATCAAAAACTCGTAGCTCAACTCGTTAAGCTTGTACTATTAGTGAACAGAGGCAATAGCTTATTTCAGCTCGCTTAACGTAATGAGCTCAATGAATGCGCTAACAAGTTTCACAAGCAACTCATTAAACTTATTAGTACAACACAACACATTATTATCTTAAGTGACAATATTTCGTGGCACCTCAACCCATTTATTAATCTAATCGACCTAGCCCCGCCCATCTGAGGGATCAACCTAGCGCACCTCCTCATGTAGTCACCATATTCCTTCATAAAAATCACACCCACGCTCTCATCCCATAGGCCGTAATACAATATAGTTTATCAACGAGCACTCATGAGTTTAACAGAGAGCTGAACTAGGTTTTTTGTTCGATAAGCTTAACAAGATTAACCACCCGAGCTGAACAGGCCCAACATGAGCAGCTCGTTAATTCACGCCTCTTTGTATGGAATTTGTTTTTACTGTTACACATGCTCGGGGAAAATATACCAGAAACGTGAGGAAGAAAATTCGAACTCACAAACTGCACTCTGGTCAGACATGGGCTGACCACTAGAATACGTGCAAGTATGTGTACACGAGTAGGTTAAATTATATATTTCGATGTACAAAAGTTTGAATTCAAAATTGGTTTGAATAATTTTGGATTAAATTATGCAGAAATTTCTGAGATTTTTCTATAACCGGTTCTGCCGGCTCCTACCCAAAAAGAATTGTATCGAGAAAAACAAATTTGACTGGATCATGAAGAAGAAGTGCAGTAAGGAGTGCCACTGGCACTTTTGAAGGACATCATGAAGTGATACCTTGCAAATTGGAACAACTTCTTCCGTAGCCACCATCCGTTGACTGGGTATCAAGAGTAGATGCAAATCAACATGTCAACATTGTCGAAAGGCATTACTCCATCGAGACAACACTGCAGACACAAATATTGCTGGCTGATATCGTGCTATCACTGCGAGGTGTTCTACCAACACCATAGAAGCGCATTGCAAAAACGAGTTTCCACCGAACTGCAAGAACCATGACCGCGAGGTCCACCATGGGTATGTCGATAAACACTTTATGGGATGAGGCTGGCCGCCCGCTCCATCAAAGGGCACCTATCAATCGAGACTATACCAAGATCTCAAAGCTCATTACATCACACCACCTGAAGGAGTTGAGCATGGATGGCAGAACAAATAGATGAAAATCAGGGAACCACATAACCATCCAATTTTTGAGATCCCTTTGGGCAATGTCCATAGGGTCAAGTTGCAGAAATTTTGGCAAGTTGAAGCATCACAGGATCAAGACAGGATGCAAGTTGGCGCAAACGTCTGAGTCTGACGCATTTGCTTGAGGTTATCAGCAAGGAGCCATCGCCCAGCTGTGGTGGTACTTGCCAAGCACTGCCTAACCGATGCACCTAGTCTCATTTCAGCGCACATGTTGGACACGCAAAGAAAATTCTTCCCAGATATCTGTCGGATTCGGTTTGTCTCTCTCAGGCTAGCTAGCTACTTGCAGTCTTGCATACGTTACATTATTGTGTGGCGTTGAGTACACTATCCAGAAGAGAAGCAACGATAGGCCAGGATGGTGCCCCTCAATTTTCTGCCCTTTATTTTCTGTCGACGGACTGTGGACCAGCCCCCAACACATGGAACTGTCTTTTTCTCTTCATCTAATACCTTTTCCCGTGCGGCGCGGCAAGAAAAATAATTGTCCTCCAATTAGTTTGAAGCATCATAGGATCAAGACAGGATGCAAGTTGGCGCAAACGTCTGAGGCATTTGCTTGAGGCTATCAGCAAGGAGCCAACGCCCCAGTGGGGTAGAACGAAGTACTACATGCCAAGCACTGCCTAACCGATGCACCTAGTCTCATTTCAGTGCACAGAGAAAAATCATCCGAGATATCTACTGCAGGTCACGTCATGCATGACATAGTATGGCTGCCAAAGTCAAGTCTTCCACCCCTTGCTGCCCAAGGTAGGTGCTACACTCGTTTTTGTACAGCTATAGAAACGGCCGATGCCCTGCGTTGTAGTAGAAGCAAACCAATGCGAAGCAATCCATTTGAGCTTCACAAAACTAGTACTCCAACATGTGCTAATAGCTAGCCTACTGCACCGTTTCTCTCGGGAGGAATTTCATATATACACACGCGATTAACACGTACAGTACAGTACAGACATCCTTCAACGACGGTCGATGATGGCCGGCGCTCAAGAGCAAGGGCTGAAGCTGCTGGTGCCGCGGAGCGGCGTGAGCATATACGCCATCCGCGTCCAGATGGCGCTTGCCATGAAGGGTCTGGCTTACGACTACCTCCCCGAGGACCCCGGGTGCAAGAGCGACCTCCTCCTCGCGTCCAACCCCGTGCACAAGACGCTGCCCGTCCTCATCCATGGCGGTAGGCCCGTCTGCGAGTCGCTCATCATCGTGGAGTACCTCGACGACGCATTCCCCGGCAACGGCGCCTCCATCCTCCCCGCCGACCCGTACCGCCGCGCCGTCGCTCGCTTCTGGGCCGCCTATGTCGACGACAAGGTTTGTTCCCTTCCCTCTCGTCTAGCTAGTTTGAGCTTGAAGAATTGAAGTTGCATCCCACGGGCGCCGTTTTGTTGCCGCAGATGTTCCCTTGGTGCATCGGCATTCTCAATACGGCGAAGCAGCAGGAGAGAGCCGACAAGGTGGAGGAGACCTTGGCGGCGTTCGGAGACATTATTGACCACTACAACCATCACCGTTGGAAGGCCCAAAGTTGCGGATATGGAAGAACTACCTGTCCAACTGATCTCATCGCTGGTCCCGATGCCGCACGCGCCATCGAAAACATAGAAGAAACTGGTGGAACCATTACTAAATTCCGTCGCCACCACTGTCAAAAGGGCTAATGTAATAGACACGTGTAGAAGAGAACTACCTACTGTTTCAAGAAGGGGAATCTATAGCCCCCACAAGTATATTGAGGCCTCCACAACACCCCCACTGGGGAAGCTGGTGAAGGTGGAGGAGGCCGGCGATCTACCAATGGAGGAGGGGTGACCTAAAATGAGTATTGGCGTAGCGTTATGGTGCTGCAACAGAGAATGTGTACAATGGCTGGTGATTGAGAACATAGCTTAAGGAGAGCTGCATTATTGAACTGAACATTGGGCACAATTTTGGGCTGGATTGTGTCAAGGTCACCAGGAATTGTTAACGAAAAAGGGTTTGCCCCTCGTTTTAGATTATAAAGCAACCACCGAATCACAAGTTCAACAAGACAAAAGAAAGGAAGAAACAAGCATAAACGGCAAAGAAACAAGATATGGAAGGAGCCAGTAACAAGCTTCGAATGCACCAAGCACAAGCGTGATCATCGATGCCCTCGGCGAACCGGAGCCAACACACGCCGCGACTAAGCCGAGATAGAGCCCGCTGCAGGAGGATTCTCACGCTCCGTCATCTCCCTTGATCCAGGCCATCCGGTCCGCCATCCATCTCTACCTCCGACAAGAGCCCCCTGCCCTCTAGTCCTGGATTGGAGGACACTACGCCGTCGACAGGCAGAGTCGCTCACCCCTGAGCTAGCATGACCAGGACCAACGGGTTGCCGTGGACGGGATGACAAGCACGACTACCGCACCAGCAGCCGCACAACCCAACATCGCCAACGCCAACTTCAACCGCAAGTGGCTGAGCATGGACACCACTAATGATATCCGGCAGCCACCACGCCAGGCGCACCCGCGCGGAGAGAGCACCTCCGAGCTCAACGCGCCGCCGACAGGCACCAAGCCCGCCACCGCTCCGCCAAGCCCTCGGCCAGCGCCACGCCGCCGCCCGCTGACCCCGACCCGCGTCGTCCCTAGCGAGCAGGGGAAGGAAGGCCCCTCCGCCGCCGAGGCTTACCGGGCTTCGCCCATCAGCACGAGCCAGCGGCGACGAGAGGGGAGTCGAGGAGGAGGGGGGCCTGCGACCAACGGCTAGGGTTTGCCCTCCGCATCGCTCACGGGAGCGACCAGGAGGGGAGGGGGGTCGATCACCAGGAATTGTTAGAATGTAAGTCCATAGCCTTACACGTTTGTTGTATATACAACCACCGGGTTAGTAATGCATAACTATGATCATTTGCACCCCAAGTTCTTCTCTAAGTTCAGCCATTGCTCATTTCTATGATACCTCCAAGAATTTAGATGTAAATCCCATCCATATTGCATGATTACCTCCAATAAGGAGAACAAGCAAGCTACAGATAGATGCATGGACCAAACATAACACTTAACTACAAGCTCAGGCACATGACATTTATTTTAGGATGTAAACCCCTGTTTCTTTTATCCAAATTGGAATTAACTACACAACAAGGTTTAACAGAAGCAACAATAGGTAGCGCAAGTTTCTGACTACTGGAGCACAAGATGGCAAACACATAATTTTACAAGTCTTCATCAATCTCGCGACACAGCGTCTACCCGTGGAGCGACATTCAGCTACATGGAGACAACCGCTCGGCACGATCTCATACCCAAGATGCATAGGATGTCGGACTGCGAGCAAGATGAGTGTTGATCTTCGCAAAACAAGGTTCAGGCACCCACTCCCCATCTTGCTCGCCATTTGCTGGGTATGAAAATACTCGGCCATTTTGATCCAACTGGTATACCTGTCCACCCCTCAGCCCTATCCTCTCTAGGTTCACCAACAGTCGTGGCTGGCCAATACGTTTATCTCTAAAGAAGAACGCCCACTTCAATAAGCCTCCATCTGCCACCCTCACGTACTTTGCAGGTTCAGTCGAAAAGTCGATGGAGAGTGCTTGCCTGTTACGACCAAGTAGGAGAAGCATGTCTTCACAAGCCACCAACTTTCCAGAAAGCTTGGATGGGTTTATATTATCGCTGCAAGCAACTCTTAGTACCTCAACATGAAACTGAGGTGCCAAATGCACGACGTACAATTTTTGACATATCCTCGCAATGACAGGCCTTTGAAGGCCACCATCTCATGGATCAAATGTGCCTGTAGAAAATTATAGTGCAACCAAGAGGGGCTCCCAACTCGCCAAGCATACAGGCAGTGCGGACCGCTGACAAACAGATATGAACCCGGCCATGCTTCTGGAGATATGAATGTTCTATAGCAGAGCTGAATAGATGGGCAAGGTGGAGCTGCAACCATAGTGCCACTAAGCACGTCCATAATGACATGGGATCTGCCGGAGGAGAAGATAGCATGACCATAAGAAAAAGGCAGCCCGGTGCATGTAGCTCCCGCTTGCGCAGGGTCGGGGAAGGGTCCGACCACTTTGGCTCTATAGCATGACCATAAGAACATTTTAAAAATTCCATTGTGTCCAAAATATTTGGGGGTCTCAACCAACGTAATGTAGTACTTGGATAGGCAAGATCAATGAGCTCCCATGTTTTTCTGTTGTTGGAGTCAGTTGGGCTTGTCTGGTCGGCACAGTTTCAGAAAATAACAGGTGGGAAGATCATGTCTAAGGCAGGCCTAATTGACATGAACGCGGAACGCCAACTGGGGCAGGTGGCGATGAATGCAAGAAGGTCGCGGGTTGAACCCAATAGGACCATGATGGAATACAATAGCCCATCTGGCATGTCAGCCCAACCTGGGGGTCCAAGCACGATGCGGAGCTTTGACATGGTGGTGTTGGAGATCGTGATCCGGTTGATGTTTTGCATAACGTCAACTTCAAATTCTGCATCAGAAATTATGAATTCAAGGAAGCCGTTACGGCAATTGACTTGAGTTAAATATATTATAAATTGTGATCAGTATTTTCACTCACCTAATACTAGTACATGTATTGATAATTACAGCAACATATTTAAAATGTATGTAGAAACTATAAACATAATACACACTAGAGTAAATACTAAACTATTGACACCCAAATATGAATGTGCCTTGGAAAAAATGATGATAAATTTCACCGACATTTGATAGAGAGAAAAGGCAAGTGTTGCATCTTTCTTGCCACAGAACAAGCATTAAGGAAATATTGAAATGTTGAGATTTTTAACACTGGTTGCAGTAAAACTGCAACTTGAAGATCAACTACTTTCTACCTGGATTTCCCCTAAAATAACAAAAAGGAAAAACAGATAAGCGCTTCATCCTACGTTCTCCGACGCGACACAAAGGTGGAGGCGGCGGCTACCTTCTCCTACCGTAAGATGTGGCAGTTGGACAGAGCTGCCGTGCTCCTTAGTCACGATGTCGACTCCAGATCTGGATGGAACTGGGTGTCCTTTGCTCTTTAGGGCTAAGGCGTCCTGGCAGCACCCTAGTCTTTTGTTCGCCTTAGGCAAGGCTTGATTGCTTTACGCAGCCTTAAAAACCTTGGGCTCTAGATATAGAGGGAACTGAGCACCCTGGCCTTGCGGCAATTCACGATCTGGATGGGACCATGCCTACTGGTCCGCGTAGTTGCCTGAACGCTATCGTCACAATTATCATCCACCTGTCAGCCGTGCGTGGTTTTGCTCGGACAGCACAGATGAGCGGGTTTGTCTGTGTGTGGTTTATTAAAGTATGAAGGTAAGCTTTGTCAAACTTGTCGAAGTTGTACTGACTTTTGTTGCTTTCAGCAACTTTACATTGCACATCTGAGGTGAACAAAGTTTAGAACTAAGAAATGTGATTGACCTTAAACGAGCCATGTTAGGAAAGAGCAAGGTTGATCAATGTCCTAGAAATTTTGGAAACAACCATCTGGGTTTGTTTTGCATGCCTATTTTTAATAGCTTCATTTTAAGAGATGAATAATTGTTCTGCGAACAGAAGTTTCCACAACCAGAACAGAGGAAGAAAAAGGTCATGATAGAAATAAGCACTTTTGGTGAAAGAAAAGAATATCTGTAACCACTTAAGTAAGAAAAACCATAGCACGTAGAACACATGGGAATTGATGTAAACATCATGGTTACACTACTATCTCCCACATCACGAGTTGAGTGAGAGATTATTACCTCGCCAGCAGAAGGAACATAATTTATAAAGCAGCTGGGATGATGGATTACTTCCGTCCTCTCCACAAGAAAAATGCCAGGCTGCTGCAGCAGCAGTCAACTCATACACCGAACCGTATTGTCAAATGCCAGCCTCTCCTGAAACAAAGAAGAATAGCATCAGGAATACCATATCATTTTTATACTGATAAAGAGGTGTGGACAAGACTTGGCATATTACTATCTAGCCATTTATTTTCCGTCGAGATTGATGCGATATATGGATCTAACAAATGAAAATAATTATCAGCAACACTACCTAGCCGTTACATCTCTACAAGTTTACCGACTTTACCAAATCTAGGGGTAATAATACTGAAAAAAAATGTGCCAGATAGCTAACTCAAATGGATCGGAGTTGAGATTACTAGTTACTAACTAAACAGCTAGGACAGCAATAAGAAGCAGCATAAGATCAGCAATGAACAAACAAAATCTGACTTTGCTCACTAGCAAAATAGGTTGTGCACAGTGGCGGAGCTACATGCAATGCTGAGGGGGCCATTGCACCCCAGCTGTAGCATATTTTCTGAAGGAAAAAAATTAAAAGCCTTAAAATAAAAAGATTGTTCTCATTTGGCCCCCCAAAGGTGCATATTTTTCCTTTGGCCCCCCTTTGAATCTCCGCTAGCTCCGCCATAGTGGCGGAGCTACATGCAATGCTGAGGGGGCCATTGCCCCCCAGCTGTAGCATATTTTCTGAAGGAAAAAAAATTAAAAGCCTTAAAATAAAAAGATTGTTCTCATTTGGCCCCCCCAAAGGTGCATATTTTTCCTTTGCCCCCCCCCCCCTTTGAATCTCCCCTAGCTCCGCCACTTGTTGTGCACCTGAACATTACAGAACAAACTAAAGTCCAGAACACAAGCAGAAGCATATGCCATTGCCACCAATAGATCAGGTCATGCTGTAATCTATTTGCTGCGGAATTTGAAAAAATTTCAGTCCAGAACCAAAATCATCACCTACAACAGCTTGTGAATCCTAGGGTTCTTGCGCTTCAGCGGAGAGGGGATGAGAGAATGGGAAGCATTCGGCTGAATCAGAGAGGGTGGCAAGCACAGATACCTGACGACAGGAAGAGGGAGAGACGCCGATGATGGCGACAGCGTCGACGCAGCGGCGGCGACACGGCGACGCTCCGGCGCCCGACGACTCCGCCGCAATCTCTGTTTAGGAGCAGGGCAGCAGGTGTCGGCAAGTTTTTTTAGAGGGTTTGGCCAAAATTTATTCATCGAAGTCCACAGAGGGTGGGATACAAGTTGTGTCATGGGGCTGGCCCAGCCACACATGACGACCCGAGGCAAGATTAAGGGAAAACCTAGCTAATCTATGTGCCTCATAGTTGTTGGCACGACCTTCAAAAATAAATTTACAAGAAAAAGATAGAGCTCTAGTTCTGACTTCGCTGGTAATAACTGCATAATTGCACAAAGTACCCTGGCTGATGTCCTGGATCACTTGCTTGGAGTCGCTGGCTACTACAAATTGATTAACTTGGAGATCTTCAGCTAGACAAAGTGCCTCACGGCATGCAATCATCTCCCTTGTCGCCGGATCGTCCACTCCAGAAATCACAATAGCTGAACTACCCAGATAGTTTCCTTCATTATCACGGCACACCGCGGCTGCCGATCCTCATCTACCCTTCCTGATTCCAGCATCAACGTTGAACTTTACATGTTGAGGGGGTGGGGCTCATGGTCGCCTCGCTGCACTTCTTGCTGGAGGTGGCTGAGCCGCTGCATGTTGGACAGGCTGGCTCTCCCCTAGCAAAGCTAGCTCTTCGAAGAATCTGTTAATGAACGAGACGATGGCATGTGGGCTCTGAAAAATTCCTTCGTGGATAGCCTTCCGTCGCGATGTCCATATCGCCCATAAAGTTACTGCCATTTTGATTAACATCTCATGCGGCAGAGCTTCTACTTGCGTGAACAGCCAGTTTTTGGCCGAAGGTTCAATGTTCGCAACAAGGTTCATCACCATATCCTCATCAACCAGTGCCCAAGTGCAACGTGAGGAGGTACATTCAAGTAAGGAGTGGCGCCATGAATCTGCACCTCCGCAAAAGCCACACGAGCTGTCGTTAGTCATATGGCGGTGATAGCGTACATCCTCGGTCGGCAGGGACTGCTTGGCTAGCCTCCAAAGGAACATGCGGATTTTGCTGGGAACCCGCGTTCGCCATAAGGATTTCCACGTTCCCTCAGCTCTACTGCCTGACGAGCTAGCCGTCCCATACAACCAAGCTTCTCTTCTGTTCCTCGTCGAGACAAGCATATTGTACGCAGATTTAACCGAGAAAACTCCATTCCTCTCTTAGTTCCAGCTCCAGAAATCATCAACATTGCGCGTACACAAAGGGATACCCAAGATGACCGGAACATCTAGGGGTAAGAAGGTTTCCCTCACGCGCTCCACATTCCATGTGACACTCATTGGGTTCAGCAACTCAGCCACAACAGTTGGCCGGTTTGGTGTCAGACAGCCATACGGGCTCATCATCTCGTTTCTCGGTAACCAGTTCTCATGCCATATATGAGTTGTGAGGCCATTGCCTATTATTTTGATAATGCCTTGCTGCAAAATGTCGCGCCCATCTACAATGGCTCTCCATATTTGACTAGGGTGATTTCCAAGGTTGGCATTGAGGATATCTGTGTTTGGGAAATAAATGCTTTTCAAAAGCCGAGCACTCAAAGTGTTGGGATTCTGGAGAAAGCGCCAAGCTTGTCGAGCAAGCATGGCCAAGTTAAAAATCTCAAAGTCCTTGAATCCAAGTCCTCCCATGCTCTTTGGCTGTGTCATAGATTTCCATGAAACCCAATGTGGTTTGCGTTGCCCTTGTTTACTTCCCCACCAAAATTTCCTAATCAGCATGTTTAGGTGTTCTGCAGAGCCCCCTCGGTAGTCTGAAGCAAGACATTGAGTAGACCGGAACCGCCTGGGCAACCGCTTTGACAAGGACTTCCTTTCCCGCAGTGGACATGGTGCTGGCTATTCAACCTTGTATCTTGCTCCAAAGGCGATCTTTAAGATACTCAAAATCTCCATTTTTCGAGCTCCAAATATCAGACGGCATGCCCAAATACTTCTCGTTGAGAGTTTCATTCGGGATATTCAGAATGCCTTTAATATCATTGCGAATGTTATCAGGGACACCTTTACTAAAAGATGGATGACTTTCCATAATTGATTCTCTGACCTGAAGATTGACAATAAACGTCCAACACCTGGCTCACCTCGTTAGGACCCATACTATTTGCCTTAAAGAACAGCAGGCTGTCATCTGCTAATAAGAGATGGTTCACCTGTGGCGCGATGGGTGCCACCTGTAGACCACTCATGTGTGATGACTCACTTTTTGATTTTAACAGGCACGAAAGGCCCTCTGCTGCCAACAAGAACAAGTAAGGTGATATCGGGTCCCCTTGTCGGATCCCTCTGGAGGGTGTGAATTCCTCAAGTTTGCGTCCATTAAATAAGACCGAGAATTTGACTGAACTTACCAAGCCCATCACAATACCAACCCATCTCTCTGAGAAGCCAAGCTTCAACATAATACCTCGAAGATACCAGGGGCGGAGCCAGGATTTAGGTATAGGGGGGGCCAAGGTAACTTACAAAATAAAACTGTGTGGTGCAAAAAAAATAGTACCGAGTACAATACTAAATAATGTGGGACGTCAAGAAAATTAAAACATAGCTGTATTTAGTTTTAAAATTTCCCCTAAAAGTGCCAGTAAGATGATTTTATTTCATAATTTCATGAGAAGATAACCTAGTTGCTAAGTTTCAATATCAATGTAGGTTATCATATAATTTCGAAGCAAGTCATCTTCCATCGGATTGGGGACTGGTAATTTGCACGTTTGCCTCTCAATATGTCCAGAATTCGAAACAACATACTCTAAAAAAGGAACTTGAAACAACATGCTTAAAAATTGAATTAATCTTTATGGTGTTTGGCGACGATTTTCCCTTCTCACACGCGTCATAAATCGAACAGTTGAAAGAAATTACAAATAAATTAGCATCGTAGAGACGTAGACCACTCAATTTTAACAAATAGTACAAGTAGAATTAACCCTAGATCGGCTGTACAATTCGACACATATAAGATGAGAGCTGAGAGGGATTAACTGGGAGTACTTAATGGTGCTAACCTTGAGAATTAGCAGCTAGAGTAGTTTCCATGATTCGCCGTGCAGTGTTGTCACCTGATTCGATCAAACTTTGCGAGCAGTGAGGGCATAAGCTAGCGGCCGCCGGCTGCGCTAATCGCTCAGATCGCACGTTAATCACGCCAGGAGCCTTTTTAGGTTTTTTTTTTGAGAATTAGGAGCCTTTTTAGGTAACCGCAAGGACTAGTACTAGGAGCGGGCGAGGCTATGACCCTGACTGGGCTTTCTTATGGGCCTTTTCTTTCGAGATTTTATACTCTCCGTTTCAGTTAGGGGGGGGCCTAATACGTGTATTCACCAAATCTACTGTTACACCACTGAATATCAAGGGTGAAGAGAGGCTACTGTTACCGGTGAAATATGAAAAGATTGCTTTCTTTTGTGAAGTCTGCGGTGTTATGGGCCACATCCTTGAAGAGTGTGGTAATGGTATCCACAATCCTGATGAGATTGAATATGGTGAATGGATGTTAGCCAAGAGAAGGAGTCTCCCCTCAACCCAGTTTAATCAGACTGGTCGAGGCAACTTCAGCTATACTAGTGGCAACAGGGGTGCACCTGGACGCCGAGGCAGAGGCCGTGGTGGACGCGGCAACGCTGATGGAGGCCGGGGTAACGGCGATGGAGCCAAGAAGCGATCATCACAGGAAGCGGGCTTGCAAGAGGACGTGGACCTGAATGACACAGCGGAAAGCCCACTCAAGACAGACGCCGTGGAGAAGGATGCCGATCAGACCGAACCTTCTGCTAAGAAGAAGCTTGACCTTTCTGATGATGCTCTTGGGGTTTCAGTCGAGAAAACTGCAGAACATCACGCCCAGACTCCTGCTGAACATGTTCAGCCGAAGGAGATAATACTTGTTCCACCCCCTCCCCCAGGATACCAGAACCCACGTGATAGGAAGAAGCCAAAGAAGGGGTCGTCACCCAACAAATCGACGAACAAAATGAGCGAACAGGCGGGCTCCTTGGAGGAGCGCCGCCGCGCTCAATGAATATTATCTGCTGGAACTGTCGCGGGGCGGGCAAACCCGCGACAGTTCGCGAGCTTCGCGATATAGCGAGGCAATTTGCCCCGGCCGTACTATGTATTGTTGAAACACAAATATCCAAAGTACGTGTCGAGAGTATGGCGAGCACTTTAGGTTACGATCACTGTTATGCAGTTGGTAGTTCGGGTCGCAGCGGCGGCCTAGGAGTTTTCTGGAATGATGGAATAAATATCAGTGTTTTTGGTTATTCTCAGTACCATATAGACGCCACTGTGTCGATTCCAAATAGAGAAGACTGGCGCCTTACATGTATATACGGTGAAGCTAATGTCAGCGAGCGGTATAGGACTTGGGATCTCCTTAAGTCCCACGTTACGGCCAGCACCCTTCCATGGCTTTGTATCGGGGATTATAATGAAGTCCTTCATCCTAGCGAGCACGTGGGTGCTAGCCAGAGGAGAAGCGCACAAATGGCGGGATTCCGAGACGCAACAGATGTCGCCGGACTTATTGATCTTGGCTACGTCGGCAAACCTTGGACTTTTGAGAAGAAGACGGCAGGGGGTGGCTTCTGCCGTGTACGGCTGGACCGTGCCCTTGCTAACAATGACTGGCAGGTACTCTTCCCCTCGGCGACTCTAGTGCATGAAACGAGCGCCTCTTCGGATCACTGCCCAATCCGCCTACAGCTTGAACCAAATGATGAGAGGGGCCCGCCAAGGAAAATGTTCAGGTACGAACTGCACTGGGAGAAACACGACGAGTTCCGTGATGCTCTGATTTTGCAATGGTCCAGCCTCTCTGGTGCACAAACTGTTCAAGCCCTGAGTAAAAAGTTGTTTGAACTCTCAGGCAAGCTTACACAATGGAGTGGTGCAAAGATAGGCAACGTCTGCCGAGAGATCAAAAAACTGAAACGTGATTTGGAAGTCTTACAGAATGAACCTGATCGCTCTGGGCCCTCACATGCAGAGACAAAAATAGTGGATCGCTTGGTGGAGCTATACCATATGGAGGAGATCTTACACAGGCAGCGATCCAGGGTGGACTGGCTTAGAGACGGGGACAAGAACACTAAGTTCTTCCAACGCAGGGCCAATATGCGTAGGAGGAAAAATACTATCAAGACTTTAGCCCGAGCTGATGGCTCTTTAACACAGGATCCGCAGGAGATGATTAATATGATCAATACGTTCTACTCAAATCTGTTCTCTGCGGAAGGAACATCAGGTATGAATGAAGTACTGGATGTGGTTCCGGCCAAGGTGACGCAAGAGATGAATGACATGTTAATTGCACCATACACTCCTGAAGAGATCAAAACGGCGCTTTTCCAAATGTTTCCAACAAAAGCACCCGGCCCAGATGGCTTCCCTGCCCACTTCTTTCAACGACACTGGGATATTTGCGGTGTGGAGGTAACGAATATTATTTTGCGCATTTTGAGAGGAGAGGAAAGCCCAGAGGTTATTAATGAAACTATTTTAGTCCTGATTCCCAAGGTAAAAGATCCCACCCAGCTCTCTCAATTCCGTCCTATCAGTCTGTGCAATGTGCTATATAAAATCGCGTCGAAGGTGCTTTCTAACCGTCTGAAACAGATTCTACCTGATATCATCTCTGAGGAGCAATCCGCCTTTGTGCCTGGCAGACTGATCACGGATAACATAATAACTGCCTATGAGTGCCTCCATTTCATGAAGAGGAACAAGGCAAAGAAAAACAGATTTTGTGCGGTCAAGTTGGACATGATGAAAGCTTATGACCGCGTGGAGTGGGATTATCTACGAGCCATCATGATCAAGTTGGGATTTGCACCAGCTTGGGTATCTCTTGTCATGGGGATGGTTACTTCGGTAAAATTTTCAGTTATGTTTAATGGTGGCAAACTCGAAGAGTTCAAGCCAACCAGAGGGATTCGACAGGGAGACCCCATTTCTCCATACTTGTTCTTGCTAGCAGCGGAGGGCCTTTCGTGCCTCCTAAAAAACAAAAATGAATCATCGCACCTCAGTGGAATCAAAGTGGCCTCGTCGGCACCGCCGGTAAACCACTTGCTCTTCGCAGATGATAGCCTGCTGTTTGTCAAGGCCAATACAGATGGAGCTAATGAGCTGTCAAACCTATTGAATTGCTATTGCAATGCCTCAGGTCAGAAGGTAAACTTAACCAAATCCTCTGTCTTTTTCAGTAAGGGTTGCCCTAATGCACTCAAGGAAGATGTTAAGGCTGCTTTGAATGTACCCAATGAATCTTTATCTGAACGGTATCTGGGAATGCCATCTGACGTGGGTAATAGTAAAAATGGTGCTTTTAAATTCCTCAAGGATAGAGTCTGGAATAAGGTTAAAGGCTGGATGGCAAAAATTCTGTCAGTTGGAGGAAGGATGTTCTCATTAAGTCCATTGCCCAAGCAGTGCCGGTCTACTCCATGTCATGCTTCAAGTTACCTCGTGGACTATGTGAGCATATTAACTCACTTATTCGCAAGTTCTGGTGGGGAAGCAAAGAAGGGGAAAGGAAACCTAGTTGGGTGTCTTGGAGTGTCATGACAAGACCTAAATACAGTGGCGGGCTGGGTTTTCGTGATATTGAGCTTTTCAATCTTGCCCTTCTAGCTCGTCAGGCTTGGAGGATCCTCACGGACCCCCACTCTTTAAGCGCCAGAATTTTGAAATCCAAATATTTTCCCTCTAGTGACTTCCTTGAAGCTGAGCTTGGGAGTGTTCCGTCCCAAATTTGGCGTGCCATTCTTGAGGGACGTGACACGATGACACAAGGGATGATCAGAAGAGTGGGAGATGGCGCATCCACATTTATATGGCGACACAATTGGCTACCCAGAGAACACAACATGAGGCCTATTGTAAGTTTAGCTACGAATCCCCCACAGCTAGTTTCCGAGCTTATAACACCACATGCAGAATGGGATCTTCAGAAACTATCGGAGGTCTTCTTACCCACTGATGTTGCAGCCATCCGGTCTATTCCTCTGTGCACGATGCGGATCCATGACTTTTGGTCCTGGACTCACGAACGGAATGGCTTGTTCTCTGTCCGTAGTGCTTACCGTATGTTGGTAGATACAAAACTGCGGCGAGAAGCGTGGCTGGAAGGCCAGCCAGACTCATCAAATAGTCAAGGGGAGAAGAAGGCGTGGACTAAACTGTGGAAAGTTGAGGGTCCCTCAAAGATAAAAATTTTCTTGTGGAGACTGGCGCAACAGTCTCTTCCAACGGCTGACTTGAGGCACCATCGCAATATGTCGGTAACAAAATCTTGTGAGCTATGCGGAGCAGATGATTCATGGCAACATTCTCTAATCCATTGCAACATGGCGCGATGCGTGTGGGCTTTGGAAGACCCTGAACTTGTTGAAGTCGTGGAAAACAATCTTGAGCCGAATCTGAAGAGGTGGGTTTTTGCCTTGTTGGATAGCTTACCTCATGGAGATTTCACTAGAGTGCTAGTTACCCTATGGGCGATTTGGCACAGCAGCAATCAAAGGCCATTCACGAACAAATTTCCAGTCCCCACATGCTACGAACCATTTCATCAACACGTATTCGTGAGCTTGATGAGTCGAGTAAAAAAAACCGGCGGTTCTTCTACGGCCAGCACGCACTTGAGGCGACGATGGATCCCGCCGGTTGCGAGGCTGCTGCAAAATTCGTGTTGATGGGGCTACTTGGCGTACATCAAATGATGGGTCTATAAGTGCCGTTTGCAGGGATGACATGGGCAAGTATCTTGGTGCATCAGCGATAAGATACACAGGTATTAACGATCGGCGACACTCGAAGCCTTGGCGTCTTGACTCTCTCCCTTGCCCTCGACCTCTCACTATCTCATGTGTTGGTAGCCTCAGATTGCAAGGAGGTTGTCGAGGACATACACAAGGGCACGGGCGGCCGTTACGCGAGCATTGTTAGAGAGATCATCTCCCGAGGTTCGCAGTTTTCAGCATGCTCCTTCATCTTCGAAGGGCGCGAGACAAACTTTGAGGCGCACAGCCTCGCCAAACACACTTTAGGACTCTCTCCGGGACGCCAACTCTGGCTACTTAATCCCCCGGATTTATCTTGTATTCCTATGTATTTGGATATTGATCAATAAATGAGAGTGTGTTTGGACTCAAAAAAAAAACCAAATCTAATTGCTAATTACTCCTACCTGTCAAAGAGTTCGTCGATCCTTGGGGGGCCTGGCCCCTCCTCGTCCCCCCTTGGCTCCGCCCCTAGAAGATACTCCCACTCCACCCTGTCATATGTCTTCATCATATCAAGTTTCAATGCACAAGATTGGTGTTTCTTTGCCTTGTTTCTTTTCATGAAGTGCAAACACTCGTAAGCTGTAATAATGTTGTCAGAGATGAGCCTACCCGGAACAAAGACGGATTGCTCCTCGGAGATGATATCTGGGAGTACTTGCTTCAAACGGTTGGCAATCACTTTTGAGGCTATTTTGTAAAGTACATTGCACAAGCTAATGGGTCGGAATTGTGAAAGTAGGGTAGGATTTTTTTACCTTCGGAATTAAAACCAGCATAGTTTCATTAATGCATGCGGCTGACTCAGTCCCTTCCACTATTTGCAGTACCACTCTGGTGATGTCATCCCTGCATACATCCCACTGGCGTTGGAAAAAATGTGCAGGGAACCCGTCCGGACCCGGTGCTTTGGTGGGAAACATTTGGAACAAAGCCACCTTCACCTCATCCTGACTATAAGGTGAGTTCAGAAGCTCGTTCATCGCCGGCGTCACCTTGCACGGAACAGTGTCCAAGACCCTATTCATGTCATGCACGCCTTCGGAAGTGTACAGATTTTTATAGAATGTTGTAGCCATCGTCTCCATCTCCTCTCTGACTTCCGTGGTTTGGCCATTCTCCTTCAGCAAGAATTTTATTTGATTTTTCCTGCGTCGTCGACTAGCGCGAAGATGGAAAAAATACGTATTTTTGTCCCTGTGCTTAAGACTAGCCACAATGCATAGTAACATACACAAATCCCTAGACTATGTTACTACCTTCATAGTGGGTAGTAACATAAGTGTGGTAACATGCAAAGCTTCATTTATTAGGTTATAGACTCATATTGCATTGGGACATGTGATGTTACAGTAATTAGCTAAGTTACTGTAACTACCTCCCTCCTCATTAACTCGTTGCCACTTAAGCAAAGTTGCTCAGTTGGACTCGATTTTACTACTGAAGTTACTCCCACTGTGGCTAGTCTAAGCCACTCGATGCGAGTGCGTTGTCTCCAGAGAATTTCTTCACGATGATACAGTTCCACCAAACGATCCGTGGCTTTGATTTCTGCATGGGAAGGTCCCATTCGACCTGGGATCTGGCGCCATAACTGTAGCTGGCTTTTTAATTGGCTGATCTCCATTCTCAGATTCCCAAAATGCTCCCGGTCCCACTGGGTCAAATCAGCCCCCAAGCTTTTTAATTTGTCTGCTACATGCGAGACCGTGTCCCCCTGCGCATTATTCCATCTTGCCTCCACGAACCCATCCAGAGCTGGGTCCCGCTCCCATGCAAGCTCATATTTAAATTGCTTTGGGCCCCTCTTACATGCGCGTACACCACTGATGTTGAGAAGCAATGGAACATGATCGCTTGTGGCAGCTGTTTTGTGCTCGAGGACCGCTTCAGGATAGGCCAGTATAAATTCTGCATTTGCGACACATCTATCCAGTCGGACCCTCATGTAAGTTCCTCCAGCGACCTTCTTCACAAAGGTCCAGTTTAAGCCATTATAGCCAATATCCGATAGACCACAAATATCTAGCGCATCTCGAAAGGCGTCCATCTGCGCCTGGCTGCGATTGTTCACGCCATCGTGCTCATGTGCTTGAAGAACTTCATTAAAATCGCCGATGACTGCCCAAGGGACACTGCCCGTCCCCACTATTCCTTTGAGCATGTTCCAGGTCTTATATCTCTCAGATACCTGGGCTTCTCCATAAACAAAGGTGAACCTCACTCGTGATTCCATTAAACCGTCAACCTGAACATCTATATGATACTCAGAGTAGCCAACAATATCAACGTTTATTGCATCATTCCAAAATATTCCAAGGCCTCCACTCCTTCCACTACTGCTAACAGCAAAACTTCTATCAAAATCTAAAGTGCTAGATAAATTTTCAACACGAGTACCCTCTATTTGAGTTTCCAAAATGCATAAGATAAAGGGGGCATACTGCTTCGACATATCCCGAAGCTCTTTGATTGTCGCGTGGTTGCCAGCCCCGCGACACTTCCACACAAGGAGACTCATTGCGCTAGGCGCGACCCACCTGGGGGGTCCGCCAAACGCGCATCAATAGGTTTGTTGACTGTAGAACTCTTCTCATTTGCTTTGTCCGCAGCAGATGGTGTGGGCTTGTTTCTTTTCAGATCCTGCTTCGCGGAAGGGCTTTGTGGAATCGCTGGGGCCGTGAGCAGGAGAGTTTGGTCGGCCTCATGCGTGGATGCAGAAGTATTCATCAGGGTCTTCGCGTCAGCTGCCCCTCGCTTCCTGTTGTTTTCCTTTTCCTGCATTATGATATCTTCAGTTTTGTCAGACTCGTCAAAGCCGTGCTTTTCCGTTGGGGCACCTCTTCCCTGACCTCTGCCAGCACGCCCCCTGCCTCTTCCTCCTCCTGATCCTCTTCCTTCTCCTGGCCCTCTACCTGCACCTCTGAACCAAGTAGCTTTTAGGTCCTTGAAAACTAGGGCTTTTGGCTGATGAACCCCATCCCCACACTCCTTGAACAAGTGACCGAGGTGGCCACAAACAACACACCAGTCCGGAAGCCTTTCAAATTTCACCCTGAAGATCTCACGGACAACCTCTTGCTTCCTTTTGACCACAAGTGACACAACATTCTTGAGGGGCTTGGTGACATCAATTCTAACCCGCACCCTATAGAAGTTTCCTTCAAAGTCCGGAGATTTTGGCTCTGCATATATGAACTCACCCACCGTAGCCGCTAAAGCCTTTATTTTTGGGAAATACCCGTCTGGCAAGTCATGAATCTGCATCCATATCTCTATCGTATTGAGAGCTATAGAGGAAGGCCGGGTGAAACCATCATAATGCGCAAGCACGACAGCTTTCCCCTTGTGCTCCCAAGGCCCCTCCTGCATTACTCGCTCCCAGTCCCCAAGGCACGAGAACTGCGTTATGTACAGATTCCCTTCGAGGGGTCGGATCTTCACCTCTTGCGCCAAATCCCAAGCAATTCTCATATTCCTATAGAACTAGTACTGGCTGTAGGCCTTGTTCGTGTGCACCCGTGCTAGAGCCATCCATCGTGTTGCTTCCTCCGGTAGTTCATCCTCCTCGACCACCACATCTTGAAGATTCTCTTCATTGAGTCCCAATTCTTCCATCATCGCCTCCAGATCGGAAGTGGCAGAACCCGATCCCGAAGCGCCGTCATCCATTGTCTCTTGCCCGAGAGAGAGTTTCCGCGGGCGGGGATTCCCTACCTTCCCCAGTCCCCCTTGCCGGCCAGGGTCACCCCGGCACCTGATCGGGGGGAAGGGGAGAGGGGACGTGAAGTCTCTACGGTGGTGGACTCGCCGCCGCCGAGAGGAATAACTCAAACCCTAACGAGAAGGGAGTTAGTAGAACCTATACGTGTGATCTGCTTTCCTTAGCAGGTGTCGGCAAGTGGGGATGAGGTGAACCCGACAACTTGAGCTGGGCTTGGGCCTCATCGGCGCTACCAAGTTATAACAAGCCCGCACCGTTTTAGTGTGTCTGCTGGTTTTTCGTTTTTCGTCTTTCCTTCTTTCCTACTATAGTTTTCTGCTGCTTTTGTTTTCATTTTTGTTCTATTTTGGATTTCTTCTGGATATTTTTTAGTTTCGTCTCACTTTTTATTTTTACTTTTTTGTTTTAATATATTTGCTGCCTAAATTAATACTCCCTCCGTTCCTAAATGTAAGTCTTTGTAGAGATTCCATTATGAACCACATACGGATGTATATAGATGCATATTTAGTGTAGATTCATTCATTTTCCTCCGTATGTAGTCCACCTAGTGGAATCTCTACAAAAACTTATATTTAGGAACGGAGGAAGTATTGTTCATGCAATGTGTTGCTCTTTTGTATGTGAAAAAGATCTAGAAATATTATAGAAGTTTAACAGAAGTATACAGTGTCCTCAACATAATAAAATTTACATTTAGGTGCCTAAACCATGGAACGACCACTAGCGTCACAAGCCGTCGAGGCGCCGCTGTCGTCGAGGAGCCGTGCCTCTCGGAAAAGGAAAAGAGCACGCTTTTTTCTTCTTCCGTGAGAGGCACGGTTTTGCTTCCGCGCGAGGCATGGTTGTGCTTCCGCGAGAGGCATGGTCGTGTCTATCAGAAATTAAAAAAACATGTTTCTATTTTTTTCCTTCCGCGAGAGACACGGTTTTGCTTCTGCGCGAGGCATGGTTGTGCTTTCGCGAGAGCACGGCCGTGCCTCTCGGATTTTTTTTTAAAAAAAAACATGTTTTCTATTTTTTTTTCTTTCGCAAAAGACACGGTTTTGCTTTCACGATAGACACGGTTATGCTATCGCGAGAGGCACGGTCGTGCCTCTCGGAAATAGAAAAAACACATTTTTTATTTATTCCCTTCGACGTGAGGCACGGTTTTGCTTCCGCGAGAGACACGGTTGTGCCTCTCGGAAACAGAAAAAAATGGATTTTCTATTTTTTTCCCTTCTGCGAGATGCACGGTCTTGCTTCAGTGAGAGGTGGAGTTGTGCTTTCGCGAGATGGAAGGCCGTGCCTCTTTAGGAAAGGAAAATAAACGTGCTCCTGGTTCGGTTTTTCCATCCGGTTTATTTTTCTGATTTTTTTCGTGAAGAAATGTTTTTAAAAATCTATCAACATGTGATCTAATTTTTAAGATCTCGACGAGAAGAATCCAACAGTAAAACCGATTCAAGATTTGGACGCACGGTTTAAGAGATGAAACATTTTAAATAAATAGATATAGAAAAAAGTGAAAACTGTCAGGTTGCAAAAAGTGGCGCGCCACTTGTTGCATCCTTAGGAGGTGGGAGTGATTTTTTGAAAGAAGGGCCTTTTAATTAGTGATTTCGGGGCTGCCCATGCAGGTTTACGCGAGACATCCGACTCGCTTAATGCGATAAATAGTCGTTGCGTCCGTCGTTGGGCCTTGTATTGTGTGCGCGCGCGAAGCGGGCCATCTTTAGCTGGGCTTTATCAGCACGCCGGCTCGGTTCACACTACGCTACAAAGGGTGGGGCGTGGACTGGAGAGTGAGATCCGCCGGAGAAGCAGAGGAGGCGGCGGCGGCAGCAACCAGCCACCGCGTCTCCGTCGCCGGCCGCCATCGCCAACTCCGCAAGGTCTGCTCTCTCGCTCTCTCCACCCGGCTCCCGTCCCTCTCCTCCCTCTGTCACGCGCACCAACACGCATTTGAACCCTAGTTTTCATAAGAGCAAAGAACTGGCTGTTACTTCTCATAAGAGCAAAGAACGCGTCTCTGGATGTTGTTTTGGTAGGGCGTCGTTGCAACCCGAGGCGATTTGACTTTTTTGCCGGGGGGGCGGAGTGCATCGACTATTGATGTAGTGGTTTCTCGATCATGAATAAATTTGTATGGCTCGGACATTGGTACATAATCGGTTCCGATTTGGTTTTGGTGGAGATGGAAGCAAGAAATTTCAAAACATAATTAGAGTTTTCGACTGTCGCCCATCGATCAGCAGCCGAAATGCAAAGGGGTATGGCCGATGGGCATTCCCAGTATAACGCCATGTCCTGTTGCGACACCACTAGATTAACTAGGACGAGCCAGATCAGGGATAGAAGCTGAATCATTTAAGGCTCTTACAGTAAGGGGTACGCAGCAGTAAGAAATACTAGAAGCCTCCTTGCTTGCCTAATTTCAGTTGCTGTTGCTCTGATGTATATAAATAGAATTTTGATTGTCATCAATCGGCAGCCGAAATGCGTAAGGGGTACGGCCAATGGGCATTCTCAATGAACTCCATGTATTGTTGCAACTTGCAACACCACTAATTAGGCAGCTGAATCAGGGAAAAGGGTAGGGCGCACTCAAGGATGCAATGAAAAGCCATGTCTCCTTGCCTGCCTAATTTCAGTTGCTCTCATGTATTTGACCATCTGGTGACAAGCATGAGGACTTGAGCTTGCTTGTATGAAAAATAACTATTGATGTCAGCCATCAACCGGGCACCAAATTAGCTTACTCACATAAATTGGGATGGGATGGGATGGAGTTTTGCCCTCCAATACCCTCTGCCACCATTTGTCGCTTCCTCAAAAAGATTTAACTGCATGGAGGTATTTGACTAAACGGATGCGCTAAAACTCAGTCGACTGAGTTTTAGCGAAGTCTCAGTCGACTCGTTATCGTCAGGTTTGGTTTGTCTTCCGTACGTATATGTACGCTCAAGTTGCTGCACCCGTAGTGCCGTTTCTACATGGGCCTTGTTCTTGTTTTTCTTCACTCTGGGCCTTAGGTACGTGTTGGTCTCTACTTTTTTTTTCTTGTCTAGAACTGTTAAAACCTGTGTTCGGCTTGTGTTTTTTTTTTTCATTTCTGTTTCATATGGCGTGAGCTGTTTTTTATTGCTAAAAAATTCTGATTATCAGTTTCACATTTTTCTTATTTCTTTTCTATTTACTTGTGTGTTCTATTTTTTTTGCCTTTTATCTTTTTAAACCTTTTTTCCCCTTTCTAACACTGGGATTCTTGCTAGCTTTTTTTTTTTTTGGATTTGCTAATTCTCAGGTGAATTAGAATTTGTCAAGTCTCAGTTGATTCGGTAGCCATAAGATCTTGACGCAAAGATTCATGCAATGTATCATTTTTCCTCTTTCTTGAAGTTGGCGCACGATCGTGCCGTACGCAATGGATGGTAGTTCTTTTTCTATGGGCGAATGATCAATACGCCAGGCCTCTCTCGTGGCCTATGCTCTTTTGTCCTACTTTTCTATTGTGGCACTGTTTAGTTGTGAGCGATGTACATGGGCATTTTGCTATAGTACGACCGGCCAGTTTTTACTGAAGCATTTGAAATTGGTATTCTTTTTGTATTCCTTTTGTTTTTCTTGTCTGACGTTTTTATTTATATTTTAATGTTTTTCCTGGTTTTTAGTTTCTGCCTTTTGTTTTATTTTTTCTCTCTTCTAAGGAAATATAGAATAAGAATAGATTTTTATTTTAATTATTATGCATTACCATTTTGTCTTTCTGTTGCATCATTTTATTCTTTCTATTTTTTATTTCTTTTAAAGTTATAATTGTAATTGTTCATCTTGACTAAAGCATTGCTAACCAAGCTTTAAGTGTGGAAGAAGTATGAAGGTAGTGGATCATGCTATTTCTTCACCTTTTCCCTCTCTTCCTCCGGGTGTGGTTTTTCTCAGAGCCAGCAGGTCAAACCGGGGTCGGGCACTGGTGGAAAAAAGGCCTTTGGTCGCGGTTCGCAACTGCCATTAGTCGCGGTTGCGCAAGAATCTTGACCAAGCAAAGCGACTAAAGCCCACCACCTTTAGTCGCGGCTGCTTAAGAACCGCGACTAAAGGCCCGTCACGTGGGCGCCAGGCGGCCGTCAGGCGGAGGACCTTTAGTCGCGGTTCTTCGCCAACCGCGACTAAAGGCCGCTTGCAGGTTTAGGGTTTTAGCCCCCCTAAACCTGTTTTCTGTTTAATTTGTTTTGTTTTATTTCTGTTTTCTGTTTAATTTGTATTGTTTTATTTCTTTTGTGCTTTATTTTAATTTTGAAGGAGTTTCATATATTCTACGGTACTACATACATGCATATGAATGTACAATTTCAAATAAATTTGAAATTAGAACCAAAAGAATTCAAGAGGAATATACAATATATATTCAATATCATCGGATGACCATATACAATTTTGAACAAGTTTCCATACATGATTTAATCCATATAAAGTTCTTAGTCCTCGTGATAGTGTTCTCCTTTAGGATGGAGGACTTCCTGCAGAACCATCCAGCTAGTTCCTCTTGAAGTGGTGGGAGCGAGCTTACGGACTAAGCGTCCACCGGAGGTTATTCTCTCGAGCATTGGTATCACTCGGATCAACCCGCTCAGAGGTGTATCTCGGATCATCTCCTGAACAAAGTATGCACATAGATTGGTCAACGGTGGCTGAATATCCCAGTCTTAGTCTTTACCCTTTTGAATTCTAGGTCTTTTTGAATTCACCGACCTTTGTATCTACGAACCGTCTCCAAACCCTACGAGGCAAAGAAAATTAAATGAACAAGAGAGTTATTAGTTACTTGATATTAGGAAATGAGCGAAATAGGCCGATCGATATAGGCGCAAATGAATGAAAATAATTACTTCTGCAGCATTTTTTCGATGTCGCCCAAAGCTTTGGATCCTTATCCAGAGAGTCGTGGGCGAGACATTACGAGGTGTTAACTTTAATTACTAGCAGAATCCAGTGGAACCTGCGGACACGATACATGCACATCGTCATGCATAACTCATCGATTAGCCGCCACATACCATGCATGGAGTAAACAAAAGAGAATGTGCTCAAGACGAAACACTCACCCAAAATGGTAAGGAAATAGAATATCACTTTTGAGTTCTGCTTTGTAAGAAACTCGCCACAGTGCGCCTCCACGTCGTCGGGGTAATGCTTCAACACAACATCATTAACGATGTGTGGGTCAATGAACCCAACATCATGGATGTTCCTTACTCTGCATTCCTTTTTCTTCATTCTGCATGTATAATAGAGGACACAACAATATAGTTAGGACATATATATAGTGCAGGCAATATGAACGAGATGGGGTAGAAATTAATAAATCACTTACAGAATGTAGCAACTGATGATAGATTTGTCGAGCTCGCGCAGATTGAAAAGCTGGAACAATTCACTCAGTTCAACTTGTACATAGTAATGTTTGAAGTGATGCTCATGTCTAACTTCCGCATAAATATAATCTTTGGCGTTTTAATTTTATGTAACCCTTGTACCAATTCAGCAGACGTTTCATTTGGTCGGGTAGATCCTTTTCTCTGCGAGCTCGACGAGAGGCCCATTCTTGACATATGTAATTACTACCTCCTTCGGCTGGCAACTCATCAAGGCCTAATAGTTCACGAAGAGTAATACCTAAGTTGGCGCTTGTTCTCGCACTCGTTCTGATCAATCCTGTCTTGCCGCAGCTTGTATGATCTCGGGGCATCCGGACGAAGGCTTCCACTATAAGCGGGCAATCGATTGTTTACTTTGTTCCCGAGCTGGGCAACTTGTTTCCGCTTTTTATACTTCGGCCTTCTCCGCTCTTTGTTCTCCTTGAACATGAGTGCCTGCTTTTAAGTTCACGTGCATAGTCGGTGGCAGATTCTTGCGGCTTGGGACGGTGTGCTCAAAAATGACTTAGCCCACTTCTTTTCTTGATCGAATATCTTGGCTTGGGCTCGGGCTCTCTTTTCTTCTTGCAGTCCGCCTTCCATTTCTCCAAATCAGCGATCGCGCCGCGTCGACTTCCTCGGCACCTCGTTCCCAAGGCCTTGTGGGAGAGGCTTGATGATGGCTCCGTACCTTTGTGGTCTTAGGTACATAAGGGTCCGGTTAATACTCGAGACTTCTTACCTTCTTTGCCATAGGTGGATTGGGCGGCGTCGATCACCCGCCGGACGAGGATCGGGGCGGCGGATGATCACCCGCCGGACGTTGTGGATCTGAGGCGGCGTCGGTGATGTGACGGAGGTGTAGGTGAACCGCCGCCACCACCACCACCACCACCACCACCGCCACCGCCACCACCACCACCGTGAGGGATGGACTTGTTGTCCTTGGCGCCTCGCTTGAAACTTGATAAACTTCTTTTGCCATAGAATGTAATGGCGCTTGACATCTCAAGTCTTTTCTCCCCTTGGTGTAGCAATTTCAATCTCCGGTCCTCAAACCCTTGGACTATGTCCTCCACCGTGACACGAGCATAGCCATCTTTAATGGGGTTGTTGTGGTGGAGTGCTCTGTAAACATGGTAAAGCACTGCCGATGGCTACCTTCACGGACATGTTCCCGATAGGATAATCAGATGACATTCTTTCATCTCCTTTATATCGCCCGGGGGTAGCGAGGAGGCTCCGGTGCAGTAATTTCGACCACCGAGGCTCCGGTGCAGTAATTTCGATCGTCGGTGCATCTGCACCAGCCGGTGGGGCCTCCGTGGAAGCCACGCTGCTTCTCGCTGCTGGCTTCCGAGATCCATTGGATGATCTTCATGCTGCACCGAGCTGAATCTCTTTCGCTACTAGTACACTCATGGTTTTCTTCATCACTTCCATTTCGATGCCAACCGCCCCACAACATCTGCTTCCCGATCCATCTTTCTCTTACGGCTTCAGAATCCGACGGGTCATCGTTCGGGGAACCCTATTTTCCACGGAATGTGCCCCATGCCTCGTACATCGTCCTCCGTGTTCAGGATTCCCGAGGGCTTTGTCGGTAGCGTCGTTCTCTCTGTTGAACTTGATCTTCCCTCTTGAGCATCCTTCATTGCGTCAATAAGGGCTTGGGTGGGTTTAATTAATTTGCCCTGTAAACACACTCCCCTGTCTCCGGGTTCAGCGTTCCCCATGCCCGTACCACCAGCTTTTGGCCCTTGGGTCCCATCCTCCGTGCACAGGACGGATTCTCGCGCCCTCAGCTCGTTCTCCATCTTCTCGAACCTAGGCACCCAAATGCGATACCCTCCTGGCCCCATAACATGATTGTACTCCTTCTTAGCCGCATTTTCCTTATTTTGTTTCGATATTTGAAGGAACTGCTCCGATTTCTTTTGCTTCACAAATTCGGCCAATCATCTTTCAGTTTCTCATATTGTCCTCTGAAATCCGAGTCTTGTTCTGCTTGACAAAGTCACGGGCTAGATTTTGCTTGAATTTCCGGAATCGTCGGCCATCTTATGAAGAGCAAACTGTTTGACTTTCCTCCTCCTCTCCTTGTTTTCCTCAATCTTGTTACCCTCCTCATCGAATTTGTTGTATTCGGAGGTAGAGCGAAATGTTCCATAAGCTTCTTGATGCAATCTTTTTTGTTCTCTTATCGACAAAAGTGAAACCATCAATTCGTGCCTTCTTTGGCTCATTCCACTCTGGGACGGTGATCGAGGCGTTGTCTCTAACAATGGCTCTGCATTGGCTGATAAACTTGGTGGCGTTCTTGCGGGGCTCCAGCGGCCTGCCGGTTGCAAAGTCGACAACCTGGATGGTGCATGTTTCTCCTGGTTTCATTGTCCTGGTTGCACCACGCTTTGTGACGGCGTACTCGATTGTTTTGACGATCCGGCGAGGGCTAAAATAAGAAAGAGAGTCGCAGCGTTAGTACACACATATTTATTCAAATCAGTTAGTTTGTATCACCGAGGCTCAATGTATATATATACCTCGGCGCGGAGGTGGTTGCTACTTCCATTTGAAGATAAATGCGTTTATCGGCGTTTCTTGACATCATCTTCTCGACGGCGCCCTTCATCTTCACCGTCAAGGTTCAGATAAGAAGAGATATCATCTTCTTCTTCTCCGGTCGGCACATATTGAATATCGCCGTTTATGATGCGAACATATGTGCTTCACCGTCCGGATCATAGTTGTCCATAATCGGGTCACTCTATCGTCCGACATTATGTCGATCCTGAAAACATGTAGTAAAAACAAATTAATTAAGTGAAGAAAGGCGGTGGCGGTGGCGGTGGCAAAAAAGGAGGCGAGGAAGGGGTGGGAGAGGGTGTCGCGATAGAGCGCAAGACGGGCGGGTTTAGGGTTTAGGGTTTTAAGTTGGCGGTTTTCTTTGGCGGTTTTGTTGTTTTTGGTTTTTGGGGTTTAGGGTTTTAAGTTATTTACCGCTTTTGTTAAACTAAAACTAGTTAAAATTAAAAGAAACAAAAAAAAAAAAAAAAAAATTCCTTTTCCTTTTCCTTCTTCTTCCTTTTCCTTTTCTTTTCTTTCTTCTTCTTCCTTTTCCTTTCTTCTTCTTTCTTCTTTTTCTTCTTCTTCCTTTTTCCTTTTGTTTTTCTTTGGCGGTTTTCTGTTGTTTTTGTTTTTGGGGTTTAGGGTTTTAAGTTATTTACCGTTTTGTTAAACTAAAACTAGTTAAAATTAAAAGAACAAAAAGAAAAAAAAAAAAATTCCTTTTCCTTTTCCTTTTCTTCTTCTTCCTTTTCCTTTTCTTTTCTTTCTTCTTCTTCCTTTTCCTTTCTTCTTCTTTCTTCTTCTTTCTTCTTCTTCCTTTTTCCTTTTTGTTTTTCTTTGGCGGTTTTCTGTGGTTTTTGTTTTTGGGGTTTAGGGTTTTAAGTTATTTACCGCTTTTGTTAAACTAAAACTAGTTAAAATTAAAGAACAAAAAAAAAAAAAAAAAAAAATTCCTTTTCCTTTTCCTTTTCTTCTTCTTCCTTTTTTTTTTTTTCTTTTCTTTCTTCTTCTTCCTTTTCCTTTCTTCTTCTTTCTTCTTCTTTCTTCTTCTTCCTTTTCCTTTTCTTTCTTCTTCTTCTTTCTTCTTCTTCTTCTTCTTTCTTCTTCTTCTTTCTTCTTCTTCTTTCTTCTTCTCCTGGATGCAAGGGCTTGAGGGCACAGAGGACGGGGCAGGCGGGGGCGTGGCGTCAGGCGGCGGCGGGCGGCGGGCGGCGGGCGGCAGGCCAGGCGGCAGGCAGGCAGGCGGCGGCAGGGCTGAGCACGGCAGGGCGGGCGGGCAAGGGCAAGGCGGGCGCCACTGGGACGGGCGGCGGCGAGGCAGGCGTCAGGCGTTGCCAGCGTCGGCGTCGGCGTCGATCGGCGTCTGGGCGTAACAAGGCGTCGGCGAGGGCGACGAACAGTGGGAATCGTCGGCAGTATTTATAGGCCCCACTTTAGTCGCGGTCGGGAGGGGCGCGACTAAAGGTACCCTTTAGTCGCGCCTCCTCCCGACCGCGACTAAAGGGTTTTTCGTTCTCAGCAGAAGGACCTTTAGTCGCGGCCGGGAGGAGGGCGCGACTAAGGGTAACCTTTAGTCGCGGCCCTCCTCCCCGGCCGCGACTAAAGGTCTGTGCTGGACTGGCGCGGTGCGGTGGGATGTTTAGTCCCACCTCGCTAGCCGAGAGGGCTCGACAGTGGTTTATAAGCGCGGCTGCGCTCACCACTTCGAGCTCCTCTCAAATGCAGGCTTACGGGCCTATTCTGTTACTATTAGCCTGTGGGCCTATTGGGCCTTCTGCGGGCCTGAATCCTGGCCCATTAGTGGGTTTCTAGTCGTATTCAGGCCGTGGTGGCCCAGTAGGTGGCTTATTTTTTATTTTTTGCCTGTTTTTTGTTTTCATTTTTGCTTTATTTATTTTGTTTTGTTTCTACTTACAACAAAAAACTTATTTATTTTATTTTATTTTATTTCTAATTACTTATTTATTTTACTTTATGATAATTATTTTTGCTATTAAAGTTTCTAATTACTTATTTATTTATGTTATTAAAATCTTAAAAATACAATTATATATCAAAAAAAATCAGAAAATAAAACTAATTCATTTTAAATTCTTGTTTTTCTTCTGTTTTTTTCTTCCTTTTTTCTTCTTTTTTTTCTTCTGTTTGTTTCTTCCTTTTTCTTGTTTTCTTCTTTTTTTTCTTCCTTTCTTCCTTTTTCCTTTTTTCTTCTGTTTTTCTTCTGTTTGTTTTTTTCTTATGTTTTTCTTCTATTTGTTTTTTTCTTCTGTTTTTTCTTTTTTCTTCTGTTTGTTTTTTTCTTCTGTTTTTCCTTTTTTCTTCTGTTTTTTTCTTCTGTTTTTTTTCCTTTTCCCTTCTTTCTTCTTCTTCCTTTTTCCTTTTAAAATCAGAAAAATAAAACTAATTCATTTTAAAATCTTAAAAATACAATTATATATCAAAAAAATCAGAAAAATAAAACTAATCCCTTGAAGGTTTGACAAAAGGTTTGATACATCATTCAGTTCATCGACCAAATACAAAGTTTGGTACAATAAATTATTACACATCAATTCTTCCCTTGTGTCCACGCTTGCTTACGATTGTGCCGTATCCATGGAGCATCCTCATCATTTAACTTAATGCTTGGGTCGGTGTTCACTTTGAAGGGCGGAATTTCAGCAAACATATTATAATCTTGACATATACATCTTGTCCTCCACTCCCACGATGTTTCTTTTCCCTGAAAGAACAATGTGGCGCTTTGGATCATCGCATGATGTCTTGATCGTTTTCTTATCTTTCCGTTTCCTCGGTTTGCTACTCATGTCCTTCACATAGAAAACCTGGCGACATCTTTCGCTAGGACGAATGGTTCGTCAAGGTAACCAAGATTGTTGAAATCCACCATTGTCATTCCGTATTGCTGGTCCACCTTTACCCCACCTCCTGTTAGCTTGAACCATTTGCACGGAACAAAGGGACCTTAAAGGAGGGTCCATAGTCAAGTTCCCATATCTCCTCTATGTAACCATAATATGTGACCTTTTGCCCATTCTCGGTTGCTGCATCAAAGCGGACACCACTGTTTTGGTTGGTGCTCTTTTTATCTTGGGCGATCGTGTAAAATGTATTCCCATTTATCTCGTACCCTTGGAAAGTCGTTATAGTCGAAGATGGTGTCTTGGCCAACATGTACAGCTGATCTACAACATCATTGTCATTCATTAAATGTTTTCTCAACCAACTGCCGAAAGTCTCCATGTGGGCCTTCCTAATCCAGATTCAGGCTTCCCGGGTTGTCCGGCGTAAAATATTCTTGTGTTTCTCAAAGCACGGAGCCACCAAGCTGGAATTGGTCGACCTGATGTGGTGTGCTTGATCGAGAATGGCCGTCCATACATATCGTTGATTTCCTTCCGATCGTGCCTTTTCCACTTAGTCTCCCCTCGTGCGCGATCGAGGAAGACCAATCGGCTTAAGGTCAGGAACAAAGTCAACACAAAACTCAATTACCTCCTCATTTCCATAGCCCTTGGCGATGCTTCCTTCGGCCTAGCACGATTCTGAACATATTTCTTTAATACTCCCATGAACCTCTCGAAGGGAACATATTGTGTAGAAATACAGACCGAGAACGGAAATCTCTTCGACTAGGTGAACCAGGAGGTGCGTCATAATATTGAAGAAGGATGGCGGGAACACCAACTCAAAGCCCGACAAGACATTGGATCACATCGTTCAGAACCGTGGTAGAACTTCGGATTGATTACCTTCGAGAGATTGCATTGAGGAATGCACATAGCTTCACAATGGCTAATCGAACATTTTCGGCAGAGCCCCTCAAAGCAATCGGAAGCAATTGCGTCATAATCACGTGGCGATCGTGAGACTTCAGGTTTTGGAACTTTTTCTCCGCCATGTTTATTATTCCCTTTATATTGGGCGAGAATCCAGACGGGACCTTCATACTGCTCGGGCATTCAAAAAGATGACCTTCTCTTCTTTGGTCGAGCGTAGCTGGCACGACCTTGAAACCATTCCGGATGCGGTCATCGTGGTCTTTCAAACGTTCTGGTCTGCCGTGCTTCCTTTGTATCATTTGTCTTCCCATACACGCCCAAGAAGCTTAGGAGGTTCACGCAAATATTCTTCGTAACGTGCATCACGTCGATTGCAGAGCGGACTTCTAGGATTTTCCAATATTCTAGCTCCCGAATATAGATTTCTTCTTCCACATGGCTGCGTGCCGTCGGCTCCCTTCGAACTGATTGTCCGCGGGACCCTTTCCAAAGATGACTTTCAAATCCTTGACCATATCAAATACCTCAGCACCGGTCGTTCCGAGCTTCGCCGGTGATCTGCCTTGCCGTTGTAATGCTTGCCTTTCTTTCTTCTTGGATGAATTTTGGAAGAAATCGGCGATGCCCAAGGTACACGTTCTTCTTACAATTTGGCAAATGTACACTTTCGGTCTCATGTAGCGGTGCGTGCATGCATTGTATCCCTTATTTGACAGTCCGAAAGGTTACTAAGAGCAGGCCAATCGTTGATGGTTACGAAAAGCAACGCTCGAGGTCAAATTCCTCTTGTTTGTGCTCATCCACACACGGACACCACCCCACAGCTGTAAAAGTTCATCAACTAATGGCCTTAGGTACACATCGATGTCGTTGCGGGTTGCCGGACCTTGGATGAGCACGGCATCATAATGAACTTCCGCTTCATGCACAACCAAGGAGGAAGGTTGTAGATGCATAGAGTCACGGGCAGTGCTATGGCTGGAGCTCGCCGCCAAAAGGATTCATGCCATCCGTGCTTAGAGCAAATCTTATGTTCCTTGCGTCATTTGCAAAATCTGTGAACCATCGTCGATCTTTCTCCATTGCGTTCCATCTGCGGTGTGTCTCAACTCCCGTCCGACTTACGTTTCTCTTTGTGCCATCGCAACAACTTGGCATGCTTTTGTTCATGAGCAGACGTTTCAACCGTGGTATTATAGGAGCATACCACATCACCTTGGCGGAACCCTCTTCACGGTTTCGGCCCTCAACATCGTCACCGTGGTCATCGACTCGATCTTATAACGCAATGCAAGTGCATACCGGGCATTCATTCAAATTCTCGTATTCACGCGGTAGAGGATGCGATCGTTGATGCATGCATGTATCTTCGAACCTCTAAACCTAGAGGGCGACAACCTTCTTTGCTTCAGTGCGTCTTGGCGGGCAACTCGTTATCCTTTGGAAACATATTCTTCAACATTTTCAGCAAGTTTTCAAATGCCGAGTCAGCTACACCTGCCTCGCCTTCCATTTCAGCAAATCCATTGTGCAGCCCAGCTTTTTCAGACCATCATCGCATCCGGGTACAGCGCCTTTCGTGATCCTCTAACATGCGATCCAAATTCTCCTCTCCTTTTCAGGGCGGCGTCTCCGTGCATCGGCAATGGTCCGACCAAGATCATCAGCGGGATCATCACGTGCCTCTTCTTCACCTTCCCTTCACCTTGACATCCTCCATGAAAGTATCACCGAAATGAGCAAGATAGCTTTCATCGATGAAATCATCCCTTCTTCATCTTCTTCCATTATAACCCTCTTTCTCCATGCTTGGTCCAACAATTATAGCTTGGCATGAAACCCTTCAAGCGGATGCATGTGAACAACTCTTGAGGAAGAGTAACCCTTCTCATTCTTACAGATAACACATGGACAGATAACAAAACCCCCGCTTGTTCGCATTAGCCACTACGAGGAAATCTTTCAAACCCGTAGTGAACTCGCGGAGAGTCGGTTACCGTACATCCATTGCCGATTCATCTGCATTATTATAATATAAAATATATAATTAACCATCATGCATTTGTTATGAACTACACACATGCATATATTGACACATCAAAGGTTCATCAAGTTGCTAACCATGATCGAAGAGTGTGGCTCCAACACTTCATGTCATGTTTGTTTCATGCTCTTGGGGCATTTCATCAAACACCTTATGTGCATAAGAGGAACCAAAAGCAAACCTACACCCACTTGTGAAGAGAATGGCTCCAAATGGCTAAGTGTTGGCTGCTGGATGGGTATATATAGGGAGGGCTTTAGTCGCGGTTGGCGAAGCCAATCATGACTAAATGCCGAAAACCTTTAGTCGCGGTTGGCACAGCCAACCGCGACTAAAGCCCTCACGTGCACCGGTGGCCACCGAGCGCCAGGGCCCAGAGCCTTTGGTCGCGGTTCACCTCGAACCGCGACTAAAGGTCCCATTGGTCGCGGTTCCTACAGCTTCGCGACTTATGGGCTGGACGGAAAGCCTGTTTTTCCACTAGTGGGGGTGGGAATGTGATATCTACCCCGCGTGAATGCAACCTAGTGGTGTTTTTTTGTCAAGGGAAGTTGCATGCCTGTCACTAGGTGCGGAACTGTGAGTGACCGCTTTGACTATAACTTTTGGTGTTTTGTTGGGGGATTAGGAGTTGGGAGTTGCATGTTTGTCACTAGGCGTGCAACTGCAAGTGTCGTCACCAACTGCAACTACATGCCTTGCTATTTTATGTGTGTGGGAGGGGGCAGTTGCATGCCTGCCACTAGGCACAAACTGCAAGTGTTGCCCGCAAATGCAACTGCATGTCTTCAAGGCGACTTTAACTTAGCGGTGTTTTGTGGGTGAGGGGTAGTTGCATGTCTTCCAATAGGCATGCAATTGCATGTGTCGCCTTCGACTGGAACTAGACTTTGTTTTGTCTCTGGGCGGCCGGAGGGGGACAATTGCATGTGTACATTAGGCACGCAACTACACGTGTATCGCACCGGCTGGAACTGTGGTTGGATGTGTACACTAGACATGCAACTGCAAGCATCGACCCTGATTGTAATTGCATGTCTTCCAGCATGATGCTACTGAACTTTGTTTTGTCAAAGGGCAGCGAGAGAGGGAGGAGCACTTGCATGTGTTCACTAGACATGCAACTGCAAGTGTCGCGTCCCAACTGTAATTGCATGTCTTCCATAATGACTGTAACTGAACTTTGTTTTGTTGGAAGCATGGGACGGGGGGAGCAGTTGCATGTGTACACTAGGCGTGCAACTGCAAGTGTCGCCCGGACTACAACTGCATGTCTTCCATCACGGTCGCAACTGCACTCTGTTTTGTTGGAGGGCGGCGGGAGAGGGAGAGCAGTTGTATGTGTACACTAGGCATGCAACTGCAAGTGTCGCCCCGACTATAGCTGCATGTCTTCCATCATGACCGCAACTGAACATTGTTTTGTCGGAAGGCGGTGGGAGAGGGCGGGGCAGTTGCATGTGTTTACCAGGCATGCAACTGCTAGTGTCTCCTCCTTACTACAATTGCATGTCTTCCATCATGCCCGCAACTAACCTTTGTATTGCCATATGGAGGTAGGAGAGGGGGGGTTGCATGTATGACACTAGGCATGCAACTGCAAGTGTAACCCTTGACTACAACTATATGCTCTCCTAACACAAACTCAACTGGGCTATGTTTTGTCTGATGGGGGCAGAATAGGGGCAGTTGCATGTTTGACACTAGGCATGCAACTGCAAGTGTAGCCTAATGACTGCAATTGCATGTCTCCTAGCGCAGATGCAACTGGACTTTATTTTTGTCAAATGGAGGTGGGAGATGAGGCAATTGCAAGTGTATGTTACACAGGCAACTTTAATTGTCATGCCCAGCTAGAATTGCATGTCTACGACCCGACTGCAACTGATCTTTGTTTTGTCGTGGGAGGTGGGGGTAGTTGCATATCAGATACTAGGCTTTCAATTACAAGAGTCCCCCGACTGCAATTGCATGTCTACCCATCAGACTGCAAGTGGCCTTTGTTTAGGTCGGTGGGAGAGGGGGACAGATGCATGTCTGATACTAGGCATGTAACTGCAATCATAGCCCTTGACTGCAACTACTTCCATAAGCATTAATTACTTCGTATTTCTGTGTGAGTCTCTTTTTTGCGTTAGGAATTGCATGTCTTCCATCACGCCTATATGTCCGCCACTTGGCATACAACTGCAAGTGTCGTCCGGACTACAACTCTGTTGTGGTGTTTTATGGGGAGTGCGGCGGTTGCATATCTTCCACTAGGAGGGGGTCGACCATCGTATCATTGTTTTATTTTTTCTTCATCTTTTCGTGATTTATTTTAATATTTTAATATTTTGGTAAATATGCGATGAACTTTTCTGTAAACACATGATAAATTTTTGATTTAAATATGTGATGAACATTTTTATATTATGCAGTGAAAATTAGAAAAATGCACGATGAACATTTCATAATATACAATGGATATTTTTTGAATACTCAATCAATATTTTTTGTATATATACGAGATGATACAAATATAGGATGACCATTTATACACTTGAAAACACAAACAATTTTTAACTTTACACGATGTATAGATTGTTTCTCATTTTTAAAATTAATTTCCATAGTTTTCTTTTGTATCTATGAAAAATGGCTAAAACAGAACGTGAGCCGGCAGAACAAACACTAATGGGCAATGGCCTTTGTAAGGCAACTGTTTTTCTGTAAGAAACACATGCACAACACAGTATACCTTGCGTTTTTTGCTGCTGTAAAAAAACAAAGCCCAAGTAAGGTAGCAAGCCCAACAAAAAGAGAAGACAAGCTACGAAACATTGCCAACAAGAACAGACCCAGCCCAAATAGAAAATTAGTCACGCACGTAAAACAGAAAACCAAACGAGTATACATGAGGAAAACCTGTCGTAGATTCAATTTTGTACGTGCTGACGTCATCGACTAAGACTTCATCAAGTCTCAGTCGACTTATACCTAGACAAACCCTTGACTAAAATAGGTCCTTTTTTCTACACATGGTAGTATCTTATCCTGAACATAAAAATATTGAAATTTGAACGAGTGTGTATCAAAACTTTTATATGTGTACCCAGTAGGAATTTCTTGGAAAAAACATACATAGGCAGTATGCATTAACTACATATGAAGAACAACACATGCTGAGTATTCACTGATTTGGCAGTTGTGGTCCTTGTGGACGGCAGATTCGAGCTCTATAGCGAAGAAAACATTGTTGGTCAGATAGCCAATACATCATTCTCATTCCGCTAATTGAACATCTCAATGAGTGCCACACTTACATGTGATCGAAATTACTTACAGTTGCCCGGGAACTTCTTTGTTCCGCTTGAACCCTTAAAGCTGCTAGAGTGCTGATGTGTCAGGATGTGACAGCCGTGTTAGAATTAATCTTGACATGTGTTGCATACATGCAAGTGTGCATGTCACGTTAGTATTAGGTCGTCAGGATTTGTTAAGTGGCCGAGTGATTTGGCCAAGGTAGTTAGACAGTTGGAGAGCAATACGTGCATTCTTAGGATAAATCTAGAAGTAGTCAGCATGCATGCATAAGTTGTTAGCCGGTGATGCACACCTAGAGAGATTCTAGGAGAGAGATAGGGCCATGCGTGACTTAGTTGGGATGTTGCCGAGTGATTCGGTCAAGTAGACTAGCAGCTGCATGTAGCTAGGTGAGTGCATGAGTTAGTGGGTTTAGTGGCCCGAGTGGAGACTGGGTTAGCGTGTGCGTGAGCCAGCCCGGTGTATATATATGTGTTGAGCAGATGAATGAAGTGAGGCCGTGAGGGCTGGGTAAGAAACATGTAGCCACCATGTGCTCACCGAGGAAGTCCCTTTGGCAAAGTGAATGCGTTCCTCTTCCTTGGTGAAGTGTGTGTGTGTGTGTGTGTGTTCTGGTCGTTTGTATTGTGTGAAACAACCAACAGAGAAGAGAGAGCTGTGCGAGACAGTACCAAGGTAGAAGAAGAGTGGCGCTGCGAGAGGAGCAGCGCCAACAAGCCGTTCAATGTTTACACTGCACGGATGTTGGATTTGGTTATACAAGTCATATTAGTAGGGAAATAGTTGATGCAAATCTAGTCATATAAGTACTTTGCAGGTTTATTGCATTATTAGAATTTTGTATGCTCTATTTTTCAGGAACAATACGTGCACTGGCTATTTTTTCTTAGCACTTCATATCGTATTAGTTCCTTCCTTTTGTTACCAAATTCATTCTTCTAATGTGTGTATCTTCTTATTTTCTAATGTGCTGCAGAGAAGCTGGAATTACTTGCTGGAGCAAGGGCTGTTGTCTTTGTGTCTAAGCCATGTCTGGGACCCAAGGTTGGGCAGACCTCCCAGAAGGCCTGCTGCACTCTATCGTCGCTAGGATGGGCCTGGGCTCTGCCCCGGATCTTCTTGCATTTGCTGCCACCTGCCGTTCTTGGGGTACTGCTTTTGCCGGCTCCATAGCAACATTCCCACCTCTCCTTCTCCAACCTGATGTCTCTTCTTCACCTCCTAATGCTAGCCCCGTTAGCAACAACCTAGTGCCCAATCGTCCATATCTTGTCACAGATATAGCCAAAGTCAACCAAGGTGCCAACCTTTGCTCTGAAATTCCTCTACGTCTAGAATGGTTTTCCTTCAGGCCTTGTTCGTTTAAACCTCCTCTCAAGAGGATTGGAGTGGATTGGAGGGGATTTTGGCTTGTAGGGAATCTAATCCCCCTCAATCCCTGCCAATCCCCTTCCAAAACCGCCTCAACCGAACAAGGCCTCATGGGGGCTTCCTTTGGCCATCTCATCTTGTTCAACAAAAAATCTTGTATCGTTGTTGATGTGTCTAGAGGTGTTAGCGTCTCACCTCCACAACTACCACTTGTTGAATGTGCTGAGCCCAACTATGGTGCCCTTACTGCTCCTCTCGCATCACCCAACTCACATCTCATTATCGAGGCTGGACCACATAATTTGTTTTGGCGTGTTGGTAGCGACTCGTGGGTGAGATGTTCTAATCGTCATGGACATATCAAGCAAATCGTGGTCTTCAAAGGACGGGTGTTTGGCATGGATTCTGATCGCAGAATCTTCAAAGTGCACTTGACACCCCAGATTAGTATCCAAGAACTACCAGTTATCGAGTCAAGCATGATCAATAAACGGAATCTGTCCAATGCATGGTTGGTGGCTTGTGGCGATATGCTTCTCTTAGTCGGCTTTCGGGGATCTATTCTAGTATCAGGGGTCACTTTGGAAGTCTTTCGCCTTGACCTATCTTTTGAGCCTGCATTATGGTTCAAGGTGGAGAAGCTAGAGCATTGGGCGATATTCATCAGCACGGACAAGAGAAGCCAGGCATTGTCTTGCATGAATCCAGAGATATGGGGAGGGCGGAGCAACTGCATATACTGCTATAACCATGAGTTTGAACGTTGGATTGCACTTGAGCTCGGCAAGCCGCTGCAGGGAGACGTCTTTATTTTCATGGGCTGTGACAGCAAGGTGCAACCTATGTGGGTTGTCCCCAGCATGCTCTCTCTGTGTAGGTGATTATGATGATCATGATGCGTGGTTACTATATCTTATATTGAAGCAGATCCTATTATTGCAAGGATGTGTAAGAATATATCCATGTTTGGTAGTTGTCGATCGTCGAATTTCGTAACTTGTAGTAATGCATTATGTTGATCTCAACAGATTCTAAATTTCAGCATGATGGTCTTGAATTATTTCCTCGTGTGGTTGCTATGTTCGGTGATGTTGTTGCATTCATTGCGATGTTGCTAATTGCGGTAATGCGCATGTAGTGAATTCCTTTCTGTGATTAATTGGCGTTCAATGGGTTTCTACCATTGGCTATGCTCAAGGCCAAGTGTATTTAGGTGGGGTTTCCTGTTATTGTTCAAGCTTGTTTTCACATTTCCCTGCTAACTCTGCAAGGCTTTATATTTCCTTTTTATGCAACAGAAACCGCCAATGTCCGGCTTTGAACATTGTTTGTTCATATTTCAGTCATCTTGTTTGTCGATTGTGCTTCGTGCTCCTCGACCTGAGCACTAGAACTGTTCTCTCAGTGAGCTGCACAATGTTAGTTCTGCATGTGAGATTTTTTATGTTGCAGCGGGTTGGTTTTATCCTTCATGTGGTTTCCCTTTTTATACTTTTGGTTTGCTAAATTTGGTTTTACGACTGAGGTGTGACAACCTGAGAAACAAATCTTGCATTTCTAGTTCCATTCAGTTTCTTGATTTAAAGCATTTGTAGGCTCTCTAAACCCCTAAAAATATTCAGGAACAAGATTACATCTTGCACAAGGAAGAAGTCATCTAATCTAGAATAATCCAGTAACTCTGCCAGACTTTGATTTCCTTTTTTTTTATGCAATGGAAACTGTGGGCGGGACCTGGTTCTAACAATGTATGTTGATACTTGGTACTCAACTGAACATTGCTGCTTGTGCCCGAACCGACTACTGAACTGAACTAATATTTCAGTGAGCTTCACAATGCTTGTTATGCAACTAGGTTTGTTTTTCTTGATGCTGCAGCGGGTTTGATTTTGTCTTTCATGTGGTTTCCCTTCTACTCTTTTGGTTTCCTGAAATTTTAGTTTTCTGGCCGAGCGACAACAACTCCATAGAATTCTGGAGAGAATTCCCTTTTTATTTCATGCTTAATTTTTGTTTATGTTTCAAAATATTATATATGTATATATTATAAAAGTTTAATTTGATGTTAAAAAACATTTACCAGTCCTAAAAAATGTCTGTGCAATGTAAAAATTAGTATGCCGAATTTTTAGTTGAGTTCATACCATTAAAATTCGTTCATGACATTTATAAAACTGTTCATGAAACTTTTTAAAAATCATGTAATAATATTTGTACCATTCAAAAAATATTCATGATGTTTTAAAGATGTTTATATCTTATGACATTTAAAAAATATCATGAAATGAAAAAATATATTCTCACAATTTAATAAAAATTCATAACATATAAAAAATATTTTGTGATTTTCTTTTAAAATCTAACAGTTACGTTATAAACATATTCAGGGCATTATTGAAAATTATTCAATATGTGTATGAAAATATTCACTTTGTATTAAAAATTGTCCAACGTGCATTTTACAAATGTTGGATAAATATTCAACTTGTATTTACAAATATTCAATGTATATCTAAAAAAATTCAACATGTACAAAAAATGTTCAATATCTTCTTAATAAATTTTTGGCATGTATTTGAAAAATGAAAAAGGAAGAAAAAACCAGTAGGGAAATAAAAATCAAATAACATAACGAAAAAAAAATCTGATGAAAACCGAAAGAGAAAATTATATAGAAGAAGAAAAAAACCCCACACGGAACCTTCCCAAAACCGGCTGAAACCGGGCGGAAGGTTTTGCGGACTGTTCTTTACAAGCTTCCTAAAAACCTCTTTTTTGGGTGGCCCACTCCAGCGATTGTGAGATATAACAGTGATGAAGACGGTGAGAAGAAAGCACTTAATTAAGGGGTACCCCTTGGAAGGCTCCCATAGTGCGTAGTTTCGGTCCATCCTCGAGATGCGGCATGGCGATCGTAGCGAGCGGATGAGGCTCAACCACACGGGGGACCTTGTGGTATTTTTCTAGTTTCTTCGTGTACTAATGAGTTGAGGCAGTACAGATTACAGTGTACATACCGAGTGAAGTACAATAGAAGGATGGATTCGATAGGGAGTACATGCATGCTTCACATAGTGTAGCAGTTGTGCTTCGTGCACTATAACAGGTGTGCTTCCCATACTATAGGAGGTGTCGTGCGCTTACTAGGGAGCACAAAGTGCACTGCACGGGGAGCACAACTACAATATATACTTGAGAGAACATGTGCAATACGTGGGGAGCATAGAGTGTATTATGCAGGAGCACAAGTGTACTACATAAAGCGAAGCACAAGTGCACTTCTGTTGGTGTTTTTGTCCCGACAGTGCCGTCAAGGGACGGTCGATTTGTTCGGAGCGGCAAGCAAGCATGGGATCGAGATGGTGAGGCGCAAAAGATGGGATTTACCCAGGTTCAGGCCCTCTAGGAGGAGGTAAGACCCTAATCCAGCCTCTAGTGTCTTTATTGTTGTGGTGTTGGCTGAAGATCACAAGGATCGCTAGTGAACTGTGTTTCCCTTGGGTTACAAGCTTTCGGCCTGGCGGCTGAGAGGTTAAGAGGTGGTTGTAGGTGGGAACGAACCAGATCTAGGGTTTGCGTTGATTCTCTCCTCCCTCACCTCGGAGAGTCCTTGTCCCGCCTTATATACTTGTCGAGCTAGGTTACACGAGTTCCCGTCGGGTGAGATCTAATTAAGACAGGTTCCTCGCTGCTTGGTTGCCTGGCCCTTGCCTTGACATCCCTCTCCTCAGGTGTGTGGCCCAGACGTTGAAGCACGCCCCCTGGTCCATATCGGGCTTCCATGAAGTGGGCTAGGACATTCTTATCTAGACGTGTGACTCACTATTCCTTAGTGTTCAGTCGATGTGTTGTTTGCTCGTCAACTAAATGGGAAGCACAAATGCAATGCAGTAGGGAGCAAAGAGTACACTAAGCGGGGAACACGAGTGCACTACAGAAAGGGAAACACAAGTGCACTACAGAAAGGGAGGCACAGATGCAGCATGTCTAGAACCGAAGGAAGCACATGTTGAGTACACTAGGGAGCACAAATTACGATGAAATAAAAGTTCATCGGAGGAACTTGTAACGTCTCGACGAGAGGAACATACCATTAAAAATGGTTTGCAATTTGCACGCACGGCGCAAGAGATGTTTCATTTAGAAATACAGATCTACAAAAAAAAAATCATAAACAACCCACCCATCCATTGTTGTGGGCGAGGAGAAACTACACTCAAACTCCTAGGTTATGACAAGTGGCACATATACATTGCGACACTTATCAGCATTGGAGGAGTTTTGGATAACAATTGCAAAAGATACCCCCACACAACGGCGGAGCTACGGCAAGGCCGAGCGGGCCGTGCCCCCCCCCCCCCCAAGCCTATATTTTTTTTCTATTTGTATACCTACTTTTGGGCCATGAAAAACAAGTCCAATACTTTTTTTTGAGCAACACAAGCCCAATACTTATTTCCTTCACTCGGCTTTTGGGCCATGAAAAACAAATCGTACTTTGAGGAAGTCATTTTTGCGAAGAAGAAGAGTCGGCCTGGCCCATTAAATTATATCAGAATTGTCGAGGGCTCGGCTGGTGTTGCCGATCGGTATACACAGCGGATTCTCTGGAGCCTGAGCCACCGCCAGTTCCGCCGCATCATCACGGTCGCCGTCGACTCGCCTTCAAGTGTGCGTGCTCCGTCCTAATTATATTCCCTTCTTCTTCTCGTCCACGTCCGTTGCTCAGGCATGGCGTCCCTTATCTGCCTACATGACTAGGGTTACCATCCTTCTATACGATTTAGCCGGGTGCTTCGATGAGAAGTTATCAATTCCTTAGGCGACTTGCTTCTGGGTACCCTGATCTGAAACCAAGATTACCACTGTAATATCCTAGTAGAACACTATGTAGTCCCACTTAATTGTTTTGATGTATTCTCATCCAGTATAGAACACTATGTAATTCCAGAAAAAAATTCTGGACTTGAATTTAATTCCCTTTATTTCTGCTCTGCTTGTAAATACTGCACGGTCTTGAGCAGCTTAATTTGCTGAGACCTTGCGACGCTCAGTTTTAAGGTTTAGGCCCATGCCACTCTCGATCAGAAATACGATTGCATCTGGTTATCGATATCTCAACTGTAACACTAATACTGCATGCTGAATTGCTGATCCAGTGTTACTCATAAGTTCTGTATGTTCTAATCCAGTGTCTCTCTCCCTCTGTGCTTAGCACTTTATATCTTTACTTCGGTTATTGTGTTGTCTGGTTCATTCCTCTAATATGTGTGTTTTATTTTATCGTGTTGCAGAGGAGCTGCAGTTATTTGCAAGAGCAAGGCCAGCTATATCTCTGTCTCTGCCATGTCCGACGGTTTCCGGTGCTGGGCAGACCTTCCGGACGGACTGCTGGACTCTATCATTGCTCGGCTGGGCGCTTCCCGTGATCTTTTTGCCTTCGAAGCCACCTGCCGCTCTTGGCGTGCCGCGTTTTCTTCATGTCCAGCAGGCTTCCCACCTCTTCTTCTCCAACCTGATGTCTCTTTGTTCTCTCCTCGTTCTCCCACCTTCAGAAAGAGCCTGGCACTACTAGGAAAAGGCCTATAGATAGGATTGACTCTAATGGCGCACCGTGGGAGCAGTGCGCCACTACTATATACTAATGGCGCACCTGTTTCTCATACGCCATTAGAGTGGAAGACTCTAATGGCGCACGGCCGACAGAGTGCGCCATTAGTATGAATTTTTTTTTCCATTTTCCCATACATACTAATGGCGCATGAAACAACCAATGCGCCATTACTATATATAACTTCTAATGGCGCACGGGCTAGGTTGTGCGCCATTATCATATCCCTCCATCTCGATCTCGATCCCCCTCCATCTCGATCTCGATCCCCCTCCATCTCGATCTCGATCCCCCTCCATCTCGATCGCACCCGCACCCTCCCCCGCTAGCTCTACCCATCGCAACCCTCCCCGCTCCACTGCGGGGCACTGCCCGGCCCCCAAGCACCCGCACATTTTGAACATATTTTTATTTTTTACTATTTTTATAAAAATATTACACTGTTATAATTTAAACAAGTTTGATAAACACAAATAAATATAAAAACATCATTTAAAATGCATAAAAATATTACTGTTATGATTTAAACAAGTTTGAACATATTTAAACACAAGTTTGAACATATTTAAAATGCATATTCTGTATCCCCTCCATCTCGATCTCAATCCCCCATCTCGATCTCGATTCCCTCCATCTCGATCGCACCGCACCTCCCGCTAGCTCTACCCATCGCAACCTCCTCCGCTCCACCGCTGAGCACTGCCCGCCCCCACAGCACCCGCACATTTTGAACATATTTTTATTTTTTTACTATTTTTATAAAAAATATTACACTGTTATAATTTAAACAAGTTTGATAAACACAAATAAATATAAAAACATCATTTAAAATGCATAAAAAATATTACTGTTATGATTTAAACAAGTTTGAACATATTTAAACACAAATAAATATAAAAAACACCATTTAAAATGCATAAAAAAATATTACACTGTTATAATTTAAACAAGTTTGATAAACACAAATAAATATAAAAAACATCATTTAAAATGCATAAAAAATATTACTGTTATGATTTAAACAAGTTTGAACATATTTAAACACAAATAAATATAAAAAACACCATTTAAAATGCATAAAAAAATATTGGGGATCCTGGGAGTCGAACCCAGGACCTCCTGGTGTGAGAACTGGCTGCTGACCAGTCGAGCTAGTAGAGGGGACTTGATGTGGATCAGTTCAGGTGGAATATAACCTGTTGGCTCGAGCAGAAATACTAATGGCGCACCATGGTGAGGTGCGCCATTAGTGTGGATGTACTTATGGCGCACCCGTGGTTGGTGCGCCATTAGTATTGTGCCTCCATCCATCCATACTCCTCCCCGGCGGCCCACCTCTCTCCCTCGCCCTCGCCCTCGATCCCCTCTCTCTCCCTCGCCCTCGCCCTCGATCCCCTTCCCCGACGCCGCTGCCCCGCCGCCTCGATCCCCTTCCCGACGCTGCCCGCCGCCGACGACGCCGACGCCGCCTTCGACGCTGCTGCGCCGCACCCGCCGACGCCGCGCTTGCCCGTCGCCCAGCGCTGCCCCACCGCCTGACGCCGCCCGACGCTTCGACGCGCCGCCTCGGCGCCCCGCGGCGGCGACCAGTACTCCATTTGTCCCCAACCCCTCTCCCCCACTGGCGGCGGGGTTTCGATCGGATCCCCTCGCGCCGTCTCCGGCCGCCGCTGGGTTCCCAGGCCGCCTCTGGAAGAGGAGCGCGCGCCGCTGGAGGACACTGGGATGGGCCAGGCGGGCCCGGAGGAGGAGGAGGAGGCGACGGACTCCGTCGGCGACAGCTCGTCGCCGGATGACGGCTGGTCTGCTGCGCTGCGCTGCGCTGCGCGCTTGCTGCTTGCTGCTGCTGCTCTCGCTTGGGGCTTGTTCAGCGCCTGGTAGATGAGCGCCAGCCACTTGGCCGCCGGCTCGTTGTCCTCCACCACCAGCACGTTGCCCGCGTTCAGCGGCACGTTGTCCTCCGACATTGTTCAGTTGCAAATGCATCTGAAGTAGATTGAGATTTCATTCTGCTTCCTTGTGCTCTATGTAGAATGCTTCTAAATTTCCTGTTTTGTCCAACTGCAGTTTCTTGAATTAATTTGCTATGCATTAGGTTGGTCTCACCCTCAAACCGATGCTGGTAATGATATGTATGTGCTATTAGATGCTGGTAATGTTGCAATAAGGGACCATATATATCATTAGTAAGGTTAAAAGGAAGTGATCCATCTGCAACTGGTGTTTATTAGTCTTTTTGAGTGAGTTATCTACATCTGCTCCTTGTGGTGGTGGTTGTTTAGATGGGCAGTAAGAAACCATGCTTGATTTGGGGGACTGAACTTATGCTTATGTATGCCATCAGAAGCAGTTCGAAATCATTATTCTCTCTTTTCCTTGCAGGTTTGGGCAACTTCAGTCGGTTGATCTTGAATCCATTGAGCCTTCACTTAGAGCTGGTACTCATCCATGTAACTCTTCACATTTCCATGTAGGATGGTTGCCTATCACTTACTAGTGTGCTAGTGCCCCTTAGTCCAAAGACTAATAGCTATGACAAAGTATAATTCCTTGTAGTGTTTAAGTATAACAAAATTCAGAGAAATGCATGCAGAAGCTAGATCAGTACCAGCTAGCTAGCTAGTAGTAGTACTACTGCTACTGTTCTTTCCTTTCTTTTTCTCTCTGTTCATAATTTTTTTTAAGATTTATCTGTTCATACGATGATATACTAATAATTATAAAGAAAATCTTGGACACCCATGGATTCAAGAGTTAGCTAGCTAGATGATAAGAGGGATGCATGAGAAGCTAGCTACACTGCCATGAACTTTGTTTTTCCTTTTGACAAACACTCTTGTTAACATCAGGAACTAAAAATGCAACATAGAACTAAATTTTTTTATAAAGTTGTTCTTATATGGGTGAAACTTCACTTGTTTTTAGGCTAGTGTAGGGTGTTGCTTTATTGTGATGCCTCTGAATTACTTGTGATCACATTGAGAAAGACTTGCTAGTTTGTTGGGTTTTGTCTCCGACCATTGTATCGTGATGAACTTGCAGGTACCCCGAGAGGCCCTTGAGTTTGCCGGAATGTCGATTAACTTCCGTTCCGGCAAATTCGGGCACTCCATATGTCCTATTTTCAGCAAAGGTCATGCTGAAATTTTCCGTGAATTTTAGCATGACTTTGTTAAAAATAGGACATATGGGGTACTTGCGACTAATGCATGTTTTATGATCTGTTGTAAGGGTACTAATTGGTCTCTTCGCTGCTTATCGAGATGGCGGAAGCAGCCACCGCCGATCTGCGACACGCGATCACGAGTTGGATGATTCGAGTTCTTCACTATCATACTTGAGGCTTCAGATTGGATCCATGACGCTGGTATATAAAATGAGAGATCTCCCTTCACCCATCTCATTATGATATCTGTTGTTTGCTACATCACTCATTTTCCCAAACCGCAGAGGCTGCTGACAGGTTTATGAACATGCTGATGGGTGAAGATCCGCCAAATAATGTGAAGCTGCGACAGGCGGCAGCGGGTTTCGCAGCGATGGGATGTGCGTTGGCGATCAAGAAGGGCCACATGTACTTGTCTCGTGGGTGGGAGAACTTCTACCGTGCCACGACCTGCAGCTGGGGTACTTCCTTGTCTTGAGTACGACGACAGCGCCAACATGCTCATCGTGAAGGTGTACAACAAGACTATGTGTCGCATGCGTCTGCTGCCGATGATGATGCGATGCGTTCGCCTCTTCTTATTCCCCTACATTTGGCTTTGTCTCACATCGATTGTTAACGGTCATTGTTGCATTTTGGACAGGTAGGAGCAGCAAGAGCGACATCTGGCTACAGCCAAAGCAGCGGCGACTATGGTTGTAGCGAAGCTGCAGCGATTTCGGCTAGAGCGACAAGCAGCAGCGATTCTGGCACCAGCATAGACAACAAGAAGGATGATCCGGACTGGAGTGCGGGAGAAGAGGAGCAGAGTGAGGATGGGCATCAGGCTGAGGATGACCTAGCGCTGGTGGTGGCTGACCAAGGGCAAGAGATGGTGGTGGCTGACCATGGGCAAGAGATGGAGGTGGCTGAGGATGACCTAGCGATGGTCGTGCCTGAAGGTGGCCTCGCGATGGTGGTGGTGCCTGACAATGACCACGCACCGGTGGTGGCGCCGGCGATCCCACAGCTGGGCAACATGACCACGCCAATTGTGGTAGAAGACTACACCCCACTACCTCCACTGCCTCCACATCCTCGCCGCTCTAGGCGATCGAGAGATGAAGGAGAAGAAGGAGAAGAACTGCCTACTTTGTCGGTATGTCAGATCTCCTATAGGTTAGCTATCCAAAATGATATATATATACTTAGTTACCTATGTTATCTCTAATATGCTTAGTTTCCTATAGGTTAGCTTCATTTTACCTAAGTTGGCTCTAATATACTAACTTAGAGCTTATATGCTTAGTTTCCTATAGGTTAGCTCCAAAATAACTTATGTTAGCACAAAATGATCAAGTTTACATAATAAGCTTATAGTCTTTTTCTTAATCTTCTTCTTTTCCAAAATGACATAGGTTAGCTTCATTTTACCTAAGTTGGCTCTAATATACTAACTTAGAGCTTATATGCTTAGTTTCCTATAGGTTAGCTCCAAAATAACTTATGTTAGCACAAAATGATCAAGTTTACATAATAAGCTTATAGTCTTTTTCTTAATCTTCTTCTTTTCCAAAATGACATAGGTTAGCTTCATTTTACCTAAGTTGGCTCTAATATACTAGCTTAGACCTTATATGCTTAGTTTCCTATAGGTTAGCTCCAAAATAACTTATGTTAGCACAAAATGATCAAGTTTACATAATAAGCTTATAGTCTTTTTCTTAATCTTCTTCTTTTCCAAAACTCTTCTTATTCTTCTTCTAGTCTTCTTCTTTTTCTTCTTCTAACATCTTGTTTATCATTTTGCAGATTTGATTTAATTGACGGAAGCTTGCGTGGATGGGGTGCTTCTTTTCCATTTCTGTTTTTATTTTGTATGAATGTGAAACTTTTGTGAATTGATGGATAACGGTGTTGGATGAACAATGTGAAACTTTTGTAACGACGGAACTATGTGTTGGCTATGTACGTATGTATATATGATGAAACTTGTGTGTTGGATATGATTGCTATATGGATGCTTGTTGTACATATATGATTGCTATATGGATGCTTGTTGTACATATATATGTGTTGAATATCTCATATGTGAAATAGTGACATGAGATTAAGAAGAAAAGAATTAAAAAAGTTGTTACTAATGGCGCACTACAGTATGCTGCGCTGTAAGTATAGCAGATAATAGTGGCGCACTGTGAGCAGTACTAATGGCGCACCGCCAGGTGCGCCATTAGAATACCAGATTCTAATGGCGCACGGGTGGTGCGCCATTAGAAAGAAATTCTAATGGCGTGATGCCAGTGGTGCACCAGCCATGCGCCATTAGAAGGCAAAACTGGTGCGCCACTAGCATGCCTTTTCCTAGTAGTGTGGTGCCCACACGCCCATGTCAGGTCACTGATATAGCCAACCGAGACACCACTCGCCAGTGCTTTGAGATTCCCATATTTTGGATTCCTCGTGGAAAGAAAGCCCTGCCAAGTCCTCTAGAAAACTTTTGCTTCATTGGGGCTTCCTATGGTCATGTTATTTTTTCCAACAATAAATCATGTGTACTTTTTGATGTGTTCACAGGTGTGACTACCTTGTCTCCACAACTGCCGGTACTGGGAGTCGGTGGCCCCATCTATGGTGCGCTCACCGCTCCTCTAGGATCAGCGAACTCATATCTCATTATTGAAGCCGGGTCACAAAACCTGTTTTGGCGTGTTGGTAGCCAATCTTGGGTGGCACATTCTCTTCGTCATGGAGTACTCAAGCAAATCGTGGTATTCCAAGGGCAAGTCTTTGGCATGGATTCTGATCGTAGGCTCTTCAAAGTGCACCTGACACCCAAGATAAGCATACAAGAACTTCCCGTTACTGAGTCAATCATGATCGCTAAATGGCATCTTTCCGACGCATTGCTGGTGGCATGTGGCGATATGCTTCTCTTGGTGGCCATGCAGGGAAATACTTTACTAACCTTTGAGGTGTTCCAACTTGACCTATCGACTGAGCCTGCACTATGGCTGAAGGTGGAGAGGTTATTGCATTGGGCGATATTCATCAGCCATGACAAGAGAAGTCAGGCATTGTCTTGCATGAACCCAAAGAAATGGGGAGGACGGAGCAATTGCATATACTTCTATGACCGATGGTCTAAACGTTGGATCGCTTTTGAGTTGGGCATGCCGGGGCACATATATGGGTATGTTACCGGTGACTGTGACAGAAGGGTGCAACCCATGTGGTTTTTCCCCAGCATGCTCTCACTGCACCGCTGATGATGTTGAACGTGTTGTATTCCTGATATATCTTAATTGGAGCAGATTCTGTAATTCGAAGGATGTGTAAGAATCTCTCAACCTTTTGTAACCGTGGTCGATCTATATTAAGATGTTGGCTATGAACCTCCTGCTTCTGCATCCATTGCACTGGTGTTCATCCTGTGCTATTTTCATGGACGTGCATGTAGTGAATCATTTTTCTGTGCTAAGTTGGTGTTTACCTTTGAGACAACTTGTGTTTTCTCAACCAAGTAGTAGATCTTCCACGCGAGTTGCTCTTCCAATAAGCCTGCCACTATCTGTAGGGATGCTATGTACTCCCTCCGTTCCAAAATAGATGTCAAGTCAAATAACTGTTGTTGTGACACAACACTGCAATCAGCATACTTTACTGATTATCCGCCATCACCTCTGTTTCCACTTGCTGTCTTTCGCCTCTGTTTCCACTTGCTGTCTGCCAGGCATACATAAATATACACCCTTCCTAGCTTGCCCTATCGAATCATGCCTTTTTCTCCCTGTCCGACCCTGTACTTCCATGGCTTCTCTGAACTCACCAGTGCAAGAACCCTTAGGTGGGTTTGGAAGAGAAACATTACGCAGCCGCAGAACACCAAGCACCAAGCAGAAACATCATACAAGGTGTGTTGATCCGAAAGGCAAGACTTGGGATCACAGATGGAGATTGCTCCGATTAGGTCAGGCCACCCCTTACACATGCTGTCCAACTAAATCGCTGGCTACAGCAACAGAGACAAGTCATCTGTTCAGATATCTTCCGTTTGAATTCTTCGTGCCGTGCTTGAACAATTCACTGTGTATCTCCACTTAGTTTGCAACAGCTTTGATATTTCTTCTTCGATCACATGCATTCATTTTGTTCCTTCCATTCTAACACAGAAGTACTTAAGTGCAACCCGAATGCATTTGTCCACACCGTGTTTCACCTGTGCTAGTACAACATCAGTAGGCAATTAGTCTGAGTTCATGGAGTGTTTAAAGGTTTAGGCTGCAGTCGAGCCCGGAGGAGGCTGTTTTAGAAGTACTATTGCATTTGGTTACTATTGTTATGCAGGTCACATTAGCAGCAACGTTAGATGTATGCGATGCAAATGCAATGTTAGATTTTTCATTACGTCTAGCATATCAGGAATTTTGTGTTGGTCACTCTATTAGTTTTTTGTATTCTAGTCCATTCTACTAATACATGCCTTTTACGGTTTTACCTCACGGAGGGTCTGCTGGACTCTATCATTCCTCGACTGGCCCTGATCTCATTCTTTGATCTAGTTCCCTTTTTTGCTACCTGTCACGAAGGAGTACTGTTATGCTCACACTCTGACAGCTCCACCTACATCGCCCAACTCACATATCCTTGTCACCACTCTGTCCTCCCTATTTGTTTGGCCCCTTGGAAGTGAAACCTGGCATGAACACAAGCTTCCTCATTGATGAATACAACAGATGGTACAATTCAACGATTTTTTCGTTGCCCATGGACTGTGATAGGATGATCTAAACTTTGCGGTTGGACCCTCTAATGGGCCCGCGGGATATAGCAACCGAGTGGTGCAGCGACATGGGCCCTTTCCTAAAAGCGGCACCATCCCATCATTAGATCTACAAGTGACACCATCCCGCCATTCATCCCATGTCATCATGCCATATAAAATGCTTCCTTCCTTCTCCTCCTTACACCATAACCCTAACCGATCCTCCTCCTCCGCCACCGCCGCCCCTCCTCCATGGCTGCCCACTTCTATTCCTAGTCCATGTCTCACCATATATCGCTCCTACGACTACATTGAATGTGGCACTACATCGTCACCTCCACAAGGTCTGCTCTCCCCTCCCCTTCCTCCTTTCTTCCTCTCCCTCTCTCTCACGCATGTGAACGCATTTAAACCCTAGTTATTGTTTTATCCAGGTTCATCATATGGCGTGGATGTGTGTTGTGATTAGAATTTTCGCTTGGTTGGTCTCATCACAAGAGCTCGGATCACGCTTGTAATAGGGTAAGTAAGATGTGTTACGGTCACTCACCAATCGAGTTGATGAGCTAATCCGAGAACAGACAAATTTAGTTGGTTTCAACCTCATCAATTTCAGTGGAGTGAAAACTACAAAAAAATCAGCTTTTATTTAATTTGAGTCTGGTGTAAATTGAAACAAGACTCGTCACAACGTAAATAAAAAAGTCCAGTCCATTATCGGGTATTTGGGTATACATTTCTACCACTTCATTGGGACTGCAAATCCCGCCGCCTATTGTCAGGTGTGACCAATGGACTTTTCAGCTGAACTGTATGTTTTTCTGCAACACTACTAAACTAGCGGGAGAGAAATTGGGAACAATTAAATCAACGTAGGGTGCCCATGGGCTGCAAGTAGGAGATAAAATATGCACCATAGTAGAGGAGCTCCCTCATTGACATGATTTAAGCTCCAACTATCTGCCATATATTAACGGCTTTACCATCAATTACGGGTTTTACAATTTGGTGAGGAGCATGAGCACTTGAACATAGGATAAGACAATAGTAATAGTTTCATTTTGGTAATAATTTATGAAAATAGTGGTCTGGAATTGGAAAGAATCATCAAACATAAATAAATATTCCATTGTCCCAATATTGGGTTGTATCCATATTGGTTGTGCATTGTTGTCACTTATGGCGCATTGTCTATTTTTAAAGGCAATACGATCCATCACCATTTTACTCATGTTCCGAAGATAAATATAGGTTCCACAAAGAAGTTTTAACTACCGTGACAGATTTGACAAAAGTTTCCTTTTTCACATGTTATTATCTATTTATCTTGCCCCGAACACAAGAATACCGCAGTCACAAAAAAATGTTCTGAATGTAGAAGATCCAATCATGGATAAGTCTCAAGTTTTAACTGGAGGGCCTGAGACATTCGCGAAAAGCAAGTCTTTTTTGTTGAATTTTATATGCTTATATTAAACATGAGAACCCACCAAAGTGTACTCTGAAAATATTATTTGTCAATACTTGTGTATAACAAGTTTATTGATATACATACATTATTCATTAATTCTGAAGATCAAGTTATTATGCGTATACATGGTTATGGCATGGTATTTTTCTGACTTTTCTTCCTTGAATTGTTTTATTCTTGGAGAGTGTTTCATCATGCAAACGCACAGCAAACCGTGTGTCTCCGCACTTACCACTCTATCTGGACTCCAAGAGTGGGCAAACCTCCCAGATGGTTTGTTGCACACTATTCTTCCTCTCTTAGGCTCTGTACGTGATCTTCTTGCCTTTTCTGCAACATGCCGCTCTTGGCGTGTTGCATTCTTGTCATACCCATCCAAATCTACCCTCTGCACCCTGTTCCCCCCTCTCTCATCCAAACCAACATCCGTGTTGATGCTCCTCACGTTCCATCTAACGATATTCATTGCAAGTTGCGCACCTGTAAGGTCATTGACCCATCCAACCAAAACATCACTCTTCGCTGCCAGATTGATGAAGAAATTCTACAAAAGATATATTGTGTTGGCCCTTCCTATGGTCATCTCATCTTCTTTTGCTCCCGTGGTTATTGTCTTGTTGTTGACCCTTTCAGTGGTTCCAAAGTTTAACCCCCACGTGTTCCAATCAGTGGCTGCGAGCGGGTTAATCCTACCAAAATACGTGCTCAACATTCAGAGATTGCGGAGTTGTGCTTCTTCGGTGTTCTAATAGCTCCCATTACATCACCCAATTCACCTCTCCTTGTGGGCACTCGATTCTCTCTATTTGATTGGCCAGTTGGAAGCAACTGTTGGTCAGAACTCAAACTTCCTTCTGGTGCACAGATAACTCAAATCGTGGATTTCAAGGGTCAGTTTATTGCCATGGATTATCATAGAAGGATCTACTCTTTCGAGTTAGCGCCCCAGCTTGGCCTACAAGAGATAATAACTGAGTGGTCTCCCCACTCGATCAGAACCCCATACCAAACATCATGGCTAGTGGTTTGTGGTGACATGCTCCTCATGTTCATCACGGTTGACCATTGGAGCAGACGTATTAAGGATGGTGGTATTTTGAAAAAGGTTTGTAAACTTCACCTCGACATGTCAAGCAAACCTGCAAAATGGGTTGTCAAGAAAAAATTGGGCAGCTGGGCAGTCTTTGCAGGATGTGATACGAAGAACATGCCATTATCTAATATTGACCCAAAACAATGGGGAGGGAGGAGCAATTCATTGTATTACGCCGAGAGTTCTCCACCTGGGAGAGTACACGAGCTGGACAGCGCACATGATCCTTGGGATGCTTCCATCAGGCAGTGCGTAATATATTGGGGCCACTACATGAAGCCCCTCTGGGTCTATCCAAGCATGGTCTATTCAGATGGGGCCAGTGATCATCGTGTGGAACGATAGCTTTTGTTATCCTTTTGCAACCTGGATAGATCATGGTAACGAATGTTCATGGTGGAGGTGGTATTAGTTAGTGCTCAGAGCTTGTTAGCTACACTCAAGCCTTCAAAAGTGTGTTTTGTAAGTGTTGTTTAATGTTGCTCTAGATGGATGTGTGAGCCGTTTAGCTACTTATAGCTTCTTCTTGTCTTGCAACAACTGCTAAGTTTTAAGGTTCCTTGGTATTCATGCATGTGTTTGATCTATCTCATTTCGCCGTACAAGATGTGCTTTGATCATCTGTTAGAACCTTTGAGATGTGTTATTATTATTTCTTTAGTAGTTCAATGCTCTAGTTGGTAATGCACTCCTTCGTTGCCGGTTGATACCAGTGGTTTTTGTTCTACTTGTTTGTTCACAACTTCATGCAAAAGAATGTAACTGCATGATGTGGTTGCGATTATCTGTGAGGCTCAGTTATAACTAACTGCTAAGTTAGGTCACATTGGTTGACCTCAAGGAAGGTAACCGTAATTTCTGAAGTCAAACGCCAATGGAAGCAAACCATTAGAGGCATGATACCTTGTTCCTTCATTCTGTTGAACAATAAAGATGCCTCTCTTAAGAAATTGAGCGAAATAGCATGAATGAGTAGGGGGAACTTGTAGATGGTAGAAAAGTAATCTTCTTTCAATCGCCTACACAAGGTGGAAGAAACTGACAAGCTTTTCCATACAAGTTAAGCATGTTAGTGTATATTTCACATCGATGGCTAGACTATAGACGATGTTCAGCACTGAACCAGAAAACTGAAGCTAATGACAATGGTATCAAGTCTCAGCACAAGTGTAAAAAAAATAAGAACAACAATTGCACACCTCCAGCTCCCATAATGTTACGTGTTTTATTAATATTATCTACCTTATCATTATGTTTTCCTATTTTTAAGGTCCGAGGATTGTCAGATGATATCATTTGACCGTACTTATATATTTTTTGTTAGCTGCCTAGCCGAGTATAGCAGTAAGTCATGACATGTAACGAACCCGGCTCTCGACTGGGATCGTACGAACGGAATTGCGAAGGAGAATGGGATGAGAACGAGACTTGTAGAGAAAGTAGACGGGAAGAGAGAACAGAGGGATGAGAGGAACAAGGCAACACAGAATTCATGCCTCACTGCGGATCTAGATTTGGTGATAAATATACGCTGGCACTCGACACTGGATTGGGCCCACACATAGCTCCAGTAGACACACAGGCCCAAGAGTAACGCTACACCTACGTAACGACTTCTACGTAACTTACGTACGATCCGACGTGGCCGTTTTATATTGGGTCTTAGTTGGGTGCAGGCCCATCCTGCAAATCCAGGGGGGGCAGTTTAATTAGCGACCAAAGGATTTACGTAAGTTTTCGCAAAACATTATGTAGGTGTAGCATTTTTGCAGACACAAGGCCCTGCCAAATTAGTTACTCCACTCTCCATTACACACATCCGACATGACATCGTTTTTCCTGAAAGTTTACTCTATCAAAGAGGAAAGGTTGCTTAGCTAGATCTGACTCGAGCATGGCCTTGATAAAAATTATTGGGCGCGTCAGTGTCAGTTTAAACTTCACCATGGAAGCAGCCATGTATGATGTTCTCTGCCTCCTGAAATTTCCGTGGGAGCAATTTCGTCATCTGAGTATACACGACAGCAAAATGCCTCGCAGAACTTACAGCACGAAGATGAGTGTCAAGTATGATAATTGCCACACACAACTTCTCTGTTATGCCCTTTGATCAACCGTTTGAGATAATAAAAGCGCCCTTTACCGAAAAAAATACCCTTTGATAACCATTTGGATCTAAAAAATGGCACGCCTCCTCAATTTTGTGGCACGTGCATAATGCATCGCCATATCTGGTACGCCCTCCTATCAGAATTCAGAAAGGATGCCGGTTCCTTTGGTTGCCCCAACTTTATACTGGCCATATTGGATAATCAAAGTAGCTGTTGAAGAATTTTCAGGGCTGGCGAACATATATGTACTAAACAGCAGTGAGTGAAAAATGTATGAGAATAAGAGAGATAAAAGAAAAGTAGGAAAATGAGTTTGGTCTTTTTTTTGAACATCAGTACAGACACAAGCACTCATATACATGCGCATACACTCACCCTTATGAAGGCACACACGCACATCCTACCACTATGAGCACCTTCGAAAGACTGAGCCGGCATATCATCTTGAAAATAAATCCAACAATAAATGCGAGCACCAGGATTTGAATCCTGGTGGGCTGGAGATACTATAATCCCTCTAACCATCCAACCACAGGTTGGTTTGTTGAGTAAATAGGCAATTTCTCGATTAAATTAATCAACGAGTAAATCACTAGCATGGCATTGACTAAGTTGGTGACGTACTGACTTTGATCTAAACATGCACGTACTAAGCAAACAGTAGACAAATCTACACATACTGCTAGGACCGCTGATATGAAAATAATCAGGAGCGGGATAAATGAGTTATACCCTCCAGTAGGCCACGCAGAGGCCACGGCTTTGGTGGCAGCAGCGGCGTCCTCGGCGGCCTTCTTGTCGGCTTCAGCTTTCTCGGTGGCGGCATGGTCGGCGTCGGTGGACATGGTGATGATGAAGGCGACGCGGACGTAGAGGAAGCAGACGATCGGAAGCGAGCAGTCGCGTAATCGCTGCCCAAAAACCTATTCGCCCCTCACCCCGTACAGGAACCAGAAGGGCGTGGTTTCGGAGATCTGCTATCCCATCGACCGTGTACGTGGCGGACGGGATGGAGTCACCGGCGGCAGCAGCAGCAAAGGAACGACGGTGGGCGTGCGCGTGAGCAGATGTGATCTGTTCGTGGCGGCTAGGGTTAGGGGACACAACACACTTATATAGACGCAGCCGCGTGGAGAGACGTGGGCTTGACCCACGTCCGAGTCCGTGACAGCCCACGATCCGACGTCTCAGATCGTGGCCCTGCTGTCAGAACCTCTCCGTTAGTGACTGGCAAAAATAAGTGCATAGGTGTGAGCTCGGCTCGGCTCATTCCTGCAACCCGCAACCCGCGGCGCGTCGTGACGAGGCGAGGCGTGGCGAGGTGGGCGGCGGAGGAGGAGCGCGCGAGGGCCTCTTCTCTTCTCAAGCTCCAATAGCATGTAGAAGAGCCACCCTTATAAACCACTCCAACTTCTCTTCCACTAGCATGGTGGGACTAAACTTCCCACCACCTTGTCATGCCACCTACATGGGCCCTTAGAGATCAAATCTGAAATTGTCATACGGGCTCTAGACCCATCTCACATTTCAACAATCCCCCACCAGATCTCAGGGGCCCACTTTGTCCTTTGTTCCAAACGCTGTTTTGATATACTAGTGTTTCAGTGAAGACCTGTTAAGGTTGAGCTTCACCTAGAGCAAGTAGCTACACTCCTTCACAACTGAACAATGGACTATGCCTTGAATTGTCAGTTTGGCATAAAGAAGTTTCACCACATGTATTACTAGGCTCACATAGGTATGTTCCTCCAAAGATCACTCTGTAGGATAGCATCTTGCTTATACATATAAGCCTTGGAACACATTAAGACAGTAGTTATCCTTCCATACAGTTTCTGAGAGTATTGCATCTCCAACGAAGTGGGTTAGTAAAGTTACTCTCCACAGTTCACCACTGGCTTGTTTTCCCAGGTCCTACTTCACGGGATCTCCGATCACATAGGTTGGGTTACCACCATGGTAACTCATGTGGGTCTCATACCCATCTCCCTCGATGCACTATCTATCACTACACGTGATAGCCCTTTCGTAAAGGGATCTGCCAGATTCTTAGCCGTATGGACATAGTCCAACGCTTTCACTCCGGAGTTTCTTAATTTTCTGACAACTTTTAATCTCATTCTTATGTGTTTGTTGGACTTCATGTTGTCCTTTGAATTCTTCACCTTGGTGATGACAGTCTGATTATCACAGTTCATAAGGATAGCCGGAACCGGTTTATCAACCAGTGGCAAGTCCATCAAAAGATCTCGAAGCCATCCTGCTTCAACACCAGAAGTGTCTAATGCTGTTAATTCTGCTTCCATTGTCGATCTCGTTAAGATCGTTTGCTTGCAAGACTTCCAGGAAACAGCGCCACCTCCAAGAGTAAACATATACCCAGTTGTGGCCTTCATCTCATCAGCATCAGAGATCCAATTCGCATCACTATACCCTTCAAGTACCGACGGGTCTCCGGTATAGTGAAGTCCATAGTTCATAGTACCTTTCAGATAGCGCATAACTCTTTCAACAGCATGCCAATGTACATCACCCGGTTTGGAAACAAACCGGCTCAGTTTTCTCACAGCAAACGCGATGTCAGGCCTTGTTGCGCTCGCTAGGTACATCAGTGAACCAATGATTTGAGAGTATCTCAATTGATCTTTAGCTATGCCTTTGGACTTTCGAATCAACATGCTAGGATCATATGGTGTTTGAGATGGTGTGCAGTCCGAATATCCAAAACGACTTAATACCTTCTCAACATAATGGGATTGCAGAAGTGTGATCCCACCCTCTTTATCTCTCAGTAGCTTGATGTTCAAGATAACATCAGCTACACCAAGATCCTTCATCTCAAAGTTCTGAGATAGAAACGATTTGACCTCCTCAATGACTTTGAGGTTTGTTCCGAATATCAGTATGTCATCAACATACAAGCACAGTATAACTCCTTCGCCCCCACCATGGCGATAATATACACATTTGTCAGCCTCATTAACAACGAAACCAACAGATGTCAGAGTTGTATTAAACTTATCATGCCACTGCTTAGGTGCTTGTTTCAGGCCATATAAAGATTTCAGCAACCTACACACCTTTCTTTCCTGACCATCTATCACAAAGCCATCTGGCTGTTGCATGTAGATTTCCTCATTTAGCTCTCCATTCAGAAAAGCCGTCTTAACATCCATTTGATGGACAAGAAGACCATGTGAGGCCACCAACGAGAGTAATACTCGAATGGTGGTCAGTCTAGCCACAGGTGAATAAGTATCGAAGAAATCTTCCTCTTCTTTCTGGTCATAGCCCTTGGCCACAAGCCTAGCCTTGTACTTTTCAATCGTACCATCGGGCCTAAGCTTCTTTTTGAACACCCACTTACATCCCAGTGGTTTGCAACCATTGGGACGGTCAGTAATCTCCAACGTCGTTAGCCATGATGGAATCCATCTCGCTACGGACCGCATCCTTCCAGTAGTCAGCTTCTGGAGAGGCATACGCTTCTGAAATAGAAGTGGGAGTATCATCCACGAGGTACACGAAGAAATCATCACCAAAGGTCTTTGCTGTCCTTTGTCTCTTGCCCCTACCAAGGGTTTCCTCGTCATCCTCCTCAGGATTTCATCATGTGTTTGTTCATAATATTCCATAGGGATGGCAGGTTCAGGAGTCTCCTCAGATTCCTGTCTAGAAGTGCTTTGCATATCTATCATAGGAAAAATATCCTTGAAGAATGTAGCATCCTTAGACTCTATGATTGTACCGACCTTCTGGTCAGGTAACTCAGATTTCACTACTAGAAATCTATAGCCAACGCTGTTCTTAGCGTAGCCCAAATTAACGTAGTCCACAGTCTTGGGTCCAAGCTTACGCTTCTTGGGGATCGGCACATTGACTTTCGCCAAACAACCCCAAGTACGCAAGTACGAGAGTATTGTCCTTCTCTTTGCCCATCTCTCATATGGAGTGATCTCATTATCCTTTATCAGAACTTTATTCAGGACATGACATGCCGTCAATATAGCCTCCCCCCACCATGCCTTGGATAAACCCGACGTATCTAACATGGCGTTAACCAAATCAGTTAGAGTACGGTTTTTCCGCTCGGCAACCCCATTTGGCTGGGTGAATAGGGAGGCGTCCTCTCATGAATAATGCCGTGTTCCGCACAGAAGGAATCAAACTCACTCGAGATGTACTCTCCACCGCGATCTGACCGGATTCGTTTAATTTTCTTTTCAAGTTGATTCTCAACTTCTGCCTTATAGATTTTAAAGTAGTGTAGAGCCTCATCTTTAGTATTTAACAGATATACAGAGCAATATCTAGTGGAATCATCTATCAATGTCATGAAGTATTTCTTTCTGCCTTTAGTCAACACACTATTTATCTCACAAAGATCAGAATGTATGAGTTCTAATGGTGCCAAGTGCCTCTCCTCCGCGGCGTTGTGAGGCTTGCGAGGTTGCTTAGCTTGCACACATGATAGGCACTTAGAACCTTTGGCTAAAGTGAAACTCGGGATTAAATCCAACTTGGCTGGCCGCGTCATAACACCAAAACTAATGTGACAAAGACGTGAATGCCAAACTTCAGATTCATTAACATTCGAATGAATATGGTTCACGACTTTATTACAAAAATCTGCGATGGAAAGGCGGAACATCCCTCCGCTCTCATAACCTTTTCCAACAAAGAGTCCATATTTCGTAACAACTAATTTATTAGACTCGAAAACCAACTTAAAACCTTCTCTACATAGAAGGGAGCCACTAACGAGGTTGTTCTTGATGGCGGGGACATGCTGCACGTTCTTCAGCTGCACGATCCTTTCCGAAGTAAACTTCAGATCGACCGTGCCAACACCATGAACAGAAGCACTCGCTCCATTCCCTATCAATACGGACCCGTGACCTGTGACCTGGTAAGAAGTGAACAATGAAATGTCAGCACACACATGAACACCTGCACCTGTGTCCACCCACCAATCGTTGGGTTGAAACACTGAAAAAACAGTAAATAAATTACCATACCCAGATGCACCATTCTCATTGTTGCCCACAATCATGTTGACAGACTTGGATTCCTGTCTTGGCTTCTTACCCAGATGCACTTGTTGGCCCAATGTTCAACCAAACCACAAGTAAAGCAGCCCTCATCCTTCTTGTTCTTCTTGAAGGTCTTCTTATCCTTCTTCTTAAAGTTGGTATTGTGTTGGACACCGTTCTTTCCCTTGGGCTTGTGGGAGTTGAAGTTCTTCTGGTTCACCATGTTGGCGTCAGAAGTCCCTTCGGCCCCTTTTCCGTGCGAGTCCTTTGCCCTCGAATTCTGCTCAACACTCAGATGGCCAATGACATCCTCCACAGAGAATTCACGCCTCTGATGTTTCAGAGTGGTGGCAAAGTTCCTCCAGGAATTGGGGAGCTTAGCGATTATACAGCCCGTGGCAAACTTGCCCGGTAACTCGCACTTCAGAAGCTCAAGCTCCTTAACAATGCATATTATCTCATGAGCCTGCTCTAGTATAGGACGGTTCTCAACCATCTTGTAATCGTGGAACTGCTCTATGATATACATCTCGCTCCCTGCATCGGCGGCCCCGAACTTAGATTCGAGCGCCTCCCACAAGTCCTTGGCAACATGCACATGTAAATATGCGTCGACCAGTTTATCTCCGATCACGCTAAGAACTGCTCCTTGAAACACAGTGGTTGCCTCCCTGAACGCCTTCTCCTGTTCAGAAGCAATCGTTCCCGTGGACACACCGGTGACCCAGAACACATTCATAGCCGTGAGCCATAAAGTGGTCTTTGTCTGCCAACGCTTAAAATACGTACCGGTAAACTTATCCGGTTTCAGTGCAGCGGCAAAGCCACTTGCCGAAAAATTCCTACACATAATAGGTTTTTGGATTGTTGAGTAAATAGGCAATTTCTCGCAACCCGAGGCGAGGCGAGGCGGGCGGCGGAGGAGGAGTGCGCGAGGGCCTCTTCTCTTCTCAAGCTCCAATAGCATGTAGAAGAGCCACCCTTATAAACCACTCCAACTTCTCTTCCACTAGCATGGTGGGACTAAACTTCCCACCACCTTGTCATGCCACCTACATGGGCCCTTAGAGATCAAATCTGAAATTGTCATACGGGCTCTAGGCCCATCTCACATTTCAACATGGTTCTCAATGAGTTTGGTCTTTGAAGCAGTGATGTTCACTATATGAAAACACTCACATCACACCTCCATAAGTTTAGGTCCAAAAATTATATATAGTTGTACAATTATTGTTTTCCTTCAGCGGGTAAGGGTAATGGCAAGAGGGTACGTTTGTTCTCTGCAATTTTCCTTTTCTTAACGGAGAATAGAGCTTGGGCTCATTGACGGCCCAGCCCATCCAAAATTTTCCGATGAGCCACCTATATCTTCGGTCACTGTTGCCCTTTAGTACACACAGCAGAGTCGAAGGCCCTCGCCATCACCGCCGCCGCATAGTCATCGTCGCCATCGTAGCTAGGCCAAATCCTACTCCCTTCTTCTCCCCGTCCTCCATGGCGTCGCTTATCTGGCTACCCTCCTGCCTGCAGGAACCCTAGGCTAGGAGTAGTGAGTAGACTGCATGGTGACTGGCTGTTGGACGATCGCCTGGGCTGAAATAAAAGAGATTTTTTTAGAGGAACCCAAGAGATTACCAATAGCCTAATCCCTCTTAATCATGTCGACATTTTCTCATGCGGTAGAACATTGTGTAATTCCACTTATTTCTGATCTGTTTGAGAGAATTGCACGTTCTTGTTGCGAGAATTGCACGGTCAGATGGCGAGAATTGCTCTTAGTTCCGACAATTGGTTAAGCTTTAGGCTGCAGACAGTCTCAGAACATCTGTTTATCAATATTTCGCATGCAATGACATATGTAGTTTGCGTTGATCCAGTGTTATCGACATGTCCAACAGATTCCGATGCTGGGCCACTACTGCAGAACCGGGCTATAGCACCGGTTCGTCAGGGCCTTTAGTGCCGGTTCTGCAACCGGCACTAAAGAGTGGGGACTAAAGGTCCCCCCCTTAATACCGGTTCCGCACGAACCGCCGCTAAAGGGCCACCACATGGAACGAGCTAGCGCCGGGGGCGGGGAGCCCTTTAGTACCGATTGGTAACACCAACCGATACTACAAGGTTTGGGGGGGTTTTGGTCCATGATTTCTTTTTCCTTTAATTTTATGTTTTTCATTTAATTTTTTTTCGTTTGCTGGTATTTTACGATACTACATATTGTACACGTTATGCATATATATAAATCGAATTTATCGTAGAACCGATCATATATATATATATATATATCATCGAATGTCTCACAACCACCATTAATTCACACACATACACATGTATATATATACAATTAGGTATATACAATTTCTCCTACATGTTGCCTTTGGAGCCAGTGGCATTTGCCTTGGTGCCTTCGGAGCACGATGACAATTGGGGGTGGTTCATGGGGGCGGTAGCGGGTAACAGTATTCTCTTTTGGGATCTATGACCTGGTCGAGCAAAAATCCCCCTATTTCCTCTTGAAGTACTCGTATGCACTCCGTTGGTAGGAGCTGCTCCCACACCGCTTTGAACTGTTAAGAAGGAGATCAATATGCATGTGTATTAGTTGTGTGACTAGATATCGATAATGATGTAAAAATTGTAAATAGTGTTCTGGCAAAGGTTCCCATAGCTGTCTATTAGATTTGCTCCTTTCGGACGCCATCATGCGAATGTTCTCGCAAACGTAGTACGCACACAGTTCAGTCCCCGGCGCCTGCTTTAGGGCCTTTACAAGAATGGAATTTAATCAGATAATAATTAATCAAGCATCATAATTAATTAATGGTATTGAAACAAGAATTAAAGAGATGGTAGCTAGCTAGTACTACCTAATTACTTACCTTGGGTCGAAACCAAAACAACTTTTGTCCCCATTTGCCTAGAGTCACCTTGATGAACTTTGCCCAAGCCCTGCTGCTACCTCTTGAGCACTGCATTGGTTTTTCCTTACAGAGGAAAGGGTGATACAGCAAAGTAGCGTAAGTATTTCCCTCAGTTTTTGAGAACCATGGTGTCAATCCAGTAGGAGACTACACGCAAATCCCTTGTACCTACACAAACAAATAAGAACCTTGCAACCAACACGATAAAGGAGTTGTCAATCCTTTCACGGCCACTTGCAAAAGTGAAATCTGATAGAGATAATAAGATAAATATTTTTGGTATTTTTGTTGTATAGACTGTAAAGTAAAGATTGCAAAATAAAATAGATCGGAAACTTATATGATGGAAGATTGACCCGGGGGCCATAGGTTTCATTAGTGGCTTCTCTCAAGTTAGCATAAATATTACAGTGGATGAACAAATTACTATCGAGCAATTGATAGAAAAATGCATAGTTATGAGAATATCTAGGCATGGTGATGTATATAGGCATCACGTCCGCGACAAGTAGACCGAAACGATTCTACATCTACAACTATTACTCCACACATCGACCGCTATCCAGCATGCATCTAGAGTATTAAGTTCATAAGAACAGAGTAACGCATTATGCAAGATGACATGATGTAGAGGGATAAACTCAAGCAATATGATATAAACCCCATCTTTTTATCCTTGATGGCAACAATACAATACGTGCCTTGCTGCCCCTGCTGTCACTGGGAAAGGACACCGCAAGATTGAACCCAAAGCTAAGAACTTCTCCCATTGCAAGAAAGATCAATCTAGTAGGCCAAACCAAACTGATAATTCGAAAAGACTTGCAAAGATAACAAATCATACATAAAAGAATTTAGATGAGATTCAAATATTGTTCATAGATAATCTTGATCATGAACCCATGATTCATCGGATCTCGACAAACACACCACAAATAGAATTACATCGAATATATCTCCAAGAAGATCGAGGAGAACTTTGTATTGAGATCCAAAGAGAGAGAAGAAGCCATCTAGCTATAACCATGGACCCGAACGTCTGAGGTAAACTACTCACACATCATCGGAGAGGCTATGGTGTTGATGTAGAAGCCCTCTGTGATCGATTCCCCCTCTGGCGGAGCACCTGAAAAGGCTCCAAGATGGGATCCCATGGCTACAGAAGGTTGCGGCGGTGGAAATAGGGTTTCGTGGTGCTCTCGGATATTTTCGAGGTATATAAGTATATATAGGCAAAAGAAGTCGGTTGGGGGAGCCACGAGGGGCCCACGAGGGTGGGGGCGCGCCTACCCTCTGGGCACTCCTTCCTGCCTCGTGGCCACCTCGTCGCTTCCTTGACGTCCACTCCAAGTCTCCTGGATTGCGTTTGTTCCAAAAGTCACTCTTCCGAAGGTTTCATTCCGTTTGATATTACTTTTCTGCGAAACACTGAAATAGGCAAAAAAACAGCAATTTGGACTGGGCCTCCGGTTAGTAGGTTAGTCCCAAAAATAATATAAATGTGTATAATAAAGCCCATTAAACATCCAAAACAGATAATATAATAGCATGGAACAATAAAAAATTATAGATACGTTGGAGACGTATCAAGCATCCCCAAGCTTAAGTCCTGCTCGTCCTCGAGTAGGTAAATGATAAAACAGAATTTTTGATGTGGAATGCTACCCAGCATATTTTTCAATGTAATTTTCTTTATTATGGCATGAATATTCAGATCCGAAATACTCAAGATAAAAGTTTAATATTGACATAAAAATAGTAATACTTCAAGCATACTAACTAAGCAATTATGTCTTCTCAAAATAACATAGCCAAAGAAAGTTCATCCCTACAAAATCATATAGTTTGGCTATGTTCCATCTTCGTCACACAAAATATTCAAATCATGCACAACCCCGGTTTCAGCCTAGCAATTGTTTCATACTTTAGAATTTTCAATCTTTTTCAACTTTCACGCAATATATGAGCGTGAGCCATGGACATAGCACCATGGGTGGAATAGAATATGATGATGGGGATTGTGTGAACAAGACAAAAAAAAGAAGAAAGCCTCACATTGATGCGGCTAATCAACGGGCTAGGGAGATGCCCATCAATTGATGTCAATATAAGGAGTAGGGATTGCCATGCAACAGATGCACTGGAGCTATAAATGTATGAAAGCTCAACAAAAAAACCTAAGTGGGTGTGCGTCCAACTTGCTTGCTCACAAAGACCTAGGGTATTTGAGGAAGCCCATTGTTAGAATATCCAAACCAAGTTCTATAATGAAAAATTCCCACTAGTATATGAAAGTGACAAAACAAGAGGCTCTCTATCATAAAGATCATGGTGCTACTCTGAAACACATGTGTGGAAAAAAGATAGTAGCATTGCCTTTTTATTTGTTTTCTCTTTTTTGGGCCTCTTTTTTTATTTGGCCTTTCTTTTTTTTCTTTTTTTGTTTGGTGACAATGCTCTATGAATGATGATTGAGGGAGTCCTGGACTAGGGGGTGTCCGGACAGCCGGACTATCATCGTCCGCCGGACTCCAAGACTACGAAGATACAAGATTGAAGACTCTGTCCCGTGTCCGGATGGGACTTTCCTTGGCGTGGAAGGCAAGCTTGGCGACACGGATATGTAGATCTCCTACCATTGTAACCGACTCTGTGTAACCCTAGCCTCCTCCGGTGTCTATATAAACTGGAGGGCTTTAGTCCGTAGGACACAACATACATTACAACAATCATACCATAGGCTAGCTTCTAGGGTTTAGCCTCCTTGATCTCGTGGTAGATCCACTCTTGTACTACCCATATCATCAATATTAATCAAGCAGGACGAGGGTTTTACCTCCATCGAGAGGGCCCAAACCTGGGTAAAAACATCGTGTCCCTCGCCTCCTGTTACCATCCTCCTAGACGCACAGCTTTGGGACCCCTACCCGAGATCCGCCGGTTTTGACATCGACATTGGTGCTTTCATTGAGAGTTCCTCCGTGTCGCCACCGATAGGCTCGATGGCATCTTCAACCAACAACGCTGTCCAGTGGTGAGACTTTTCTCCCGGACAGATCTTCAGATTCGGGCGCTTCGCGCTGCGGGCTAATTCGCTTGGCCATCCGAGCAGATCGAAGCTACGCCCTGGCCGTCAGTCGATTCGAAGCTTAAACTTCACGGCCAATGTCCGCGGAGACTTGATCTTCGATGGACTCGAGCCACTGCCGGGCGCACCGCACTGTGACGATGGGCATGATCTAGCTCTGCCGCCGAACAGTGCCTTGGTGGCCCCACATGAATCCGCTTCGGCCATCAGTCCGGAGCCGATCGCCCAGATCGAGGATCGGTGGATAGACGCCGCCTCGGGGGCTTCAACTTCCTCGGCGATGGAGCCGAACATTAATCTTGTCCCCCGCGAAACTTGTGATTCCGAGGTGCCGAATTCCTCGCCGGACTCCGAACCTCCCGCACCCCTACCAATCGAATCGGATTGGGTGCCGGTTATGGAATTCACCGCCGCGGACATCTTCCAATACTCGCCTTTTGGCGATATCCTGAATTCACTAAAGCATCTCTCATTATCAGGAGAGCCCTGGCCGGACTATGGCCAGGATGGTTGGGATGCGGACGACGAAGAAATTCAGAGCCCACCCACCACCCACTTTGTAGCCACTGTCGACGATCTAACCGACATGCTAGACTACGACTCCGACGACATCGACGCTATGGACGACGATGCCGGAGACGAACAGGAACCAGCGCCTACAGGGCACTGGAAGACCACCTCGTCATACGACATATATATGGTGGACACCCCAAAAGACGGGGATGGCGACGAAGCAGCAGAGGCGGACTCTTTAAAGAAGCAGCCCAAACGCCGGCGTCAGTGGTGCCACTCTAAATCCCGCCACAGCAAGAATGGAGATTCCGGCACAGGAGATACTAATACCCTAGAGAGTGCCGAAGACAATCCCCTCCAGCAAGACTCAGCGCAGGAGGATGCAGAAGCAAGCCCTCACGAGAGGGCGGCAGTCGAAGAGGTTGAGGATCATAACTATATGCCTCCCTCCAAGACGAAGCAAGCCTCAACGATGAATTAATTCGCTGCACTCGAGGATCCCGTCGAACAAGAGCGTTTCAAACGCAGGCTTATCGCCACAGCAAACAGCCTAAAGAAAAAGCAGCAACAGCTTCAAGCTGACGAGGACCTGCTGGCCGATCGATGGACCGAGGTCCTCGCGGCCGAAGAGTATAAACTCGAACGCCCCTCCAAAAGCTACCCAAGACGCAGGCTGCTCCCCCGATTAGAGGAGGAAGCATGCATACCTCCATCACCAGCGCACGATATGGCTGACCGACCACCCCGTGGTCGTGATAGAGAGGCATCCAGGCCCCCAGCCAAGACCGTACTCCGGCATCGCTCCAAAAGTATGAAGCCAAGAGGGAACGCGCCGGACTTGTGAGACATATTGGAGGACAAAGCAAGGCAATCCAGATCCATCTACGGATCACGTGGGCGCCCCACGACCCCTGACGAATACCATCGCGCCGGATACAATAACCCCGGCCGGGCCGAGCACAGCAGACAGCGCTCTCTCGAGCTGCGTCGCAATATTGCTCAATACAGAGGCGCCGCACACCCGCTATGCTTCACTGACGAAGTAATGGATCATCAAATCCCTGAAGGATTTAAACCCGTAAACATCGAATCCTACGATGGCACAACAGTCCCCGCGGTTTGGATAGAAGATTATCTTCTCCACATCCATATGGCCCGCGGCGACGATCTCCACGCCATCAAGTATCTCCCACTCAAGCTTAAAGGACCAGCTCGGCATTGGCTTAACAGCTTGCCCGCAGAGTCAATTGGGTGTTGGGAAGACCTGGAGGCCGCATTCCTTGATAACTTCCAAGGCCCGTATGTGCAACCACCAGACGCCGATGACCTAAGCCACATCATTCAGCAGCCAGATGAATCGGCCAGACAATTCTGGACACGGTTCTTGACGAAGAAAAATCAAATCGTCGACTGTCCGGATGTAGAGGCCCTTGCAGCCTTCAAGCATAACATCCGGGACGAAGGGCTAGCCCGGCACCTGGGACAGGAAAAGCCGAAATCCATGGCATCCCTCACATCGTTAATCACCCGCTTTTGCGCGGGAGAGGAGAGCTGGCTAGCTCGCAGCAACAATCTCCGTAAAAATTCTGGCAGTCCGGATACTAAGGACAACAACGGCAGGTCACGTCGAAACAAAAACAAACGCCACATTAACGGCGACGACAAGGAGGATACGGCAGTCAACGCCGGATTCCGAGGCTCTAAACCCGGTCAACGGAAGAAGCCATTCAAAAGAACCACTCCGGGTCCGTCCAATTTGGACCGAATACTCGACCGCTTATGCCAGATACATGGCACCTCTGAAAAGCCAGCTAACCACACTAATAGAGATTGCTGGGTGTTCAAGCAGGCCGGCAAGTTAATTGCCGAAAACAATGACAAGGGGCTAAACAGCGACGACGAGGAGGAGGCCCGACCTCCGAACAATAGAGGACAGAAGGGTTTTCCCCCACAAGTGCGGACGGTGAATATGATATACGCGACCCATATACCCAAGAGGGAGAGGAAACGCGCACTAAGGTACGTCTATGCGATGGAGCCAGTCGCCCCGAAGTTCAATCCATGGTCCTCTTGTCCGACCACTTTCGATCGAAGAGACCATCCGACCAGCATACGCCATGGCGGATTCGCCGCATTGGTTTTAGACCCAATCGTCGATGGATTTCACCTCACGAGTCCCGATGGACGGTGGCGAGCCTGAACCTGCTTTATCGAGGATACAATGTGCAAAATGGGCATAGACCCTCAAGGATTAAACCTACAAAGACAACCTTTAAAGGTGTCATACCAGGAGTGGAAGCAAGTGCACAGGCTCACCACACCGAAGTGGTCTTCGATCCTCGATAATTTCGAGCGAAGAGTTAATCTTCGACATAGTCCCGTTCGCAGCGACTATCACGCTCTGCGCGACGAACCGCTTTGCAAAATTCAACGCGTGCCGCATTATGCATACCTAAAGCTCAAGATGTCGCTCTCATGGAGTCATCACGGTCAATGGGAATACGGAACGCCCTCCGAACGGAGGAACATACAATGCTCTCGCGGCAGAAGTACTGTGTAGCCTCTTAAGGCATTCTCCATCCGCCATTAAACAGCCGGATACAGCAAAACGCTACCAAGCAATACCAACCAAGACCACTGGCGCGATCGAGCATGCGAGCAATGCGGCCCCAACCTCGCCCACGCATGATCGCAATAATAACACTCCGCGAACATCATTACACTTTGGAGATACCATGGGCACAGGGGAGGGGGCACGATCGCAACAGACCCAGAGTGCGGTTCAACCACACCGGGGGCTCGCAAGTGTGCCCCCCTTTCTTTTATTTTTTATTTTCCTTCTTTTATGTACACAGGACTGCGTTAACCAGAAGACCTGTCCAGCGGCGAACCTGCCAAACTCATGATGCAACAATCAGGGACTAAAGAAGGCTGCGACGAACACTCAGGTGGTCTCAATTACGAGCATTAAGTTTGATTATATACACTAAGTCCGCAGCTCACCCCTGGAGGGGGACATGTTTACTTAGTCCAAATCCCTTGCTTACCGCACTATTTGTATCAGTCCGCTCTCCTAGTAGACTTTCTTTCATAAATAATGCGGCACCTTTTTTATTGCAATTCCATTACCTTATATATATATATGCTCATTATATGACATCTTGCGCCCGTATATTTTGGTACGGCCTAATACGCCAGGGGCTTATGTTCCCCACTCTATGGTGTGATAAGTCCGAACACTTTCATAAGTGCGGCACCCCGAACTTATAGCATTATATGAATCGGCTCCGAATCATGTCTTGGGTCAATAGTTGGGTTTGCCCGGCTCCCACGTTTTGGTGCCTTACGTTCCGTTCTGTCGGCTAAGGTGGCACTGGGAGAACCACTGCGATTGCGCCCCGGTTGAGCCGCGCGTGCGCCTCAGTGGAGAAAGCTAAAACTAACCGGCATGATAAGGCGAGAGACTGGTCGCTATTCGAGAGGTTTTTTCGGGTCCTTAAAGACTCACGCCGCTTCGAGCGAAGTTCCAGACCATGTCCGACGAAGGCGTGGATAACGCCCCGGATTCGGTCTTCTGAATACCAGGGTCTTCGCCGAAATTTAAAATTATAGAATTCTATGGCTAAGTGAGATTGTTCAAGCATTATAAGTCCGGTTGCCTTGTTCGTTGTGTTGAGCGCCTCCCTCGATGGACCCAACAATGGGAACAAGAGTGGTCAAGTTTATCCCGAACACCCCAGCACTCGTGGATTGGGGGCTGAAGCCAACGACTTGCCATCTCTCAGAGTTTATAAACGGCCGCACAGAAGGTGATATTTTAAATTAAAAAAGCGTTGCTCAAAGCGCACATGAACAAAGTTTCAGCGCACAGGATAATACATAGCAAATTCACTCAAAGCTTACATTTCTGGGGCACTCATCCGCAATATCGCGGGCTCCCTTCAGGACAGTTTTATAATACATTTCGGGCGTGCGATACTCCTTGCCCGGTGGCGGTGGGTCCGTGAGAAGCTTCTCCGCATCCAACCTGCCCTAATGCACCTTTGTGCGGGCGAGGGCCCGGCGAGCGCCTTCAATACAAAGCGAGCGCTAGATGACATCCACCCAGGGCATGCATCCACCAGCCGCCAGACGAAGCCAAAGTAGCTCCTGTGCATGACCTGTTCAGCCACACCGGACTATAAGGCCCTTCATGGCCTCCTCAGCTACCTTAGGAGTTCGACCACCGCTTCACCTGGTCGCTTGGGGCACCGGATGGCCGGCCTCAGCGTACTGAGACCAGAAGACCTTCTCCGTCGAGCTCCCCTCCTCGCCACGATAGAATGCAGCGGCATCGGACGCACTATGCGGCAGATCTGCAAACGCCCCTGGAGAGCTCCGAATGCGGGTAAGTGTCAGGTATTTCACATTAACATGCTTGCTTTGCATGAAAAATGCCTTACCCGCCGCTATTTTCTTTACATCTTCAACCTCCTGAAGGGCCCTATGGGCCTCGGCCTTGGCGGACTTGGCACTTTCGAGAGCCGAGGCAAGCTCGGACTCTCGAGTCTTGGAGTCACGCTCCAAACTCTCATGCTTTTCCATGAGAGCCTGGAGCTCTTGCCGAACTTCCGCCACCCGTGCCTCCTGCTTTTCTCGCTCTGCGTTCGCGGCCAAGATCTGCTCGTCGCGGACACAACCTCCTTCAGGCTGCCACCTCGTCAGTGGCCCCTACAATACACATATTATCCTTGTTAACTTTATTGCAACCAAATCCTTTTCTGTAAGGTAACCATTCAAAGTGGTGTTACTCACCTTCTTTGTCCTCGAGCTGCTTCTTGGCATGGCCGAGCTCTTGCTTGGACCGCTCGAGATCCTTTTTCAACACATCGACCTCCGCCGATAGTGCGGCAGAGGTCAGCAGTGCAGCCTGCAAACCCATATTGACATATGTTAAGCAACCTCAAGATATCTTGTTAGATCCTCGGTCCGCTTTTCTTTCCAACACCGAACCGAGCATCGTGGGCTACCGTCTATGCGGTATTACATTACATAATTTTAACTTCTTACCTCAAAGCCTGTTAGAAGGCTGTCAGACGCTTCGGTCAGCCCGCTTTTGGCGAAGCTGAACTTTTGAATCACCGCACTCATGATAGTGCGGTGTTCTTCCTGATGGAAGCGCCTTTAAGCGCCCAACAAGTTATCCGGCGCCCGGTTGAACGGAGGCCGCCGGTGTCACGGTCTTGCCCTTCTTTCGAAGGGCGCTTGCGGACTCGAACCACCGCGGGTTCCAATGTAGAGTCCGGCGCAAAGTCCGGAGGCTGCTCGATGGCGCCCGAGCCTCCTCCTGATGGGCCCCTCTCTGGGATCCCACCTCGGCGTCCTCGTCGGCGCGTGGGGTAGAGGCAGTCGGAAGTGAATCCACATCCGACGGGGCCAAGGACCCGCTGGATGAAGCGGGGAGATCATCATCAGCCGGACTACGGACAGAATGCGGCGTTAAAAGGACACTACGTGACATAAAAGATATTGCATATCAAGGACCCGGATACTTACGATCTCGCCGGACGCCTGGCCCTTGGAGGCCACTCATCCTCACCGACGGTGGTATTGGCGAAACTGTCCGGGGGGATAGTTCTCCCCCTCTTGGACCCTTCGGCCTCCCCTATTGGGGAAGCCTTCCTCTTCTTCTCTCCCTCTTCTGGGAGAGAATCCTCCTCCTCCTCGTCGTCTTCGGGGGAGGAGTCCGCCTCGTCACCGGACACCTGATTGCGGGAACTCTTTCGAGTCCCCGCGGACACCTTCTTGGCCTTCTTCTCCGGCACCACATGCGATGCCGGAACTAGTAGCCCTGCTAAACGGGCGTCCACTGGGTCTTCTGGCATGGGAGCTGGGCTGGTAAGCAGCTTGGCCTTCTCCATCCATTCCTGTCAAAGGAAAAGATAGAATGAAACCCTCTTATAATCAATTCGATTACTACAAAGTGTCCCGTAATGGGGTTGAATCACTTACCTCGTCAGCCGGATGCTGCGAGCGAAATCCGCGATCTTCTGTCACAGATGCGGGGGCTTCGGCGCCCTTAAACAGCACCCTACAGGCGCCTTCGTATGTCGTATCGAAGAGCCCGCTTAGCGCCTGGTGTTGTTCCGGATTGAACTCCCACAGGTTGAATGCCCGTTCTTGGCATGCGAGGATCCGGCGGATGAGCATGACTTGGACCACGTCGACGAGCCTGAGCTTACCGCTCACTAGCTTCGGATGTAGGCTCGAGTCTCGTCGGCTCTTCGGATTGCCCCACAACAAGCCCTTTCTTTCCGTGAGGTGAGCTGCGTGGGGATGCCAGATCTAAACTCGGGGGCCGCCGCCCATGTGGGCTTGCGCGGCTCGGTGATGTGGAACCACCCCGATCGCCACCCCTTGACGGAGTCCACGAAGGCCCCTTCGAGCCGAAGGACGTTGGGTAATTTACCCAGCATGGCGCTCAGATTCCGCTTATGCGTTCTTCACAACCTTCGCTTGACATTGAAGGTCTTGAGCCACAGGCCGGTGGGGCCGATGCAGAGGAAGGTTTCGCACACGACGATGAACGCCGAGATGTTGAGGATGAAGTTCGGCGCCAGATCGTGGAATCCAGGCCGTAATAGAACATGAGCCCCCGGACGAATGAATGGAGCGGAAAGCCCAGTCCGTGGAGGAAGTGGGGAAGGAAGACGACCCTCTCGTGAGGCCCAGGGGTAGGGACGAGCTGCCCCTCGTCGGGCAGCCGATGCGCGATATCACCGGAAAGATATCCGGCGCTGCGCAGTTTGGTGATGTGCTCCTCCTTAACGGTGGAGGCCAACCATTTGCCTCCCGCTCCGGACATATTCGGAGAAGGTTTGGGCGTTGGAGCTCGAGTACGCGGAGATGGATAAGCAAAGGAGGAAGAAGGCGTAGGTGAGAAGGTAAATCCTTATCCCTTATATATATATATGCGGACGAAAACTATGCGTCCCGCTGGCCTGATAAAACTCGCTTATCTCCCAAGCGCCACCATCAATGGCGCGGTTGGGTTACCCACGTCCGTATTGATGAGAATCCCGGAATAAGGGGAACATGATCTCTGCTTCGACAAGACGTGCCAAGGGAACCGCTTTGCTAAACGTGCTGAGGTGGTATAGTAAAAAACGATTCAAACAAAGGCTTGGTAGCGATGTGATGTCGCGCAGCATAATACGTCAGCGGATTGAACTAGTGTACATTTTGTTCTCTCTACGGTGGAATTTGGAATTTATTTTGCAGAGCCAGACACTATCCTGGTGTTCATGATCTTCTCTCGATTATTCAAGGGAGGAACCCGCCTTGCAATGCCGAACATTATGCGCGCCGGACTTATCGTCATTGAAGCCTGGTTCAGGGCTACCGAGGAGTCCTCGACTAGGGGTGTCCGGACAGCCGGACTATCATCGTCCACGGACTCCAAGACTACGAAGATACAAGATTGAAGACTCCGTCTCGTGTCCGGATGGGACTTTCCTTGGCATGGAAGGCAAGCTTGGCGATATGAATATGTAGATCTCCTACCATTGTAACCGACTGTAAACCCTAGCCTCCTCCGTGTCTATATAAACCGGAGGGCTTTAGTCCGTGAGGACACAACATACATTACAACAATCATACCATAGGCTAGCTTCTAGGTTTAGCCTCCTTGATCTCGTGGTAGATCCACTCTTGTACTACCCATATCATCAATATTAATCAAGCAGACGAGGGTTTTACCTCCATCGAGAGGGCCCGAACTCGGGTAAAACATCGTGTCCTCGTCTCCTGTTACCATCCGCCTAGACGCACAGTTCGGGACCCCCTACCCGAGATCCGCCGGTTTTGACACCGACAATGATCATCACACTTCTATTTATTTACAACTCAATGATTACAACTCGATACTAGAACAAAATATGACTCTATATGAATGCCTCCGGCGGTGTACCGGGATGGGCAATGAATCAAGAGTGACATGTATGATAAGTTATGCATGATGGCTTTGCGACAAACACGATGTCAACTACATGATCATGCAAGGCAATACGACAATGATGAAGCGTGTCATAATAAATGAAACGGTGGAAAGTTGCATGGAAATGCCATAATAGGTAGGTATGGGGGCTGTTTTGAGGAAGATATAAGGAGGTTTATGTGTGATAGAGCGTATCATATCACGGGGTTTGGATGCACCGGCGAAGTTTGCACCAACTCTCAAGGTGAGAAAGGGCAATGCATGATACTGAAGAGGCTAGCAATGATGGAAGGGTGAGAGTGTGTATAATCCATGGACTCAACATTAGTCATAAAGAACTCACGTACTTATTGCAAAAATCTACAAGTCATGAAAACCAAGCACTACACGCATTCTCCTAGGGTAAGGGTTGGTATGAGTTAACCATCACACGATCCCGACCTCCACACAAAGGATGACAATCAAAGAACACCTCATGTTTCAAATTTGTTACACAACGGTTACCATATGTGCATGCTACTGGACTTGCAAACTTCAACATAAGTATTTCTCAAATTCACAATTACTCAGCTAGCACAACTTAATATCACCATCTTCATATCTCAAAACAATCATCAAGTATCAAACTTCTCATAGTATTCAATGCACTCTATATGAAAGTTTTTATTATATCCATCTTGGATGCTTATCATATTAGGACTAATTTTATAGCCAAAGCAAATTACCATGCTGTTCTAAAGAACTCTCAAAATAATTTAAGTGAAGCATGAGAGATCAATAATTTCTATAAAATAAAACCACCACCGTGCTCTAAAAAGATATAAGTGAAGCACTACAACAAAATTATCTAGCTCAAAAGATATAAGTGAAGCACATAGAGTATTCTAATAAATTTTGAATCATGTGTGTATCTCCCAAAAGGTGTGTACAGCAAGGATGATTGTGTTAAACTAAAAAGCAAAGACTCAAATCATACAAGACGCTCCAAGCAAAACACATATCATGTGGTGAATAAAAATATAGCATCAAGTAAAGTTACCGATGACCGAAGACGAAAGAGGGGATGTCTTCCGGGGCATCCCCAAGCTTAGGCTCTTGCCACTCCTTATTCCATAATCCATCAAATCTTTACCCAAAACTTGAAAACTTCACAACACAAAACTCAACAGAAAATCTCATGAGTCTGTTAGCTTAAATAAAACAAACCACCACTTTAAGGTAATCAGAATGAACTCATTCTTTATTTATGTTGGTGTTAAACCCATCAGATTCCAACTTGTCTATGGTTTGTACCCCGATACTAGCCATAGACTTATCAAAATAAGCAAACAACACACGAAAAACATAATCTGTCAAAAACATAATAGTCTGTAGCAATCTGTATCAAACGCCAACTTCTGGAACTTAAAAAATTCTGATCAGTTAGGAAGTCCTAGATAATTTATTTATTAATCTTCTTAAAAAAGAATCAACTGAAAATCATGTTTATGTGATTTATTAAAACTAATCTCGTGCGCACAAAAGTTTCTGTTTTTCAGCAAGATCAAATTAACTATCACCGTAGGTTATCCTAAAGGTTTTACTTGGCACAAACACTAATTAGAACACAAAACCACATCTAACCAGATGCTAGATGAATTATTTATTACTAAACAGGAACAAAAATCAAGGAACAAAAATGAAATTGGGTTGCCTCCCAACAAGCGCTATCGTTTAACGCCCCTAGCTAGGCATAAAAACAAGGATAGATCTAAGTATCATCATCTTTGGCACCTCTAGACACAACAATTGATCTCTTGATCTCTTAGCCGTGTGCGGTGCCCCCCTCCACCATATTCCACCTTGGTAATATCATAGCGGCGCTTAGGCGAAGCCCTGCGTTGGTACCATCATCAACACCGTCATCACGCCGTCGCGCTGACGGAACTCTCCCGCAAAGCTCTGTTGGATTGGAGTTTGTGGGACATCATCGAGCTGAACGTGTGCTGAACTCGGAGGTGCCATACGTTCGGTACATGATCGGTCAGATCGTGAAGACGTACGACTACATCAACCGCGTTGTGCTAACGCTTCTGTGTACGTGGACAATACTCTCCCCTCTCGTTGCTATGCATCACCATGATCTTGCATGTGCGTAGGATTTTTTTGAAATTACTACGTTCCCCTACAGCCCCTTCCCCAGTCGACCGTCGGGTGCGAGCTGGACATGGAGGAGGCGGGGGATATCGACGAGCACTAGCCGTAGTAGTACTCTTTGTTTTGTTTAATTAAGAGCGCTGGTCTTTAATTTGTTAGCGTAATGTTTAGGCCAGCTAGCTCTATTTAATTGTTGAACTTGCTCGATTAAGAAGTGTGGGTGTGCTGTAGTCTCCTTCGTGTACCCAAATTATGCAATGACGTGGATGATCACTGTAACCAGGGAAATTGGAACAAAAAATTTTGACGTTCAAACTCATCGCACATAGGTTAAGTTATCTGAATCGTTTGTGATGTTCACATATCGTACACATTTCTGAATAAGGGACCGTGTTTGATGACACTTTGCGCGCCAATTTTTTCGCTGAAGCGATTCCAAATTTTCGGCTTCCGCGGAAATATCTACCTCCCTGCCCCCTCCCCCTTACAAAAAGCCACATTTCCCCTATTTCCGCCTTCCTTTCCAAGTTGAAACCTTCACTCCTTGCTTGCAGCACTGCCCCCCTTGCCAGCGACCCTCCTTCACCCTGCTCAGTCTCGCCTATCCAGGCAGGTAATCCACACCCGACCCTCATCCTCCTCCTCCTTCCACATCCCACATGCCCCGACCACCGGCACGAGCGTGATACCTTCCACCCAAATCACCGACCCCACCACCAAATAAGCGCCACCTTAAGCCATGGTGCACGCTGTATAGCCAGGATCTCAAGGAGCATTGGGCAGGGGAGAAGCAAATCGCGGCTGCATGCGCGGATGAGGTCGCGATGGCTGCCATTCATGCCGACCCCCAGATCTTGGAGGAGCACCTTGCCATTTGCAAGCTACGCCAGTTAAGCATGCTCAGTTTACCCGTTGCGTGTGCTGCTCCTGCCTTTCCTTAACAAATTCTAGTGATTTGTGCTATCTACTTTTACCATGCAATATGTTGCTTTAGTGTATATGTTCTATATGTCGTGCAATGTGGTGCTCACTTATTAACTGTTTGGTTAATTAGTTGTCGTGTTTAGTTAACTGTTTGTTTCAATTCTGCAAATGTGATGTTCAATTCTTCAGGGTGCAATTTTGTATTGTCTTCCATGTGAGAAATAAATCAATTTTTTTTACGAAATACATGAGAAACAAATCCAATTGCTATATTTACAAGTTGTCAAGCTTGCTTGGTTTGGTTAACTGTTTGATCTTCTAGTATATTATACATTATGCAATGTGGTGCTCAGTTAACGTTTGGTTCATTTGTTGTGGTGTTTAGTTAACTGTTTGGTTCCATTCTGCAATGCGATGTTCAGTTGTTGCGGGTGCATTCTGTTATTGTATACCATGTGAGAAATAAATTGAATTTCGCTATACTAAATACATGAGAAACAAATACAATTGCTATATTTCCAAGTTGTTAAGCATGCTTGGTTTGCTTAACTGTCTGATCTTCTATTAGGAGTATGTTATATTGTGTAATGTGGTGCTCAGTTAATGTTTGGTTCATTTGTTGTGGTGTTTATTTAACTGCTTGGTTCAATTCTGCAATGCAATGTCCAATTGCATGGGTAGAATTTGGTATTGTTGTGCATGTGAGGAACAATCGAATTTGGTTGCACTTAATACATGGGAAACATATACAATTGCTATATTTCCTAGTTCTTAATGATGCTTGGTTTGGATAAATGGGTTTTCCATGTGGCCTGAATTAATCCGAGGAATCTGCAATGTGCTTATTTTTCATCAACATATTTTACTAATAGCATGCGGACCCTCACTTAACCTGATCACGAACTACCTTATATGTGTTGCAGGGAAGCAATGGGAAGCACTTAGGTTTACAATCGAGGTTTGCACATGCATGGTCCTTTGTCTAATAGCACATTATTGTGCAATTACAGGAACTATTCTAGTACTTAGGTTTTAAACAATTTGGTCTTGTACATGTAGGTCCTGCTGTCAGAGGTTTTGACCTACTGTTCGACCCTTTTTGCATATGAGGAAATGAGTTGTCCATGAATATCAGTCAAGTCAATAAACTTAAAAAGATTGTTAGGATAAAGATATTAGCGACAAAAAACTACAAGATCTTTGTCTGCACAATGAAGAAAGCATCAGTTCACTACAGGATGGTACTAACTATTATACCTTGTCTCTTTTATTCCTTTGCCCCATTTCCAATATGGAGAAGATATTTATGCATATCCTTGTTTTCAGGCCTTTCTAAAACAGTTCACTGATGATTACCTCTCAAACCACCTGTATGGTCAGGAGGCGAGGAAGGTATTCATACAACACCCACGGTTCAATATTGAAGTGTTTCTTAAGAGGACGAAGGATGGACGGTCAATCATCCACAGGCACTGGCCTAAAGTTGCAAAGACCTTCAACATCAATGAAGGCTCAATATTCATCTGTCGCTTCAGCAGTTTTGCCGATGATGCTAATTTCAAAAGGTTCTAGATATTGCATGTGAAACTTGGTGCTGGTGCAATTGTGTAATTGGGTAGCTGAGTGCTGAAGCTATATCATGTTGTATTATGATGTATTTCAATTATGAAATCCTACTTCCTTAATATGAGAATGAAATATATTATGTGTTTAATATGAATGTCAATTAGATTAATAAATGGATTATTAATAATAGGGTAATTAGCCTACTAATGGTGAATTAGCCTGCTAATTGGTTTTCGCTATTGCAAATGGTTATTGAGAAAATACCATGGGCGATGACCTACGGCAATGCACACAGTTTCTAGGAATAAACTGTGGATCGATGAACAATCACACATGACATTCTCTTCAAAACTGTTTGCGTTAGGCCACCTTGCGCAAATGTTTACCGCATAAAAGCTGTGTGTAATTGATAGTCTTTGCCACACAGTTTCTTCTACGCATCGTGTGTGATGCATTCAATAACGCAAACGATAAAATTATTAATATTGTGTGCAACGGGAACGCTATCACAAACGATTTAACGGGGAAAATTGTGTGTGATGTACTACGAACAGAAACATTTTCTTTGCAGCTACTGTGTGGGATGTATATACAAACGGAAACATTTAGTGGGGACTGACTGTGTGGGATGTACTTACGACCGAAAACGATTTCGCCTATATAATTGTATTTTTTAGCACTACTGTACGTATAACCATATTTGCTCGCTCGCCGGTTGCACACGACCTCATTTTGTCGAGCGTGTGTGCCAGGAGAGCATATCCCTGACGGTTTCTGGGTCGTGTGGGAAGGACTCCCCTATCGCCCACACTCACTAGGTGACGGTTCCGAATGTCGTCGCGGAAAGGGGTTAAAACCATTTGTATAGCACCGGCGCATACCAGTGTTTCTTCTTCAACAATTATCGGTTAGTATCGGTTGAGCCTAAGTTTTTGTTTTTTCACATGAGTTGTGCTATGCTTGGAATGTAATTTCATTCTGTTTTGCATGCTGTTTATATAAAATACTTACGTTTGAAAGTTTTCAAATAAGAGAGAATCCACAATTGGCTACCCATTTGCTTAACTACTTGCTTGATCTTCACTTATTTCTTTTTGGATTAGCTTGTTGTTTACTCTCGTGCTTCACTTACATCCTATGAGTAAATTGTTGAATGAATTGAATATCATGAAGTTGAAATTATATGTTCATATCATGCCTAGTGGTAGTTTCACATTGGGTTTAGAAAGTGATACCTTTTGAAGCTTGACAATCACAATATTGGTCATACAGGCAATTCATGAATGATTAATAGAAGGAAGTGAAATTTCACATGCAAATACACTATCTTGGAAATTTTTTGTGATTGTGAGCCCCCATCAAAATATTATATGCCAAAATTGTTGACGTTGGACAAGGAAGACAACGTAATGATTTATGTTTGTTCATGTTCACATAGAAGTTATATTGTCATAGATCCTTCAACATGTGGTGCTTGCCCCCTATCTTTGCTAGCAAAAAATTCCACACCAAGTAGAGATACTACTTGTGCATCCAAGGACCCTTAAACCCAAATCTTGTTTTGAGAGTCCACCATACCTACCTATGGATTGAGCAAGATCCTTCAACTAATTTGTCATCGGCGCAATAAGGCAATAAAAAATTGCTTCTAAAAGTGTTAGACCATTTAGCGTAAGAGAAAATTGAGCGTTGTACGAACTAGTGATGGCAAAGAATAAAAGCAATAGACTGCATAATAAAAGTTGCCATCATAAGGGGCAATATAACGTGACGTTCTCTTGCACTAAGGGATTGAGCATACAACCAAAACGTGCATGGCAACCTCTGCTTCCCTCCGCGAAGGGCCTATCTTTCACTTTTATGTATTTACTTTCATGCAAGAGTCAAAGTTTTTCTCTCTATGCCTTTTTATTTTTCTCTTTTGGCAAGCATCATGTGGTGAGGAAAGATCTAGGCACATATATCCAGTTGGATATGGCTAACGAGTTATTACTGTTGACATCACCCTTGAGGTGAATACGTTGGGAGACGAAACTATAAGTCGCTATCTTTCTATTTGTCCGGTTGAAACGTTTTGCCCATGTGTATGCGGTGAGTGTTAGCAATCATAGAAGAGTATATGATGGTTGAGTATGTGGAGCTCTTACTTAGACACTGTCGAATAAGTTGAATTTCAATTGTTTGGTGACTAAGCATATAGGCTGTTGAGTTTCAAGAGCATTCGTTGTTTGAGCCGTAATATGTGTATTGGTTGCTACTTTGTCATGATGAGTTTTATGAGAAAGAATTGTTGTTATGATGCTAGAGAAAGTGATTAAAATTATCATTGATCAAACTTATGCACTTTGTTAGCATTCACACTTCATAAATTATTTCTTTTATCATTTACCTACTCGAGGATGAGTAGGAATTAACCTTCGGGATGCTGATACGTGCCCAACGTATCTATAATTTATGAAGTATTCACGCTGTTATATTATCATTCTTCGATGTTTTACAATCATTTTATAGCAACTTTCTATTATTTTTGGGATTAACCTATTGACCCAGTGCCCAGTGTCAGTTGCTGTTTTTTGCTTGTTTTTTACATCGCAGAAAATCAATATCAAACGGAGTCCAAACACCGCAAAAATTTTTGTGGATTTTTTATGGACCAGAAGACTTCCAATGGGCCAGAGCAGCACCTGGGGAGTGCCCCCAGGGGGGCACAACGCACCAAGGCGCGCCTGGGCCCCCAAGATTGCCCTGGTGGGTTGTGCCCACCTCAGTGGCCTCCCGCACCCCCTCCCTATAAATCGTCAAATATTCCAAAAACCCTCGCGAAGACCCTAGATCAGAAGTTCCGCCGCCGCAAACGTCTGTAGCCACGAAAAACCAATCTAGACCCCATTCTGGCATTCCGCCGGAGGGGGAAATCATTATAGGTGGCCATCTTCATCATCCCGGCGGCCACCACGATGAGGTGGGAGTAGTCCACCCTCGGGGCTGGGATTTTGTACCAGTAGCTATGTGTTTAACCTCTCTCTCTCTCTCTCGTGAAATTGAGATGTCACGATCTTGATATGTCATGGGCTTTGTTAACATATATGGATCATATGATGTTTCTCGGCCTCTCTACTCTTGTTGTGATGAATTGAATCTTTACCCTTTTAAGTTTTGTCTTGTCGGATTGAATGTTCAGATATGAGAACACATGATGTATGTATTCCAGTATGAATACTTGAGGTGACAATAGGGTATTATATTGATTCACTTGATGTATGTTATGGCACTCAACTTGCGTATTCCCGAGGTGACATTGGGGTAATCTATGCATAGGGGTTGATGCATGTTTTTATGATCTTTTCTCCGGTAGAAACTTTGGAGTCTCCTTGTAGTTCTTTGTGTGGATTGAATATTATGATCATGAAGTTGTTTGATGCATATCATACAATTAACTCACGGATACTTGTGGTGACATTGGAGTATCTAGGTGACATTAGAGTTGGTTGATGTGTGTCATATGGTGTTATCTTAGTACGAACTCTTGATAGATTGATCGGAAAGAATAGCTTTGTGTTATTTTAGTACGAACTCTAGAATAGATTGATCGGAAAGAATAGCTTTGAGGTGGTTTCGTACACTACAAACAATTTATATCATTTGTTCTCCGCTAATAGGAATTCGGGAGTGATTCTTTATTGCACTTTGAGGGATAATCATATGACCCAACTATGTTAGCATTGTTGAGAGATTGCACTAGTGAAAGTACGCACCCTAGGCCTCATTTTCCATCATTGCAATACTGTTTGTGCTCCGTTATACTATTTACTACCTTGCTGTTTTTTATTGTTTGCACTACAAAAACTCATATCTACACTCATATCTACTGCCGAACTACCGCACCTATACAATTTGCCATTGTATTGGGTGTGTTTGGGACACAAGAGATTTCTTGTATCTGATTACAGGGTTGCTTGAGAGAGACTATCTTCATCCTACACCTCCCATGGATTGATAAACCATAGGTCATCCACTTGAGGGAAAATTGCTACTGTCCTACAAAACTCTGCGCTTGGAGGCCCAACACAAGTCTACAAGAACAAGTTGCATAGTAGACATCAAGGACTACTTCGCCGAGGCACCGACATATCCGGCTCACCTCTTTCATAGGCGATATTGAATGCATAGGTCACTTTTCGTCCGCATCTTTGAGGCTTACGAGGAAAATTGTCGTTTCTTCACCAAACGTACGAATGTTGCCTATTTGATAGGTTTTAGTGCATATAATTTTTTTTGGCGGCGATGAGAGTGATTGCATATGGTGTTCCGACTGATTACGCGGATGAATATCCTCGAATTGGTGAATATACCACTATCAAAAGTTTCCATGTCTTTACAAAGACAATAATCCGGGTTTCTGTCATGTAGTATCTTCGAGCTCCAAACAAAGAAGGCACAAAGAAGGTCACGACAATGAACAAAGAAAGGTGATGGTTGGGCATGCTAGGTAATATTGATTGCATGCATTGGAGGTGGAAGAACTGCACGGTGGCTTGGGCAGGGCAATACACCGGCCAAAAACGCAAACCCACCATCGTGCTTGAAGCCGTGGCTTCACATGATCTGTGCATTTGGCATTGCTTCTTTGGTTTGCCGAGGTATCTCAATGATATTAACGTTTTGCAGCGATCTCATTTATTTGCTTAGCTAGCTAGTGGCAAAGCTCTAGCTTGCAACTATACCGTCAATGGCAGATGGTATTGAAGGAAATATGCCCTAGAGGCAATAATAAAGTTATTATTTATTTCCTTATTTCATGATAAATGTTTATTATTCATGCTAGAATTGTATTAACCGGAAACATAATAAATGTGTGAATACATAGACAAACCTAATGTCACTAGTATGCCTCTACTTGACTAGCTCATTAATCAAAGATGGTTATGTTTCCTAACCATAGACATGAGTTGTCATTTGATTAATGGGATCACATCATTAGTAGAATGATGTGATTGACTTGACCCATTCCGTTAGCTTAGCACTTGATCGTTTAGTATGTTGCTATTGCTTTCTTCATGACTTATACATGTTCCTATGACTATGAGATTATGCAACTCCGTTTACGGAGGAACACTTTGTGTGCTACCAAACGTCACAACGTGAATCGGGTGATTATAAAGGTGCTCTACAGGTGTCTCCGAAGGTACTTGTTGGGTTGGCGTATTTCGAGATTAGGATTTGTCACTCCGATTGTCGGAGAGGTATCTCTGGGCCCACTCGGTAATGCAGATCACTATAAGCCTTGCAAGCAATGTAGCTAATGAGTTAGTTATGGAATGATGCATTACGTAACGAGTAAAGAGACTTGCCGGTAACGAGATTGAACTAGGTATTGAGATACCGATGATCGAATCTCGGGAAAGTAACATACCGATGACAAAGGGAACAACGTATGTTGTTATGCGGTTTGACCGATAAAGATCTTCGTAGAATATGTAGGAGCCAATATGAGCGTCCAGGTTCCGCTATTGGTTATTGACCGGAAACGTGTCTTGGTCATGTCTACATAGTTCTCAAACCCGTAGGGTCCGCACGCTTAAGGTTTCGATGACAGTTATATTATGAGTTTATGAGTTTTGATGTACCGAAGGAGTTCGGAGTCCCGGATGAGATCGGGGACATGACGAGGAGTCTCGAAATGGTCGAGATGTAAAGATCGATATATTGGACGACTATATTGGGACTTCGGAAAGGTTCCGTGTGATTCGGGTATTTTCGGGGGTACCGGGGAGTTACGGGAATACGAGGAAGAAGCAATGGGCCTCATGGGCCAAGTGGTGGAAGAGAGGAGGAGGGGCGCCCCCTAGCCCAAACCGACTGGACTAGGGGCCGCCCCTCTTCCTCCTTTTCCTCCCTCTCCTTACTTCTCCTTCTCCTTCCCTTCCTTCCCCTCTCCTAGTTGGACTAGGAAAGGAGGGAGTCCTACTCCCGATGGGAGTAGGACTCCTCCCTGGCGCGCCCTCCCTTGGCCGGCCGCCCCCTCCCCATTGCTCCTTTATATACGGGGGCAGGGGGCACCCCATGACACACAAGTTGATCTTCGTGATCGTTCCTTAGCCGTGTGCTGTGCCCCCCTCCACCGTATTCCACCTCGGTCATATCGTTGTGGTGCTTTGGCGAAGCCCTGCGTCGGTAGAACATTATCATCGTCACCATGCCGTCGTGCTGACGGAACTCATCCCCGACACCCTGCTAGATCGGAGTCCGGGGATCGTCATCGAGCTGAACGTGTGCTGAACTCGGAGGTGCCGTACGTTCGGTGCTTGGATCGGTCGGATCGTGAAGACGTACGACTACATCAACCGCGTTGTCATAACGCTTCGCCACGGTCTCACGAGGGTACGTGGACAACACTCTCCCCTCTCGTTGCTATGCATCACCATGATCTTGTGTGTGCGTAGGAATTTTTTTGAAATTACTACGTTCCCCAACAGTGGTATCAGAGCCTGGTTTTATGCGTAGATGTTATATGCACGAGTAGAACACAAGTGAGTTGTGGGCAATACAAGTCATACTGCTTACCGGCATGTCATACTTTGGTTCGGCGGAATTGTTGGATGAAGCGGCCCGGACCGACATTACACGTATGCTTACACGAGACTGGTTTTACCGCTATGCTTTGCACACAGGTGACTAGCGGGTATCTGTTTCTCCAACTTTAGTTGAATCGAGTGTGGCTACGCCCGGTCCTTGCGAAGGTTAAAACAACACTAACTTGACGAACTATCGTTGTGGTTTTGATGCGTAGGTAAGAACGGTTCTTGCTCAGCCCGTAGCAGCCACGTAAAATTTGCAACAACAAAGTAGAGGACGTCTAACTTGTTTTTGCAGGGCATGCTGTGATGTGATATGGTCAAGACGTGATGCTATATTTTATTGTATGAGATGATCATGTTTTGTAACCGAGTTATCGGCAACTGGCAGGAGCCATATAGTTGTCGCTTTATTGTATGAAATGCAATCGCCCTGTAATTGCTTTACTTTATCACTAAGTGGTAGCGATAGTCGTAGAAGCAATAGGTGGCGAGATGACAACAATGCTACGATGGAGATCAAGGTGTCGCGCCGGTGACGATGGTGATCACGACGGTGCTTCGGAGATGGAGATCACAAGCACAAGATGATGATGGCCATATCATATCACTTATATTGATTGCATGTGATGTTTATCCTTTATGCATCTTATCTTGCTTTGATTGACAGTAGCATTTTAAGATGATCTCTCACTAATTATCAAGAAGTGTTCTCCCTGAGTATGCACCATTGCGAAAGTTCTTCGTGCTGAGACACCACGTGATGATCGGGTGTGATAGGCTCTACGTTCAAATACAACGGGTGCAAAACAGTTGCACACGCGGAATACTCCGGTTAAACTTGACGAGCCTAGCATATACAGATATGGCCTCGGAACACGAAGACTGAAAGGTCGAGCGTGAATCATATAGTAGATATGATCAACATAGTGATGTTTACCATTGAAAACTACTCCATCTCACGTGATGATCGGACATGGTTTAGTTGATTTGGATCACGTGATCACTTAGATGACTGGAGAGATGTTTGTCTAAGTGGGAGTTCTTAAGTAATATGATTAATTGAACTTAAATTTATCATGAACTTAGTCCTAGTAGTATTTGCAAATTATGTTGTAGATCAATAGCTCGCGTTGTTGCTTTCATATGTTTATTTTGATATGTTCCTAGAGAAAATTGTGTCGAAAGATGTTAGTAGCAATGATGCGGATGGATTCGTGATCTGAGGTTTATCCTCATTGCTGCACAGAATAATTATGTCCTTGATGCACCGCTAGGTGACAGACGTATTGCAGGAGCAGATGCAGACGTTATGAACGTTTGGCTAGCTCAAAATGATGACTACTTGATAGTTTAGTGCACCATGCTTAACGGCTTAGAATCCGGACTTCAAAGACGTTTTGAACGTCATGGACCATATGAGATGTTCCAGGAATTGAAGTTAATATTTCAAGCAAATACCCGAGTTGAGAGATATGAAGTCTCCAACAAGTTATATAGCTAAAAGATGGAGGAGAATCGCTTAACTAGTGAGCATGTGCTCAGATTGTCTGGGTACTTCAATCGCTTGAATCAAGTGGGAGTTAATCTTCCAGATAAGATAGTGATTGACAGAATTCTCTAGTCACCATCACTAAGTTACTAGAACTTCGTGATGAACTATAGTATGCAAGGGATGACGAAAATGATTCCCGAGCTCTTCGTGATGTTGAAATCGACAAAGGTAGAAATCAAGAAAGAGCATCAAGTGTTGATGATTGACAAGACCACTAGTTTCAAGAAAAGGGCAAAGGGAAGGAAAAGGAAACCTCAAGTAGAATGGCAAACAAGTTGTCACTCCCGTGAAGAAGCCCAAAGCTGGACCAAAGCCTGAAACTGAGTGATTACATTGCAAAGGAAATGGTCACTGGAAGCGGAAATACCTTGAATATTTAGTGGATACACTAGTAGAAAACCACCCATTAGTCCCGGTTCGTAAGGGCCTTTAGTCCCGGTTCATGAACCGGGACTAATGGGTCGTTACTAATGCCACCACCCATTAGTCCCGGTTCAAACACGAACCGGGACCAATGTGGCTCCATGTGGCCCTGTGCACCGAGCCTAGTCAGAGGGTCTTTGGTCCCGGTTGGTGGCTCCAACCGGGACCAAAAGTCATTTTTTTAGAAAGTGGCTGCTTTAGGGGTTTTGGGGTTTATTTTTAGGTTGTTATTATAGCTAGCTAATAGAGAGAAGTGTCCTCTCTTATCTTCGTCCTTGGTTTATCAACGCTGCTGCTATATGTTCATTGCACCCGCAGATATGACATGGCTCATGCATGCTTTGCAACATACATCATCATATATATGTATATAATAAAGTCCTACTAATCATGCATCATCATACTACTTCTACTCGTTATTAATAATAAGTCATACGATCATCATCCTCATATATAGTCATCGAACCCAACCCTACATAATTGTTCTTAGCACATGATCATCAGTACCAGGTATAGGACCTAAACACCCTTAAGGTAAAATAGCATAAAACAATATAGACCCTGACTCTCCATTATTAAGAAGGCAATCATCCTGTCTCCAATTCTTGCCTTTCGCTGCTTATTGCTTCCAAGAAGCTCCTTACGACTGTCCATACATTTTTTTCCATTCTTTGATTGTTATGTCTCCACTTCTTTTAGAAACCCGGTATGGACAGTTGAGATTCGTAGGACGACCTGGTAGTATGTTCAAAACATGAAGGCTACCACGCGTATACATCAGATGAGGCACACACTCATTCGGGATTATCTGTTAAAAAACATAGTAATAACTTTGTAGTTAGCAATGATGTACTAGTTTTAGAAGTGTGCAAAAAGATGCACGGATGTTGTAATAGTAAAAATAATCTTACCAAGGTATCTCCATGGTAGTTATCAGAGTTCAACACGTGCACTAGTGGCACGTATTGACCATAATGTTGAGGAGTTTGATTGTAGATATTGTAATTCTCAAGATCTCTACAAAATCCGACCAGATGTCGCTTTCTCCCGATAAGTTAATTTGCAGCCTTCGTGTAGTACGCGTTGCCTACCATCTTCCGCACATTCTTTGAAGAATGAAAATAAGCTGTCAATGGAGATAAGTTGTCAACTATATATTTTGAAATAAACAATATAAATTACTTAATAACTATGTTTAGCTCACATGATGGAAGAACTGGAGGTGTATGCACAAAGACCCAAATCGTAGGTGTCTCTTGCTCGATTGTAGGATCACCAAGATCCATGGTGACAATCATACCCTCATCAAGACCATACATCTTGCAAAATGCATCCCAATTTTTGCAACCAAAATGGGTTACACTCTGAGCATTGTACAGCTTTACTTGAAAATCCACATCATGTTCGGTACTTAGGACAATTTTTTTGGTTTCGAAATTTTCATGGTCTTCAAAATCCATCCTCTCCAAGACATAGCGTCTTGCAAAGCATGGGATAAGCTAGTCGAATTGGAAAAGATGAAAAATACACGTTAAAATAGTTGAAGTCGTGCTTAATTACGAAAAAAACTATTGTTGTCGTTGCGTACCGTATGAACATCGCAAGTCTCCTCGAGCTTAATGCTGAAGCGCCGATCTTCCACCAGCTCAATGAATCTGTCGCACATACCTCGGTCATCGTGGCACCAGTCGCACTCCCCCGGGCGATTTTCGTCGTCAGATGAGTACGACATTTCCGGCCTACGTTCATAATTCAAATATTAAACTAGATCATTATTATAAATCACGGGTTGACTATCGATGATCGATGTACATACGGGTTGAATATTATACCAAATTTTCTAGCACACGGGAATGAAGGAGAACCTATCCAATATGAGCATTCAATAAGCAAAACCAAATCACAAAATAAAGTATAGTATTCAAATTAGCATGCATTCAATAATTATAAGCAAAAGTACATCATCTCTTGGTGTCCGTACATCATCGAATATTATCACTAATAAAACTAGAACCGTAGCGCCCGACGGGTATCGACGCGGGCGGTGGACACCCAAAGATAAGGAACCATCATAGGATCATAGCTCCAGTGAGATCCCTGAAGAACCTGCCAGGTATTGTCGAACCTCCCCTCCAATGCAACCATGTAGCGACGGACGTGCTCGTCCTCCTCGCTGCCAGGATGACGTACCACCTCCGCGGTGTCCGGATGCCTCACCACCATCACTGGCCCACGCGACCGCCACCAAACAAGGATCGGGTCAACAACGGGCTGCCTCCTCACCAACCTACGTCCCCCGAAAGGTAGCACCTCCCAATACCAACCCGGCGGAGCCCAGTCCCGAATATGACCCTGATCAAGCAGGCCTCCATCGCCGACTCGACGACGACGAGGATGCGGGATAGGCATCGCCGACGTCGACGCGGGAACTACTTCTATATATAGTTAAATAAAAGTAGTCTTATTAATTAAATCTATCTAGTTCAACTACTAAACACTTACTATAAATAAATAAGTAGTACTTACTAAAAACAAACTACTTCATATATAAACTACTTCTTCTTTTTTTCCTTTTTCTAAATTACTACACATCTAATCCTACATAAAGATCTAAATTACACAATATGAACAAATTTTACAAAAAAAAATCTAACATAAAAAATCTTTTTACAGAAAAAAAATCTAACATAATCTAACACATATCTAAATTACTACACATCTAATCCTACATAAAGATCTAAATTACACAATATGAACAAATTTTACAGAAAAAAATCTAACATAAAAAACTAACATAATATAATACATATATAAATTACTACACATCTAATCCTACATAAAGATCTAAATTACACAATATGAACAAATTTTACAGAAAAAAATCTAACATAAAAAAATCTTTTACAGAAAAAAATCTAACATAATTTGAACAAATTAATTACACAATCTACATTAACTACATATCTAAATTACACAATCTAATCTAACAAAAAAAATCTATGAACTACAAAAAATCTAAAAACAAATCTAACAAAAATTAAAAAGAGGCTCATTGCGGGCGACGGCGAATGGAAGGTGTGGCAGGGCGGCGACGGCGAGTCGAGGTCAGGCAAGGCTGGGCGGGGCAGGCTGAGGCGGGCGGGCGGCGATGGCGACATGGGCGGCCGGGCGACACGGGCGGGCGGGCGTGGCGGCGACGGCGTGGGCGGGCGTGGCGGCGACGGCGCAAGGCGGGCGGGCGGCGACGGCGTTGGGCGGCGACGGTGTCGGGCGGCGACAGCGCCGGGCGGGCGGGAGGCGGCGACGGCGCGCGGGACGGGCGGCGCCGGCGTCGGGAGGAGTAGAGGCCGGAGAGATCGAAAAAGATGCTAAGTGCTGTATATATATATCAACGATTGGTCGGTTCAGTGGCACAAACGGGACCAATGCCCCTTTTAGTCCCGGTTGACGCCAACCGGGACCAAAGGCCTCTTTTCAGCAGCCCAAAGGGCGGGAAACGAAGACCTTTGGTCCCGGTTGGTGGCTCCAACCGGGACAAAGAGGGCATTGGTCCCGGTTGGAGCCACGAATCGGGACCAAAGAGGTGCATTGGTACCGGTTGGTGCCACCAACCGGGACCAATGGACCCGTCTAACTACTTTTTTGTCTGCAGCTGTTTTTTGTTGATTCTTCCAGCAGCTTTCGTTTTAGTCCCACTCGCCAAGCGAGAGGCACTGCAGCTGTTTATAAGCCCGAAAGTGCGAGATACAATGACGAAGAGGCTCAATGCTCAAGACGTTGGTTGGCTTCAAGCCTTGCGGGATACTGAGACCGCACGAGCTATGTGCAAGTCGATTGACACTATCCCGAAAGGCTTGAAGCAGATTAACGAAGCATTGCGACTTTTTTATTTTTAATGACTTATTACAACTCGAAAAAAAAGAAAAAAAAATTAATGTAGCAGAAAAGAAACAAATATATAAAAAACCACTCAGAAATAAATAGAAGAAAAAATATAACAGAAAAGAAAAAATATATAGAAAACTACTCAGAAATGAATTGAAGCAAAAAATAGTTGTGATTAACTGTACTAAAAAAGGAGCATATATGCTTATTTTTAATGGCTTATTACAACACAGAAATAAAAAGAAAAAATAATATAGCAGAAAAAGAAAAAAAACTATATAAAAAACTACTCAGAAATGAATAGAAGCCAAAAATAGTTGTGATTAACTAAACTAAAAAAGGAGCATATATGCTTATTTTTAGTGGCTTATTACAACTCAAAAATAAAAAGAAAAAATAATATAGCAGAAAAAATACTATATAAAAACTATTCAGAAATGAATAGAAGCAAAAAATAGTTGTGATTAATCTGTACTAAAAAGGAGCATATATGCTTATTTTAATGGCTTATTACAACTCAGAAATAAAAAGAAAAAATAATATAGCAGAAAAAACTACTCAGAAATGAATAGAAGCAAAAAATAGTTGTGATTAACTGTACTAAAAAAGGAGCATATATGCTTATTTTTAATGGCTTATTACAACTCAGAAATAAAAAGAAAAATAAATAAATATAGCAGAAAAAGAAAAAAAACTACTCAGAAATGAGTACAGATGCGCTTATAGAGGAAATTCAACTTAAATTCATAACGAATTTCAAGAGAAATCCGTATGAATTTATGCTAAATTACCTATATAAGCGCATCTATTTTCATTATCGGAGGAGCTCAATAAAGTAGAGAGGGAGGGGCTTATAAACCAGTCACGTTCCCCTTCGGTTGGCGAGGTGGGACTAAACTCTGGTCGCAACGGGTACCAACCATTTAGTCCCGGTTGATGGCTCGAACCGGGACTAGTGGGCAGCCTTTGGTCCCGATTCAAGCCACCAACCGGGACCAATGGGGGTGGGCCAAGAGCGAGGACCATTGGTCCCGGTTCGTCCCACCAACCGGGACCAATAGGTCCAGATGAACCGGGACCAATGGCCCACGTGGCCCGGCCGCCCGGCTCACTTAACCGGTCCGATGCCCCCATTGGTCCCGGTTTTGGATTGAACCGGGACTAATGGGCTGGACCGGCCTGGACCATTGGCCCCTTTTCTACTAGTGATAAGAAGGATGGCAAATTGAACAAGGGTATATTTGATATACAAGTTATTGATATGTGCCTTACTAGTGTTTATAGTAGCCCCTGAGTATTTGATACTTGTTCGGTTGCTAAGATTAGTAACTCGAAACAGGAGTTACAGAATAAACAGACACTAGTTGAAGGGGAAGTGACGATGAGTGTTGGAAGTAGTTCCAAGATTGATATGATCATCATCGCACACTCCCTATACTTTTAGGATTAGTGTGAAACCTAAATAAATGTTATTTGGCGTTTGCGTTGAGCATGAATATGATTTGATCATGTTTATTGCAATACGTTTATTCATTTAAAATCAGAGAATAATTGTTGTTCTGTTTACATGAATAAAACCTTCAAATGGTCATACACCCAATGAAAATAGTTTGTTGGATCTCGATCGTAGTGATACACATATTCATAATATTGATGCCAAAAGATGCAAAGTTAATAATGATAGTGCAACTTATTTGTGGCACTGCCGTTTGGGTTATATCGGTGTAAAGCGCATGAAGAAACTCCATAAAGATGGATTTTTGGAATCACTTGGTTATGAATCATTTGATGCTTGCGAACCGTGCCTTTTGAGCAAGATGACTAAAACTCCGTTCTCCGGAACAATGGAACAAGCTACTGACTTATTGGAAATAATACATACCGATGTATGTGATCCAATGAGTGTTGATGCTTATGGCAAGTATCGTTATTTTCTGACCTTCACAAGATGACTTGAGCAGATATGGGTATATCTACTTGATGAAACATAAGTCTGAAATAGTTGAAAAGTTCAAAGAATTTCAGAGTGAAGTGGAAAATCATCGTAACAAGAAAAATAAAGTTTCTACGATCTGATCGTGGAGACGAATATTTGAGTTACGAGTTTGGTCTTCATTTGAAACAATGTGAAATAGTTTCGCAACTCACACCACCTGGAACACCACAATGTAATGGTGTGTCCGAACGTCATAATCGTACTTTACTAGATATAGTGCGATCTATGATGTCTCTTATTGGTTTACCACTATTGTTTTGGGGTTGTGCATTAGAGACAGCTGCATTCACGTTTAATAGGGCACCCTCTAAATCCGTTGAGACGACACCGTATGAACTATGGTTTAGCAGTAAACCTAAGCTGTCGTTTCTTAAAGTTTGGAGTTGCTATGCTTATGTGAAAAAGGTTTCAACCTGATAAGCTCGAACCCAAATCGGAGAAGTGCGTCTTCATAGAATGCCCAGAGGAAACTGTTGGGTACACCTTCTATCACAGATCCGAAGGCAAAACATTCATTGCTAAGAATGGATCCTTTCTAGAGAAGGAGTTTCTCTCGAAAGAAGTGAGTGGGAGGAAAGTAGAACTTGATGAGGTAACTGTACCTGCTCCCTTATTGGAAAGTAGTTCATCACAAGAACCAGTTCCTGTGAAAACTACACCAATCAGTGAGGAAGCTAATGATATTGATCATGAAACTTCAGATCAAGTTACTACTAAACCTCGTAGGTCTTCCAAAGTACGGTCCGCACCAGTGTGGTATGGTAATCCTATTCTGAAAATCATGTTACTAGACCATGATAAACCTACGAACTATGAGGTAGCGATGATGAGCCCAGATTCCGCGAAATGGCTTGAGGCCATGAAATCTGAGATGGGATTCATGTATGAGAACAAAGTGTAGACTTTGGTGGACTTGCGCCATGATCGGCAAGCCATACTGTCTAAATGGATCTTCAAGAGGAAGATATACGCTGATAGTAGTGTTACTATCTACAAAGCTCAAATTGTTGAAAAGGGTTTTCGACAAGTTCAAAGTGTTGACTACAATGAGATTTTCTCAACTGTAGCGATGCTTAAGTCTGTCCGAATCATGTTAGCAATTGCCACATTTTATGAAATTTGGCAAATGGATGTCAAAACTACATTCCTTAATGGTTTTCTTAAAGAAGAGTTGTATATGATGCAACCAGAAGGTTTTGTCAATCCTAAAGGTGCTAACAAAATGTGCAAGCTCCAGCAATCCATCTATGGGCTGGTGTAAGCATCTCAGAGTTGAATATACGCTTTGATAAGTTGATCAAAGCATATAGTTTTATACGGACTTGTCGTGAAGCCTGTATTTACAATAAAGTGAGTGGGAGCACTACAGTCTTTCTGATAAGTACATGTGAGTGACATATTGTTGATCAGAAATCATGTAGAATTTTTCTGGAAAGCATAAAGAAGTGTTTGAAAGGAGTTCTTTAAAAGAAAGACCTCGGTAAAGCTACTTACATATTGAGCATCAAGATCTATTGAGATAGATCAAGACGCTTGATAAGATTTTCAATGAGTACATACCTTGATAAGTTTTTGAAGTAGTTCAAAATGGAACAGTCAAAGAAAGAGTTCTTGCCTGTGTTGCAAAGGTATGAAACTGAGTAAGACTCAAATCCCGACCACAGCAGAAAATAGAAAGAGAATGAATGTCATTCCCTATGCATCAGTCATAGGTTCTATAAAAGTATGCCATGCTATGGACCAGACCTATTGTATACTCTGCCCTGGTTTGGCAAGGGAGTACAAAAGTGATCTAGGAGTAGATCACTAGACATTGGTCAAAATTATCCTTAGTGAAATAAGGATATGTTTCTCGATTATGGAGGTGACAAAAGGTTCGTCATAAAGGGTTACGTCGATACAAGTTTTGGCACTGATCTAGATGACTCTAAGTCTTAATCTGGATACACATTGAAAGTGGGAGCAATTAGCTAAAGTAGCTCCGTGCAAGAGCATTGTAGACATAGAGTATTTGCAAAATACATACGACTCTGAATGTGACAGACCCGTTGACTAAACTTCTCTCACGAGCAAAACATGATCATACCTTAGTACTCTTTGGGTATCAATCACACAACAATGTGAACTAGATTATTTACTCTAGTAAACCCTTTGGATGTTGATCACATGACGATGTGAACTATGGGTATTAATCATATACAGATATGAATATTGGTGTTAAATCACATGGCGATGTGAACTAGATTATTGACTCTAGTGCAAGTGGGAGACTGAAGGAAATATGCCCTAGAGGCAATAATAAAGTTATTATTTATTTCCTTATTTCATGACAAATGTTCATTATTCATGCTAGAATTGTATTAACCGGAAACATAATACATGTGTGAATACATAGACAAACTTAATGTCACTAGTATGCCTCTACTTGACTAGCTCATTAATCAAAGATGGTTATGTTTCCTAACCATAGACATGAGTTCTCATTTGATTAACGGGATCACATCATTAGTAGAATGATGTGATTGACTTGACCCATTCCCTTAGCTTAGCACTTGATTGTTTAGTATGTTGCTATTGCTTTCTTCATGACTTATACATGTTCCTATGACTATGAGATTATGCAACTCCCATTTACCGGAGGAACACTTTGTGTGCTACCAAACGTCACAACGTAACTGGGTGATTATAAAGGTGCTCTACAGGTGTCTCCGAAGGTACTTGTTGGGTTGGCGTATTTCGAGATTAGGACTTGTCACTCTGATTGTCGGAGAGGTATCTCTGGGCCCACTCAGTAATGCACATCACTATAAGCCTTGCAAGCAATTAATGTAGCTAATGAGTTAGTTACGGAATGATGCATTACGTAACGAGTAAAGAGACTTGCCGGTAACGAGATTGAACTAGGTATTGAGATACCGACGATCGAATCTCGGGCAAGTAACATACCAATGACAAAGGGAACAACGTATGTTGTTATGCGGTTTTGACCGATAAAGATCTTCGTAGAATATATAGGAGCCAATATGAGCATCCAGGTTCCGCTATTGGTTATTGACCGGAAACATGTCTCGGTCATGTCTACATAGTTCTCGAACCCGTAGGGTCCGCACGCTTAAGGTTCTCGAACCCTCCCTTGGCCGGCCACCCCCCCTTGCTCCTTTATATACGGGGGCAGGGGGGCACACCAACCGGGACTAAAGGAAATTATGATTTTTTTTTAAAAAAAATTTGAATTTTTTTATTTTCAAATCTCTAATCACCACCCCTCATCATTGCTCAATTTATCCTCTAATCTCTAGTCACCCCTCATCATTCCAAATCATCTAACTTCCTGAACGGTCACCCATCCTCCCACTCCCCCAGCATGAGCACGCTTAACTTCCGGGTTCTATTCTCCCCCGTTTCCAAGTCTGCACTTGTTGTTTTCCTGACAATAGTAAGATGTCAATCCTATTAACCCTCAGGAATTTTGATTGAGCATGAAGTGACACATTTCACTGTTTGAGTTTGAAACTATTGTTTTAGAAAACAATAATTATTTAGTAACACTAATATTTCTTGAATAATTAGTTTGACCATTGTTTGACCACAGTTTGACCAGATTTGACTAAAATTCAAAAACTGAAATAATTATTTAGTAACACTAATATTGTTGAATAATTATTTAGTAACACTAATACCTCTTGAATAAGTAGTTTGACCATAATACTTCTTGATTTTTTGAATTTTTTTTGCCTCCAGATCTTAAAAGCCCCGTAACTTTTTTCTGTTAGGTTTTTGAGGATTTTGAAAATGTTTAACGGGGTTCCCCCAGTTAAATTCGGATGTAACTTTTCGAGTAGATGATTTTTCATATAAAAACTTTTTCATCCGAGTTCGTATGCAAAAGTTATGCCCTTTTTACTAAATTCTAGAGAGATTTTGCAAATAAAGTCGAAATTCATATTTGTAAATTTTCCCAACAACTAGACCACATATCACATGGGAAACTTATTTTCTTTTATTTTTTTTGATATTTTCATCATTTTCTTTTATTTATTTTAAAACTGAAAAGGCGATCCACAGGGGGGGGTAGAGTTTGGAAATGGGAGGGACCTTTAGTACCGGTTCATGCCATGAACCGGTACTAATTCCTCAAACCCCATTAGTACCGGTTCGTGGCTCGAACCGGGACTAAAGGTCTAACCTTTAGTACCGGTTGGTGCCACCAACCGGTACTAATGGGCATCGCACCCTTTAGTCCCGGTTCGTGGCACGAACCGGGACTAAAAGGTCCAGACGAACCGGAACAAATGGCCCACGTGGCCCGGCCGGCCCCCTGGGCTCACGAACCGGGACTAATGCCCCCATTAGTACCGGTTCTGAACCGGGACTAATGGCCTAACCCGGCCTGGACCAAAGCCCCCTTTTCTACTAGTGCCCATGACACACAAGTTGATCTTCGTGATCGTTACTTAGCCGTGTGCGGTGCCCCCCTCCACCATATTCCACCTCGGTCATAACATTGTGGTGCTTAGGCGAAGCCCTGCATTGGTAGAACATTATCATCGTCACCACGCCGTCGTGCTGACGGAACTCATCCCCGACACCCTGCTGGATCGGAGTCCAGGGATCGTCATCGAGCTGAACGTGTGCTGAACTCGGAGGTGCCGTACGTTCGGTGCTTGGATCAGTTACGTTCGGTGCTTGGATCAGTCGGATCGTGAAGACGTACGACTACATTAACCGCGTTGTCATAACGCTTCCGCTTACGGTCTACGAGGGTACGTGGACAACACTCTTCCTTCTCGTTGCTATGCATCACCATGATCTTGCGTGTGCGTAGGAAATTTTTTGAAATTACTATGTTCCCCAACAGGTATTTATCCTTCATGGTAAACATTTGTGAAGACCATTAGTGACTCCGAAATTAAGAAGCACAATTTTTTTGCGAAGCACAAGAAGCTTGCCGAAAGGATAGTGAGAGGGCATTTGGTGTGTTGCAAGCTCAGTTTGCCATTGTTTGAGGTCCTGCTCCCTTCTGGAATAAAAAGTCCCTCTAAAAAATCATGACTGGTTGTGTAATTTTACACAATATGATTATCGAGGATGAGTGGGATTTGGACTTGGAGTACAACTATCACAATGTTGGTAGCTGCGTGAAACCTGCAAGGGACGCATATTAGATCAGTGCATTTCTTGAGACCTACCGGAAGATCGAGAACCCTGATTTGCACGACCAACTCCAGCATGGTCTTATTGTGCATCGGTGGTAGCTCTATGGGGGGAAATAGATCCCCATTTGAATGCATTTTTATTCGTGTGAGATTTGAACAATTGGGTGCCGTAATAATTATTTGAATTCAAACATTTGCTGTAATGATGACTATGGTTGTATTGTGAGTTACTTTTCAGACCATTTACATATTCATATGTTGAATTTACATTAAGATTCCATTTGGTTGACATTATTGAAATGTGCAAATTGTTTGATGTTATGCAAAATTTATGGTGCGGCGAGTGCTCCAGTGGAACAGATCATGCAAACCCGTCCGGCAAAACATTTACGCGACACATTTGCCAGATGTGTTCCTCCGAGCACTTGCCGCACTGTAAATAAAATTTACAGGAGCCCTTATATGCGTTTTGTGGGACGCACGGTTGCGGGATATGCTAGAGAGGCTCTAGTAACGCGAAGGAAGACATACTTTTTGAGAAATCAGGAAAACGTGCAGCCCGCAAAGGCCGTTCCCTCAAAAAAAAAAAAAAAACTCGCATAGGCCGTAACAAGACAGCAAAACTAGCAACCCATGCAAACCCAAGTCGGCCCATCATAGCATAACAGGTCACGAGAGTCTGAGGGAGCATAAGCCGTTCCCCCTTCCCGGCGAAGCGGCCGGGCGGTTTCTGGAGGCGATCGTGCCACAACGCCGGAGATCCAAGACGCCGGCGACAGCCTCCCATCACCGCCTCCCCTCCTGATCCGGAAGGTCTGTGCTGTGCTCGTTCTGTCCCGTACACATTTCTCTTGTTTCATCTATCTGTGGTCATGCATATGCCTGCGAATCATTTAGGACTAGGCTCACGGTGGTTCTTGGCCTGAATTAGAATGGATTGATCCGGTTTTGCTTTGATTTTCCTCAGAAATTAGTGCTCCATGAAATGATGGACTTCGTTAATGCCTTTACTGTTGTGAGACAAATACCAAATATAGTAGGAGTACATGTTTATTTTTCTCGCAGGCTGTTATTATCCATATTGGGTAGTCTGAACTCTGAACATGACACTCCACAAGAGTACTCCAATAAAATTCCTTATTTCTGCTACTGCTTAACAAGTTTCTTCATGCACAGGCATATATTAGACGCGAGGAGCCATATTTTCATATCGTTTTTAGCCTGCTATATGTTTCTGTATTTTATCTGATTCCTCAATTCGTTCATCGGTTTTGATATTAGGCCCTGAATTTGTTTTGTGATGCAGATATTATTCCATCATGCAGAGCCCCAGCAGACTGTCAGTCGTTTCTACTTCAGTTCGCACTGATGTGTCTGAACTACAAGGTTGGGCTGATCTTCCGGATGGCCTGCTTCTATCCATTGTTGCTCTTTTGGGATCCTCCATTGACTTTCTTGCCTTTGCTGCAACCTGCCGCTCTTGGCGTGCCACATTCTCTTCCTTCCGATCTGCATCTAACTTATGCACCTTAATCCCGCCTCTTCTCATCCGACCCGGTGCCCATATCCATGACTCTTCTCTTACTTCCATTTTTTCTAGAAAATGTTCTTTTGTTCCTCACAATTCACGTTACATGCTACGCACACGTAAGGTAATTGATCTAGCTAGCAACAATAGCACCCTTCGCTGCCAGATTCCTCAAGAAACTTTTGAGACCATGCACTTTGCTGGCTCTTCACATGGCCATCTCATCTTCTGCTACCGCGGAGATTGTCTTGTTGTCGATGTGTTCACTGGGGCCGTGGTTTCCCCTCCATGTCTCCCATTCAGCGATGGCTACTATGGTGGAACCCTCACTGCTCCACTTACATCACCCAACTCACATCTCCTTGTAAGCACTCAATCCTTCCTGCTTGATTGGCCAGTTGGAAGTGACTCTTGGCAACGACTCAAGCTTCCTCGTGGATTTATACATCAGATCGTGCAGTTGAACGGCCAATTCATCGCTATGGACAACAATAGAAGGATTTATACTTTGCTGTTGTCTCCTCGGTTAGGACTGCAGGAGATATCAACCGAGTGGTGTGGCGAGCTGGACCCAAAATCTTTTGTGCAACCATGGCTTGTGGTCTGCGACGACGATCTCCTCATGGTTGACCACTTTGTCCAGCTATCGTCCGAAGATCCTGTGTGCCACCGCCTCGACATGTCGACCGAGCCTGTGAAGTTGGTGAAGGTGAAGAAGTTGGACAACTGGGCTATCTTCGTTGGGGGAGATTTGCAGAGCCCTCCGTTTGCTTGCGTAAGCCCAGAGCGGTGGGGTGGGACGAGCAACAGCTTGTACTACGCCCATCACTCTCAGCCTTGGAGCGTGCACGAGCTGCGCGGCCATGTGGACCTTGCTCCAACCAGCCATCCCCACCTGGGCTGGTATGAGAATTTTGTGCGCACAACGGTGGCCATGTGGGTGTACCCGAGCATATTCTACTCCGATGGCCTGGCCGGTGATCGTGGAGGCACATGATTGTATTTATGTCTACTCTTAATGGAGCAGTTGGTAGTCTCGCTTTTAGGGTTTTTTTCGTCCCACCTCCAATGGTTTTTTTTTTGATACCTCCTTCCACCTTCGCTGGTTTTTTTCGTAGATTTTTTTTCGTCCCCTCCCCGACTTCATCGGTTTATTTTCGCGTCACCCTCTCACACAATGAAAGAAATCTGAACAGATCAAAACTTTCCATACTGGCGCAGGTTATTTAGTAATGTAGAATCAATCACGAACAATCTCTAAATATCAAATCTAAATTAACCTTAAATCACTTAATCACATTAATTAGAAAACTAATAATTGATTTTCAGAAAAATCGCTCAATCACATTAACCTTACCTTAACTCACGAATGGTAATCAATCTCCAAACAAATGAAACAATACATCGAGGGAGCAGTAAATAAACTCTCTTTCTTATGACAGGCATATGATCTTCCCTTCCCTCTTCGTTGTTGATCATTCTTGATTCTCGAGGCTGATGCTTGGGCTGCGTCACTGGGTCGCGATGGTGCCGGAGGACGGGGACGGAGAGGCCGGGTGCCTCGGCACCGCGTTGGGCGCGGCCGGTGAAGGGGGTGAAGAAGGGCGGCTTCCCTGGCTGTGGCCGCGGCCTTTGGAGTTGATGCGGTGGAAGCGGAACTTGAAGGACCCGGCGTGGGTGGCCGGCGCGCAAACGCTCTTCGAAGCGGGCCCGTGGCCCGCGCTGGACGGCGCCGACGCCGACCCGGGCCACCTCCTCCGCGTATTCTTGGAGCGGTGGCTGGCCGATTTACATGAAATTAATTCCCTCAGTTGTGGTGGCAAATATAATACGCATAATCCATATTGTTATGCACTAGTGTGTGTGTGTGTGAAATAGATGGATTATGGTCCCGTACCCAATAAGATGGATATGTGTGTGTGTGTTAGAGAGAGAGGGAGAGGGGGAGAGAGAGTGAGGAAGAGGGAGGGAGAGTGTGTGTGTGTGAGGATTTGATGGTAAAAAGGTCGCCAATGTCACTTGATATATATGCGAATATTAATATTGAACTCTTAAAGTTAATGTGGCCCCGTTGCAACGCACGGGCGTTCTTGTAGTTTATCTTGCTTCCTACAAGTTGATTTTTCATTCCAGAAAATAATACTAGCAGAGAGCACTCTAGTACTTTATAGAGGTGACGTTAGCCTGGTAGCAGCAGGATATTGAATTTATTTTGTTCTTTCTTCTAGGCAGCTGCAACTAGACCTGACCATTTTTTCTTGAATTTTCTTGTTTATTGGATTGTAACAAGAGATGACACGCTTGCCTTGTGAACTCATTACCTGTCTAGCAAGTAAGGGGTTCCTTTATTCAGTTAGTTTTTGTATTGAGAGGGATAGATGCAGGGTTGCACTGAAGATGGAGTAGCATCCATCAAAACAAATGTTTGTTCATCAGGAGTGCATCAGTGAGGAGATCTCAATGCAAAAATGCTTTTCATGAAAAGTCACAAGTACATGTGCAGTGACTGAAGGAAATTCAGATGCAACATGAAACGCACGAGCACGTCGCTGGTGCATACGCGTCCTCGTTGGGCATTGTATTGTGTGTGTGAACAGGGCCAATCTTTAGCTGGGCATTGGCAGCACGCCGGCTTGACTCACACACGCTACAAAGAGTGAGATCCGACCGACGTACAAATCGCTAAGAAGCAGAGGAGGCGGCGGCAGCAACCAGCCACCGCGTCTCCATCGCCAACTCTCTACCCCACTCCCTCCTCTCCCCTCTCTCACGTGCATGCGTGTTATTTGAACCCTAGTTTTCGCGTTGTCCTGGTTTCGATTAGCATTTCATACTGGCTGTTATTTCTTGGCAGAGCAAAAAACACATTTCTGGCTGTTGTTGCTGTTAGATAAGTGAGCAACTGGTATTTACTGAGTGCCAAAGACCATTACATATACATGTGTGGTAACGTGCAGGAAACCCCTTATACAATGGGGATATACTGAAAAGACTGAAAAGAGAATATACACATCTAACACTCCCCCTTAAACTCATGGTGCATCAACAACACTGAGTTTGGAGAGAAAAAGCATGCTGCGCCGAGTCTGTGCCTTCGTGAAGAAGTCAGCCAACTATAACTCAGAGGGCACATAGTGAAGAGCAAGAGTCTGATCCTGCACAGCAGCACGCACAAAGTGGGCATCTACACCGATGTGCTTGATGAGCTCATACTTCACCGGGTCACGCGCAATACTGATAGCACCGGTACTGTCTGACAGTAAGGGAGTCGAGGTAGTACCAGAGACACCAAAATCCTCAAGTAACCATCTTAACCAGATCACCTCAGCCACAAGATAGCCATGACTCGCAACTCAGCCTCTCAGACTCGAAAGCGAGAAATCAGAGTCTCTTCTTTGTCTTCCAGGCAATAAGAGAGCCACCAAGAAAGACACAATAAACACACAGCGAGCGTCGATCAAAGGGATCACTAGCCCAGGTAGCATCAGAGTAGGCCTGGAGCTCAAGAGAGCTGGAGCGGGGGGAAAAAGGCGCTGAGAGGTCGTGCCACGAAGATATCGTAGAACACGGAGGAGATGACTATAGTGGACAGAGGTGGGTGCTGAAACAAACTGACTCAGGATGTGGACAAGATAGGAGATGTCAGGACATAACAGCAAGATAGACAAGACTGCCAACACGGTGACGATAGCGAGTGGGATTAGGAAGAGGGCCACCATCAGAGGCACAAAGCTAAACGTTGAGCTCCATAGGAGTCACAACTGTGCGCTCATCACCGAGAGCAGCGCGAGCAAGAAGATCCTGAATATATTTTTCTTGGGAGATGTAGAAGCCATCAGAGGTCGAGGAGATCTCAATCCCAAGAAAATAGCGAAGCGGACCAAGATCAGTCATGAGCAACTGATCGCGAAGGCGAGCCTTAACAAAGGCAATGTAGTCAGAGTCGTCACCAGTGATGATCATGTTATCAACATAGAGAAGAAGAAGAGTCCGACCACGAGGAGACGTGCGAACAAACAGCGTGGGATCATGATCACTAGACAAGAAACCAGCGGCAGTCACCACAGAGGCGAAACGCTCAAACCAGGCGCGAGGGGCCTGTTTAAGACCATAGAGGGAGCGGCGAAGTCATGCACCATACCATCAGAGCATAGTACCCTGTGGTGGCTGCATATAAACCTCCTCACGCAACTCGCCATTGAGAAAGGCGTTTTGAACATCAAGTTGAGAGATAGACCAATGACGCAATGAAGCCACAACAAGAAGAGTGCCGATAGTGGTCAAGTGGGCCACAGAGCGAATGTCTCATCGTAATCGCATCCCTGCTCCCGCTGAAAACCACGGGCCACAAGACGCGCTTTGTAGCGCTCAAGAGAACCATCAGAGCGAGTCTTAATCTTGTAGACCCACTTGCAGATGATGGAACGAACACCGGAAGGGAGGGAAACCAGATCCCATGTGCCAGAGCGCTCAAGGGCAGCAAGCTCTTCGGCCATCACAGCTGCCATTCAGGCTGAGTCATGGCAGTCCGATAGGAAGTGGGCTCAGCAATAACAGAGAGACCATACCGATCAGGAGAGTAGCGATCAGGCGGGGGCGAGGCTGAGCATGGAGGTTATGAACTGGGGGAGGCATGAAGGGAGGTGCACCAGAGATGGAAGGCGCGCCAGGAGAAGCATCCTCAGAACGAGGGCGGCGAGTATAGTGGAGAGGAAACAGTGAGAGAAGGCGACGGACTAGAGATGATGGTGGAGAGGTGGAAGAGGAGGTTGGTGAAGATGGTGTCGGTGGTGAATGAGAAGGTGTAGGAGGAGAGGAAACGATGAGAGGTGCAGGAGGAGAGGAAACGATGAGAGGTGCAGGAGGAAGAGGTGAAACATGAGGCACATAGCAAGGTGTATCGGGGAGGAGAGGAAAAGAAATATCGTCCACAGTGAAGCTCGAGGAAGAAGGACATGGGTAGTAAGAGCAAGACTCGTCAAAGGTCACATCACGCGGGATGCGCAAGTGACGACCAACAGGATCCCAACAACAATAGCCCTTGTGCTGATCACTGTAGCCAAGGAAAACACACTCAACTGACTGAACAGTCAGTTTGGTGCGTTCTCGCGGGGCAAGAAGGACATTGCACACACATCCAAACATACAAAGGGTTGAGTAGTTAGGAGAACGACCAGTGAGACACTCCTTAGGAATACCACCCTGCAGGGCACTCGATGGCTGAATGTTGATGAGGTAGGTGGATGCAGAAACAGCCCCAGCACAAAAGTGTGGTGGAAGGGAAGCGTCAATCATCAGTGCACGAGCCGTCTCAAGAAAATGACGATGCTTACGTTCCGCAACGCCATTCTGAGCCTGAGCACTAGGACAAGAGAACTGGGCAAGAGTACCCTGTTCCGCGAGAAAACCACGCAACAGCTGGGAGATAAATTCTCCAGCGGAGTCAGCACGAAAAGTGCGAATAGGCGTGGAAAACTGGGTGTGAACCATGGCAGCAAAACGTTTGTATATAGAGAGAACCTCGTTATGAGATTTCATGAAGTAGAGTCAAGTGTAGCGAGATAAATCATCAATAGACAAAACATAATAGCGATGGCCACCTTTCGAATCAAAGGGAGCAGGACCCCAGACATCAGAATGAACTAAATCAAAAGGATGTTGAGATACCGACTCACTGGTAGGATAAGGTAACTGGGTCTGTTTGCCAAGTCTGCAGCCATTACAATGTAAAGAAACATCTCCAGATACAGACCCTAAGAGGCCATGACGAACTAAAGAAGACAGGCGAGAGCCACAAATGTGACCAAGGCGATGATGCCACTGCTGGAAGGACGCAGACGAGGAGGCAACAAGAGCATGTGAGCTGGCAGAAGTGGTGGCAACAGAAGGAATACAAAGCCAGTCGACCTCCCAAAGGCCCTTTGACTCACGGCGCCGGGGGCTAGCACCAACCAAAGCCTTGGTGCAACGATCCTGAATGGAGCAAGAGTCTGTATCAAGAATGACACGACAACTAGAATCAGTAAGTTGGGCAGCGGAAAAAAGATTCATGGTAATGCGAGGAACATGTGAAACACTAGGAACAAAAAAAAGATGGAGTGAAAAGAATACCACGACTAGCAACAGAAAGAGGTCTGCCATCGGCGGTAAGAACATTAATAGGCGAGTCAAGAGGTCGGAGAGACGACAACACGGAAGAATCAGAAGACATATGAAAGGAGGCTCTAGAATCGAGAACCCACGAAGACGTACCTTACTGTGTAGATGTCTGCAGTGGTGGAGGAGTGGATGCAGTCATAGTGGTAGCGGAACCAGTCGACGAGGAGCCGGAGGAAGCAAGTAGACGCTTGAGGCATACAATGTCCGGGTCAGTGAGTGACGGAGTCGAGGAAGACGCTGGAGTCCCGCTGGAAGAGGAGCCCCTCTTGTCTCGCTTTTTCCGGCGACAATTAGACTCTGGGTGACCTGACCAGGATCAGTAAACACAGAAGGTGTCACGGCGCGATGTACCCTTCTCAGCATAAGGAGGGCGACTCACCCCCTGTCGGTGTCAAAACCGGCGGATCTCGGGTAGGGGGTCCCGAACTATGCGTCTAGGCGGATGGTAACAGGAGACAAGGGACACAATGTTTTTACCCAGGCTCGGGCCCTCTCAATGGAGGTAAAACCCTACTCCTGCTTGATTGATATTGATGATATGGGTAGTACAAGAGTGGATCTACCACGAGATCAAGGAGGGTAAACCCTAGAAGCTAGCCTATGGTATGATTGTTGTAATGGTTGTTCGTCCTACGGACTAAAACCCTCCGGTTTATATAGACACCGGAGAGGGCTAGGGTTACACAGAGTCGGTTACAATGGTAGGAGATCTACATATCCATATTGCCAAGCTTGCCTTCCACGCCAAGGAAAGTCCCATCCGCACACGGACGAAGTCTTCAATCTTGTATCTTCATAGTCTTGGAGTCCGGCCGATGATGATAGTCCGGCTATCCGGACACCCCCTAGTCCCGGACTCCCTCAGTAGCCCCTGAACCAGGCTTCAATGACGATGAGTCCGGCGCGCATATTGTTGAAGGAAATATGCCCTAGAGGCAATAATAAAGTTATTATTTATTTCCTTATTACATGATAAATATTTATTATTCATGCTAGAATTGTATTAACCGGAAACATAATACATGTGTGAATACATAGACAAACAGAGTGTCACTAGTATGCCTCTACCAGACTAGCTTGTTAATCAAAGATGGTTAAGTTTCCTAACCATAGACAAAGGAGTTGTCATTTGATTAACAAGGTCACATCATTAGTTGAATGATCTGATTGACATGACCCATTCCATTAGCTTAGCACCGATCGCTTAGTATGTTGCTATTGCTTTTATCCATGACTTATACATGTTCCTATAACTATGAGATTATGCAACTCCCGCTTGCGGAGGAACACTTTGGTACTACCAAACGTCACAACGAATCGGGTGATTATAAAGGAGTACTACAGGTGTCTCCAAAGGCAGATGTTGGGTTGGCGATTTCGAGATTAGGATTTGTCACTCCGATTGTCGGAGAGGTATCTCTGGGCCCTCTCGGTAATGCACATCACTTAAGCCTTGCAAGCATTACAACTAATGAGTTAGTTGCAAGATGATGTATTACAGATCGAGTAAAGAGACTTGCCGTAACGAGATTGAACTAGGTATTGATACCGATGATCGAATCTCGGCAAGTAACATACCGATGACAAAGGGTGTTGGGGAACGTAGTAATTTCAAAAAATTTCCTACGCACACGCAAGATCATGGTGATGTATAGCAACGAGAGGGGAGAGTGTTGTCTACATACCCTTGTAGACCCGGCGGAAGCGATCACAACGTAGAGGAAGTAGTCGACGTTCTCCTCGCGATCCGACCGATCCCGCGCCGTTACTCGACGCCCCGAGTTCTTGACACACGACAGCTCGATGACGCCCTCGATCCGATCCAGCCGAGTGTCGAGGAGAGTTTCACAAGACGACGGCGCAGGACGATCTTGATGTTCTATCGCGCAGAAGCTTCGCTTAAGCTTCATGACGATATGACCGAGGTGGAATATGGTGGAGGGGCACGCGACACGGCTAAGGAACGATCCGTAGATCAAACTTGTGTGTTCTAGGGTGCCCCTGCCCCAGATATAAAGGAGCAAGGGGGAGGTGCGGCCGGCCCAAGGGAGGGCTGCTGAGGAGTCCTACTCCCACCGAGTAGGACTCCCCTTCCTAGTTGGAGTAGGATTGGGGAGGGAAGAGGGAAGGGGGCGCCGCCTCTCCTTGTCCTATTCGGACTAGGGGGGGGGCGCGGCCTGCCCTGGCCGGCCCTTCCTCTTCTCCCTCGTGGCCCACTAAGGCCCAATAGCCTCCGGAGGGTTCCGTAACCCCGGTTTTCCCAGAAAATCCCGATTTCACCCGAACCATTCAACTCCAAATATAGGCTTCCAATATATCAATCTTTATGTCTCGACCATTTCGAGACTCCTCGTCATGTCCGTGATCATATCCGGACTCAACTTCTTCGGTACATCAAAATACACAAACTCATAATATAACCGTCATCGAAACCTTAAGCGTGCGGACCCTACGGTTCGAGAACAATGTAGACATGACCGAGACACGTCTCCGGTCAATAACCAATAGCGGACCTGATGCCCATATTGGTTCCTACATATTCTACGAAGATCTTTATCGGTCGACCGCATAACAACATACGTTGTTCCTTTGTCATCGGTATGTTACTTGCCCGAGATTCGATCGTCGGTATCCAATACCTAGTTCAATCTCGTTACCGCAAGTCTCTTTACTCGTGCCGTAATACATCATCTCACAACTAACTCATTAGTTGTAATGCTTGCAAGGCTTCATGATGTGCATTACCGAGAGGGCCCAGAGATACCTCTCCGACAATCGGAGTGACAAAACCTAATCTCGAAATACGCCAACCCAACATCTGCCTTTGGAGACACCTGTAGTACTCCTTTATAATCACCCATTTACGTTGTGACGTTTGGTAGCACCCAAAGTGTTCCTCCGGTAAACGGGAGTTGCATAATCTCATAGTTATAGGAACATGTATAAGTCATGAAGGAAGCAATAGCAACATACTAAACGATCGTGTGCTAAGCTAACGGAATGGGTCATGTCAATCAGATCATTCAACTAATGATGTGACCTTGTTAATCAAATAACAACTCCTTGTTCATGGTTAGGAAACATAACCATCTTTGATTAACAAGCTAGTCAAGTAGAGGCATACTAGTGACACTGCTTTGTTTATATATTCACACATGTATTATGTTTCCGGTTAATACAATTCTAGCATGAATAATAAACATTTATCATGATATGAGGAAATATATAATAACTTTATTATTGCCTCTAGGGCATATTTCCTTCAGTCTCCCACTTGCACTAGAGTCAATAATCTAGATCACATCACCATGTGATTAACATCGATAGTTCACATCATCATGTGATTAACACCCATAGTTCACATCGCCATGTGACCAACACCCAAAGGGTTTACTAGATTCAGTAATCTAGTTCACATCGCTATGTGATTAACACCCAAAGAGTACTAAGGTGTGATCATGTTTTGCTTGTGAGAGAGTCTTAGTCAACGGGTCTTTCACATTCAGATCCGTTATGTATTTTGCAATTTTTCTATGTCTACAATGCTCTGCACGAAGCTACTCTAGCTAATTGCTCCCACTTTCAATATGTATCTAGATCGAGACTTAGAGTCATCCAGATCAGTGTCAAAACTTACATCGACGTAACCCTTTACGATGAACCTTTTGTCACTTCCATAATCGAGAAACATATCCTTATTCCACTAAGGATAATTTTGACCGCTGTCCAGTGATCTACTCCTAGATCACTATTGTACTCCCTTGCCAAAATCAGTGCAGGGTATACAATAGATTTGGTACACAGCATGGCATACTTTATAGAACCTATGGCCAAGGCATAGGGAATGACTTTCATTCTCTTTCTATCTTCTGCCGTGGTCGGGTTTTGAGTCTTACTCAATTTCACACCTTGTAACACATGCAAGAACTCTTTCTTTGACTGTTTCATTTTGAACTACTTCAAAATCTTGTCAAGGTATGTACTCATTGAAAAACTTATCAAGCATCTTGATCTATCTCTATAGATCTTGATGCTCAATATGTAAGCAGCTTCACCGAGGTCTTTCTTTGAAAAACTTCTTTCAAACACTCCTTTATGCTTTGCAGAATAATTCTACATTATTTCCGATCTACAATATGTCATTCACATATACTTATCAGAAATGCTGTAGTGCTCCCACTCACTTTCTAGTAAATACAGGCTTCACCATAAGTCTCAGATAAAACTATATGCTTTGATCAGCTCATCAAAGCGTATATTCCAACTCCGAGATGCTTGCACCAGTCCATAGATGGATCGCTGGAGCTTGCACACTTTGTTAGCTCCCTTTGGATCGAAAAAAACCTTCTGGTTGCATCATATACAACTCTTCCTCTAGAAAACCATTCAGGAATGCAGTTTTTACATCCATTTGCCAAATTTCATAAATTGTGGCAATTGCTAACATGATTCGGACAGACTTAAGCATCGCTACAGTTGAGAAAATCTCATTGTAGTCAACATCTTGAACTTTGTCGAAAACCTTTTTTCAACAAGTCGAGCTTTGTAGATAGTAACACTACTATCAACGTCCGTCTTCCTCTTGAAGATCCATTTATTTTCTATGGTTTGCCGATCATCGGGCAAATCCATCAAAGTCCATACTTTGTTCTCATCCATGGATCATATCTCAGATTTCATGGCCTCAAACCATTTTGCGGAATCTGGGCTCATCATCGCTTCCTCATAGTTCGTAGGTTCATCATGGTCTAGTTACATGACTTCCAGAACAGGATTACCGTACCACTCTGGTGCGGATCTCACTCTGGTTTACCTACGAGATTCGGTAGTAACTGATCTGAAGTTACATGATCATCATCATTAGCTTCCTCACTAATTGGTGTAGTAGTCACAGGAACAGATTTCCGTGATGAACTACTTTCCAATAAGGGAGAAGGTACAATTACCTTATCAAGTTCTACTTTCCTCCCACTCACTTCTTTCGAGAGAAACTCCTTCTCTAGAAAGGATCCATCTTAAGCAACGAATATCTTGCCTTCGGATCTGTGATAGAAGGTGTACCCAACAATTTCCTTTGGGATTCTATGAAGACGTACTTCTCCGATTTGGGTTCGAGCTTATCAGGATGAAACTTTTTCACATAAGCATCGCAGCCCCAAACGTTAAGAAACGACAACTTTGGTTTCTTGCTAAACCACAGTTCATATAGTGTCGTCTCAACGGATTTAGATGGTGCCCTATTTAACGTGAATGCAGCTGTCTCTAATGCATGATCCCAAAATGATATTGGTAAATCGGTAAGAAACATCATAGATTGCACTATATCCAATAAAGTACGGTTATGACGTTCGGACACACCATTATGATGTGGTGTTCCAGGTGGCATGAATTTGTGAAACTATTCCACATTGTTTTAATTGAAGACCAAACTCGTAACTCAAATATTTGTCTCCGCGATCAGATCGTAGAAACCTTATTTTCTTGTCACGATGATTTTTCCACTTCACTCTCTTTGAACCTTTCAACTATTTCAGACTTATGTTTCATCAAGTAGATATACCCATATCTGCTCAAATCATTTGTGAAGGTCAGAAAATAACGATACCCGCCGCGAGCCTTAACACTCATTGGATCGCATACATCAGTATGCATTATTTCCAATAAGTCAGTTGCTCGCTCCACTGTTCCGGAGAACGGAGTCTTAGTCATCTTGCCCATGAGGCATGGTTCGCAAGCATCAAGTGATTCATAATCAAGTGATTCCAAAATCCCATCAGCATGGAGTTTCTTCATGCGCTTTACACCAATATGACCTAAACGGCAAGTGCCACAAATAAGTTGCACTATCATTATTAACTTTGCATCTTTTGGTTTCAATATTATGAATATGTGTATCACTACGATCGAGATCCAATGAACCATTTTCATTGGTCTCAGTAACCATATAAGGTTTTATTCATGTAAACAGAATAACAGTTTATTCTCTTACTTAAATGAATAACCGATTGCAAAAAACACGATCAGATCATATTCATGCTCAACGCAAACACCAAATAACATTTATTTAGGTTCAACACTAATCCCGAAAGTATAGGGAGTGTGCGATGATGATCATATCAATCTTGGAACTCCTTTCAACACACATCGTCACTTCACCCTTAACTAGTTTCTCGCTTATTCTCGCAACTCCTGCTTCGAAGTTACTACTCTTAGCAACCTGAACCAGTACCAAATACCGAGGGGTTGCTATAAACACTAGTAAAGTACACATCAATAACATGTATATCAAATATACCTTTGTTTATTTTGCCATCCTTCTTATCCGCCAAATACTTGGGGTAGTTCGCTTCCAAAGGACCAGTCCCTTTGCAGTAGAAGCACTTAGTCTCGTGCTTAGGTCCAGACTTGGGCTTCTTCACTTGAGCAGCAACTTGCTTGCCGCTCTTCTTGAAGTTCCTTCTATCCCTTTGCCCTTTTCTTGAAACTAGTGGTCTTGTTAATCATCAACACTTGATGTTCTTTCTTGAATTCTACCTTCATCGATTTCATCATCATGAAAAACTCGGGAATCATTTTCATCATCCTTTGCATACTATAGTTCATCACGAAGTTCTACTAACTTGGTGATGGTGACTAGAGAATTCTGTCAATCGATATCTTATCCGGAAGATTAACTCCCACTTGATTCAAGCGATTGAAGTACCTGCATAATCTGAGCACATGCTCACTAGTTGAGCGATTCTCCTCCATCTTTTAGCTATAGAACTTGTTGAAGATTTCATATCTCTCAACTCGGTATTTGCTTGAAATATTAACTTCAATTCCTGGAACATCTCATATGGTCCATGATGTTCAAAACATCTTTGAAGTCCCGATTCTAAGCTGTTAAGCATGGTGCACTTAAACTATCAAGTAGTCATCATATTGAGCTAGCCAAACGCTCATAACGCTTGCATCCGCTCCCGCAATAGGTCTGTCACCTAGCGTGCATTAAGGACATAATTCTTACGTGCAGCAATGAGGATAAACCTCCGATCACGGATAGAATCCGCATCATTGCTACTAACATTTTTCAACACAATTTTCTAGGAACATATCAAAAACAAACATATGAAAGCAACAACGCGAGCTATTGATCTACAACATAATTTGCAAAATACTACCAGGACTAAGTTCATGATAAATTTAAGTTCAATTAATCATATTACTTAAGAACTCCCACTTAGACAGACACATCTCTAGTCATCTAAGTGATCACGCGATCCAAATCAACTAAACCATAACCGATCATCACGTGAGATGGAGTAGTTTTCAATGGTGAACATCTTATGTTGATCATATCTACTATATGATTCACGCTGACCTTTCGGTCTCCGTGTTCCGAGGCCATATCTGCATATGCTAGGCTCGTCAAGTTTAACCTGAGTATTCGCGTGTGCAAAACTGTCTTGCACCCGTTGTAGATGGACGAGAGCTTATCACACCCGATCATCACGTGGTGTCCGGGCACGATTTAACTTTGGCAACGGTGCATACTCAGGAGAACACTTCTTGATAATTTAGTGAGAGATCATCTTATAATGCTACCGTCAATCAAAGCAAGATAAGATGCATAAAAGATAAACATCACATGCAAATCAATATAAGTGATATGATATGGTCATCATCATCTTGTGCTTCGTGATCTCCATCTCTGCAGCACCATCATGATCACCATCGTCACCGGCGCGACACCTTGATCTTCATCGTAGCATCGTTGTCGTCTCGCCAAACTTTATGCTTCTACGACTATCGCTACCGCTTAGTGATAAAGTAAAGCACACTAGTAGAAAACAACCCATTAGTCCCGGTTCGTAAGGGCCTTTAGTCCCGGTTCATGAACCGGGACTAATGGGTCGTTACTAATGCCACCAGACATTAGTCCCGGTTCACGCATCTAACCGGGACCAATGTAACTCCACGTGGCGACGTGCACCGAGCCCAGTCAGAGTCTTTGGTCCGGTTGGTGGCACCAACCGACCAAAAGTCTTTTCTTTTTTAAGAAAGTGGCTGCTTTAGGGTTTTGTGGTTTATTTTAGGTTGTTATTTATAGCTAGCTAATAGAGAGAAGTGTCCTCTCTTATCTTCGTCCTTGGTTTATCATCATATATATGTATATAATAAAGTCCTACTAATCATGCATCATCATACTACTTCTACTAGCTCGCTATTAATAATAAGTCATATGATCATCATCCTCGCTTATAGTCATCGAACCCAACCCTACATATATAATTGTTCTTAGCACATGATCATCAAGACTAGGTATAGGACCTAAAACACCCTTAAGGTAAAATAGCATAAAACAATATAGACCCCGACTCTCCATTATGAAGAATGGCGATCATCCTGTCTCCAATTCTTGCCTTTCGCTGCTTATTGCTTCCAAGAAGCTCCTTACGACTGTCCATACATTTTTCCATTCTTTGATTGTTATGTCTCCACTTCTTTTAGAAACCCGATATGGACAGTTGAGATTCAGAGGACGACCTGGTAGTATGTTCAAAACATGAAGGCTACCACGCAGTATACATCGATGAGGGACACACTCATTCGGGATTATCTGTTGAAAAACATAGTAATAACTTCGTAGTTAGCAATGATGTACTAGTTTAATTAGAAGTGTGCAAAAAGATGCACGGATGTTGTAATAGTAAAAATAATCGTATCAAGGTATCTCCATGGTAGTTATCAGAGTTCAACACGTGCACTAGTGGCACGATTGACCATAATGTTGAGGAGTTTGATTGTAGATATTGTAATTCTCAAGATCTCTACAAAATCCGACTAGATGTCGTTTCTCCCGATAAGTTAATTCGCAGCCTTCGTTGTAGTATGTTCTGTCTACCATCTTCCGCACATTCTTTGAAGAATGAAAATAAGCTGTCAATGGAGATAAGTTGTCAACTATATATTTTGAAATAAACAATATAAATTACTTAATAACTATGCTTTAGCTCACATGAGGGAAGAACTGGAGGTGTATGCACAAAGACCCAAATCGAGGTGTCTCTTGCTCGATTGTAGGATCACCAAGATCCATGGTGATAATCATACCCTCATCAAGACCATACATCTTGCAAAATGCATCCCAATTTTGCAACCAAAATGGGTTACACTCTGAGCATTGTACAGCTTTACTTGAAAATCCACATCATGTTCGGTACTTAGGACAATTTTTTTGTTTCAAATTTTCATGGTCTTCAAAATCCATCCTCTCCAAGACATAGCGCCTTGCAAAGCATGGGATAAGCTAGTCAAATTGAAAAGATGAAAATTACACGTTAAAATAGTTGAAGTCGTGCTTAATTACGAAAAAAAACTATTGTCGCTGCTATGCATCGTATGAACATCGCAAGTCTCCTCGAGCTTAATGCTGAATCGCCGATCTTCCTCCAGCTCAATGAATTGTCAGACATACCTCGGTCATCGTGGCACCAATCGCACTTCAGCGATTTTCGTGCGTCGATGAGGACGACATTTCCGGCCTACGTTCATAATTCAAATATTAAACTAGATCATTATTATAAATCACGGGTTGACTATAGATGATCGATGTACATACGGGTTGAATACTACATCATCTCGACGCGGGAACTACTTCTATATATAGTTAAATAAAAGTAGTCTTATTAATTAAATCTATCTAGCTCAACTACTAAACACTTACTATAAATAAATAAGTAGTACTTACTAAAAACAAACTACTTCATATATAAACTACTTCTTTTTTTTTTCCTTTTTTTAAATTACTACACATCTAATCCTACATAAAGATCTAAATTACTACACATCTATTTACAGAAAAAAATCTAACATAAAGAAACTAACATAAAAACCTTACAGAAAAAATCTAACATAATATGAACAAATTTTACAGAAAAAAAACTAACATAAAGAAACTAACATAAAGAAACTAACATAAAAAATCTTACATAATATGAACAATTCTTTTTACAGAAAAAAACTAACATAAAAACCTTACATAAAAAATCTAACATAATATGAACAAATTTTACAGAAAAAAACTAACATAAAGAAACTAACATAAAGAAACTAACATAAAAATATTACATAATATGAACAATTCTTTTTACAGAAAAAAACTAACATAAAAACCTTACATAAAAAATCTAACATAATATGAACAAATTTTACAGAAAAAAACTAACATAAAGAAACTAACATAAAGAAACTAACATAAAAAATATTACATAATATGAACAATTCTTTTTACAGAAAAAAACTAACATAAAAACCTTACATAAAAAATCTAACATAATATGAACAAATTTTACAGAAAAAAACTAACATAAAGAAACTAACATAAAGAAACTAACATAAAAATATTACATAATATGAACAATTCTTTTTACAGAAAAAAACTAACATAAAAACCTTACATAAAAAATCTAACATAATATGAACAAATTTTACAGAAAAAAACTAACATAAAGAAACTAACATAAAGAAACTAACATAAAAAATCTAACATAAAAAATCTTACATAATATGCACAAATCTTTTACAGAAAAAAAATCTAACATAAAAACTAACAAATTAATTACACAATCTACATTAACTACATATCTAAATTACACAATCTAATCTAACAAAAATATCTATGAACTAAAAAAATCTAAAACAAATCTAAGAAAAATAAAAAAAGACCTGCCTGCGACGGCGACGGCGTAGGTGCGGCGCGGGCGGGCAGGGCGTCTGGGCGGGCGCCGACGGCGCCGGGCGGGCGGGCGGGCGATGACGGCGCGCCGGGCGGTCGATCGGTCGGGCGGGCGGCGACGAGGGCGTTGGCCGGGCGGCGGGCGGGACGGCGACGGCGACGGCGCAGGCGGCGGCGGCACACGGGCAGGGCAGATGGCGACGGCGCTGGGCGGGCGGCGACGGTGTCGGGGCGGCAGGGAGGGCGCGCGCGAGGAGCAGGAGATCGAAGTGGGGATGCGGTTCGAAATCCTAAGTGCTACTTATATAGAAAGGCTTTTGTCGGTTCGTGGCACAAACGGGACTAATGATTTTAGTCCCGGTTTGTGCCACCAACCGGGACCAAAGACCTTTTTTCAGCAGTCCAAAGGGCGGGAAACGAAGACCATTGGTCCCGGTTGGTGGAACAAACCGGGACAAAAGAGGGGCATTGGTCCCGGTTGCAGCCACGAACCGGGACAAAGCGGAAGATTGGTCGGTTGGTGCCACCAACCGGGACCAATGGTCTCTGCAGCTGTTTTTTTTTTGATTCTTCCAGCAGCTTTCGTTTTAATTAGTCCCACCTCGCCAAGCGAGAGGCACTCGCAGCTGTTTATAAGCCCTGAGTGCAGATACAATGACGAAGATGCTCAATGCTCCTGCACGTTGGTCGGCTTCAACCCTTGCGGGATACGGTAGACCGCATGAGCTATGTGCAAAGGATTGACACTATCCCGAAAGGGTTGAAGCAGATTAACGAGCATTGCGTCTCTTTTTTATTTGTAATGACTTATTATAACTCAGAAAAAATAAATATAGCAGAAAAAGAAAAAACTATATAAAAAACTACTCATAAATGAATAGTCGCAAAAAATAGTTGTGATTAACTATAGTAAAAAAGGAGCATATATGCTTATTTTTAATGGCTTATTACAACTCAGAAATAAAAAGAAAAAATAAATATAGCAGAAAAAGAAAAAACTATATAAAAAACTACTCATAAATGAATATAAGCAAAAAATAGTTGTGATTAACTATAGTAAAAAAGGAGCATATATGCTTATTTTTAATGGCTTATTACAACTCAGAAATAAAAAGAAAAAATAAATATAGCAGAAAAAGAAAAAAAATATATAAAAAACTACTCATAAATGAATATAAGCAAAAAATAGTTGTGATTAACTATAGTAAAAAGGAGCATATATGCTTATTTTTAATGGCTTATTACAACTCAGAAATAAAAAGAAAAATAAATATAGCAGAAAAAAGAAAAACTATATAAAAACTACTCATAAATGAATATAAGCAAAAATAGTTGTGATTAACTATAGTAAAAAGGAGCATATATGCTTATTTTAATGGCTTATTACAACTCAGAAATAAAAAGAAAAATAAATATAGCAGAAAAAAAAAAAAACTACTCGAAATGAGAGAGAAGCGCTTATAGAGGAATTAACTTAAATTCATAACTAATTTCAAGAGAAACTGTATGAATTTATGCTAAATTACCTATATAAGCGCATCTATTTTCATTATCGGAGGAGCTCGATAAAGTAGAGAGGAGGGCTTATAAACCAGTCCGCTCCCCTTGATTGGCGAGGTGGGACTAAACTCGTCGCAACGGGCACTAACTTTTAGTCCGGTTGATGGCACGAACCGACTAATGAGCCCATTGGTCCCGGTTCATGCAACCAACCGACCAATAGGTTTGGGCTCGAGCAGGACCAATGGTCCCGGTTCGTCCCACAAACCGGGACCAATAGGTCAGATTTAACCGGGACCAATGGCCCCACGGCCCGGCCGCCCCGGGCTCACGAACCGGGTCCGATGCCCCCATTGGTCCCGGTTCTGGACTGAACCGGGACTAATAGGCTGGACCGGCCTGGACCATTGCCCCCTTTTCTACTAGTGGCATTACAGGGCGATTGCATTGCATACAATAAAGCGACAACCATATGGCTCCAGCCAGTTGCCGATAACTTCGGTTACAAAACATGATCATCTCATACAATAAAATATAGCATCACGTCTTGACCATATCACATCACAACATGCCCTGCAAAAACAAGTTAGACGTCCTCTACTTTGTTGTTGCAAATTTTACGTGGCTGCTACGGGCTTAAGCAAGATCCAGTCTCACCTACGCATCAAAACCACAACGATATTTCACAAATAGACTCGCTTTTAACCTTCTCAAGGACCGGCGAGCCACACTCGGTTCAACTAAAGTGAGAGAGACAGCACCCACCAGTCACCTTTAAGCAACGAGTGCTCAGAGCGGTGAAACCAGTCTCGCGAAGCGCACGCGTAATGTCGGTCCGGGCCGCTTCATCTCACAATACCGCTGAACCAAAGTATGACATGCTGGTAGGTAGTATGACTTGTATCGCCCACAACTCACTTGTGTTCTACTCGTGCAAAACATCAAACCATAAAAACTAGGCTCGGATGCCATTGTTGGGGAACGAGTAATTTCAAAAATTTCCACGCACACGCAAGATCATGGTGATGTATAGCAACGAGAGGGGAGAGTGTTGTCTACATACCCTTGTAGACCCGGCGAAGCGATCACAACGTAGAGGAAGTAGTCGACGTTCTCCTCGCGATCCGACCGATCCCGCGCCGTTACTCGACGCCCGAAGTTCTTGACACACGACAGCTCGATGACGCCCTCAGACTCGATCCAGCCGAGTGTCGAGGGAGAGTTTCACAAGACGACGGCGTGGGACGATCTTGATGTTCTATCGGCGCAGAAGCTTCGCCTAAGCTTCATGACGATATGACCGAGGTGGAATATGGTGGAGGGGCACCGCACACGGCTAAGGAACGATCCGTAGATCAAACTTGTGTGTTCTAGGGTGCCCCCTGCCTCAGATATAAAGGAGCAAGGGGGAGGTGCGGCCGGCCCAGGGAGGCGCTGCCGAGGAGTCCTACTCCCACCGAGTAGGACTCCCCCTTCCTAGTTGGAGTAGGATTGGGAGGGAAGAGGGAAGAGGGCGCCGCCTCTCCTTGTCCTATTCGGACTAGGGGGGGGGCGCGCCTGCCTGGCAGCCCTTCCTCTTCTCCCTCGTGGCCCACTAAGGCCCAATAGCCTCCGGAGGGTTCCGTAACCCCGGTTTTCCCGTAAAACTCGATTTCACCCTAAACCATTCAACTCCAAATATAGGCTTCCAATATATCAATCTTTATGTCTCGACCATTTCGAGACTCCTCGTCATGTCCGTGATCATATCCGGACTCAACTTCTTCGGTACATCAAAATACACAAACTCATAATATAACCGCCATCGAAACCTTAAGCGTGCGGACCCTACGGTTCGAGAACAATGTAGACATGACCGAGACACGCCTCGGTCAATAACCAATAGCGGACTTGGATGCCCATATTGGTTCCTACATATTCTACGAAGATCTTTATCGGTCAGACCGCATAACAACATACGTTGTTCCCTTTGTCATCGGTATGTTACTTGCCCGAGATTCGATCGTCGGTATCCAATACCTAGTTCAATCTCGTTACCTGCAAGTCTCTTTACTCGTGCCGTAATACATCATCTCACAACTAACTCATTAGTTGTAATGCTTGCAAGGCTTCAGTGATGTGCATTACCGAGAGGGCCCAGAGATACCTCTCCGACAATCGGAGTGACAAAACCTAATCTCGAAATACGCCAACCCAACATCTGCCTTTGGAGACACCTGTAGTACTCCTTTATAATCACCCAGTTACGTTGTGACGTTTGGTAGCACCCAAAGTGTTCCTCCGGTAAACGGGAGTTGCATAATCTCATAGTTATAGGAACATGTATAAGTCATGAAGGAAGCAATAGCAACATACTAAACGATCGTGTGCTAAGCTAACGGAATGGGTCATGTCAATCAGATCATTCAACTAATGATGTGACCTTGTTAATCAAATAACAACTCCTTGTTCATGGTTAGGAAACATAACCATCTTTGATTAACAAGCTAGTCAAGTAGAGGCATACTAGTGACACTGCTTTGTTTATATATTCACACATGTATTATGTTTCCGGTTAATACAATTCTAGCATGAATAATAAACATTTATCATGATATGAGGAAATATATAATAACTTTATTATTGCCTCTAGGGCATATTTCCTTCAGTCTCCCACTTGCACTAGAGTCAATAATCTAGATCACATCACCATGTGATTAACATCGATAGTTCACATCATCATGTGA